>CM076854.1:52388679-52409335 GCA_039519185.1 Astragalus membranaceus | reverse complement strand
CGAACCAAAGTGTACAATTTGGCCCATATTGTACATACTCGACGAGTTCGTACCTGTTTGTTCGATTTCATACCATTTCGTGTGATTTCGTACCAGTTCGGGCCAAATCGTACGATTTGGCCCATATTGTACAAACTTGTACGGATTCGTACCAGTTCGTACGATTTCGTACCTGTTTGTACCATTTCATACCATTTCGTATGATTTCGTACCAGTTCGGACCAAATCGTGCGATTGGCCCTTATTGTATAAACTGGTACGATTTCGTACCATTTTTTCGTGTTCGGAGTAGTTCGTATGATTTCCTACCTGTTTGTACCATTTCATACCATTTCGTGTGATTTCGTGCCAATTCGGGCCAAATCGTACTATTTGGCCAATATTGTACAAACTCGTACGAGTTCATACTAGTTCGTACGATTTTGTGCCTATTTGTTCCATTTCATACCATTTTGTTTGATTTCGTACCAGTTCGGACCAAATCGTACGACTTGGCCCATATTGTATAAACTGGTACGATTTCGTACAATTTTTTCGAGTGTACTAGTTCATACCATTTCGTACGAATTCGTACCTGTTAATACCATTTGTTTGATTTCGTACCAGTTCGGACCAAATCGTACGATATGGCCCATATTGTACATACTCGTACGAGTTTGTACCATTTTTTCGAGTTCGTACGATTTCGTACCTGTTTGTACCATTTCATACCATTTCGTCTGATATCGTACCAGTTCGGACCAAATCGTACGATTTGGCCCATATTGTATAAACTGGTACGAGTTCGTACCATTTTTTTGAGTTCGTACCAGGATGTGCGATTTCGTACCTGTTTGTACCATTTCATTCCATTTCCTATGATTTCGTACCAGTTCGGACCAAATCGTACGATTTGGCCCATATTGTGTAAACTGGTACGATTTTGTACCATTTTTTTCGAGTTCGTACTATTCATACCATTTCGTACAATTTTGTACCCGTTCGTACTAGTTTCGACCAAATAGTACAATTTGGCCCATATTGTACTAACTCGTACGAGTTCGTACCAGTTCGTACGATTTCGAACCTGTTTGTACCATTTCATACCATTTCGTATGATTTCGTACCAGTTCGGACCAAATCGTACGATTTGGCCCATATTGTATAAACTAGTACGATTTCGTACCATTTTTTCGAGTTCGTACTAGTTCATACCATTTCGTACGATTTCGTACCTGTTAATACCATTTCGTTGGATTTCGTACCAGTTCGGACCAAATCGTACGATTTGGCCCATATTGCACATACTCGTACGAGTTCGTACCATTTTTTCGAGTTCATACTAGTTCATACGATTTCGTACCGGCTCATACCATTTCGTGTGATTTCGCACCAGTTCGGACCAAAGTGTACAATTTGGCCCATATTGTACATACTCGGACGAGTTCGTACCTGTTTGTTCCATTTCATACCATTTCGTGTGATTTCGTACCAGTTCGGACCAACTCATACGATTTGGCCCATATTGTACAAACTTGTACGGATTCGTACCAATTCGTACGATTTCGTACCTGTTTGTACCATTTCATACCATTTCGTGTGATTTCGTACTAGGTCGGACCAAATCGTACGATTTGGCCCATATTGTATAAACTAGTACGATTTCGAACCATTTTTTCGAGTTCGTACTATTCATACGATTTCGTACCTGTTCGTACTAGTTTCGACCAAATCGTACAATTTGGCCCATATTGTACAAAGTCGTACGAATTCGTACCATTTTTTACGAGTTCGTACCAGTTCGTACAATTTCGTACCTGTTTGTACCATTTCATACCATTTCGTATGATTTCGTACCAGTTCGGACCAAATCATGCGATTGGCCCTTATTGTATAAACGGGTACGATTTCGTACCATTTTTTCGTGTTCGAGTACTTCGTATGATTTCGTACTTGTTTGTACTATTTCATACCATTTCGTATGATTTCGTACCACGTCGGACCAAATCGTACGATTTGGCACATATTGTATAAACTAGTACGATTTCGAACCATTTTTTCGAGTTCATACTATTCATACCATTTCGTAAGATTTCGTACCTGTTCGTACAAGTTTCGACCAAATAGTACAATTTGGCCCATATTGTACCAACTCGTACGAGTTCGTACAATTTCGTACCTATTTGTACCATTTCATACCATTTCATATGATTTCGTACCAGTTCGGACCAAATCGTACGATTTGGCCCTTATTGTATAAACTGGTTCGATTTCGTACCATTTTTTCGAGTTCGTAGTAGTTCATACCACTTTGTACCATTTCGTACCTATTCATACCATTTCGTGTGATTTCGTACTAGTTCGGAACAAATTGTACGATTTGGCCCATATTGTACCAACTCGTACGAGTTCGTACCATTTTTTCGAGTTCATACTAGTTCATACGATTTCGTACCGGCTCATACCATTTCGTGTGATTTCGCACCAGTTCGGACCAAAGTGTACAATTTGGCCCATATTGTACATACTCGGACGAGTTCGTACCTGTTTGTTCCATTTCATACCATTTCGTGTGATTTCGTACCAGTTCGGACCAACTCATACGATTTGGCCCATATTGTACAAACTTGTACGGATTCGTACCAATTCGTACGATTTCGTACCTGTTTGTACCATTTCATACCATTTCGTGTGATTTCGTACTAGGTCGGACCAAATCGTACGATTTGGCCCATATTGTATAAACTAGTACGATTTCGAACCATTTTTTCGAGTTCGTACTATTCATACGATTTCGTACCTGTTCGTACTAGTTTCGACCAAATCGTACAATTTGGCCCATATTGTACAAACTCGTACGAATTCGTACCATTTTTTACGAGTTCGTACCAGTTCGTACAATTTCGTACCTGTTTGTACCATTTCATACCATTTCGTATGATTTCGTACCAGTTCGGACCGAAATCATGCGATTGGCCCTTATTGTATAAACGGGTACGATTTCGTACCATTTTTTCGTGTTCGAGTAGTTCGTATGATTTCGTACTTGTTTGTACTATTTCATACCATTTCGTATGATTTCGTACCACGTCGGACCAAATCGTACGATTTGGCACATATTGTATAAACTAGTACGATTTCGAACCATTTTTTCGAGTTCATACTATTCATACCATTTCGTAAGATTTCGTACCTGTTCGTACAAGTTTCGACCAAATAGTACAATTTGGCCCATATTGTACCAACTCGTACGAGTTCGTACAATTTCGTACCTATTTGTACCATTTCATACCATTTCATATGATTTCGTACCAGTTCGGACCAAATCGTACGATTTGGCCCTTATTGTATAAACTGGTTCGATTTCGTACCATTTTTTCGAGTTCGTAGTAGTTCATACCACTTTGTACCATTTCGTACCTATTCATACCATTTCGTGTGATTTCGTACTAGTTCGGAACAAATTGTACGATTTGGCCCATATTGTACCAACTCGTACGAGTTCGTACAAGTTCGTACGAGTTCGCACGATTTCGTACCTGTTTGTACCATTTCATACCATTTCGTCTGATCTCGTACCAGTTCGGACCAAATCGTACGATTTGGCCCATATTGTATAAACTGGTACGATTTTGTACCATTTTTTCGAGTTCGTACTATTCATACCATTTCGTACGATTTCGTACCCGTTCGTACTAGTTTCGACCAAATAGTACAATTTGGCCCATATTGTACCAACTCGTACGAGTTCGTACCAGTTCGTACGATTTCGTACCTGTTTGTACCATTTCATACCATTTCGTATGATTTCGTTCCAGTTCGGACCAAATCGTACGATTTGGCCCATATTGTATAAACTAGTACGATTTCGTACCATTTTTTCGAGTTCGTACTAGTTCATACCATTTCGTACGATTTGGTACCTGTTAATACCATTTCGTTGGATTTCGTACCAGTTCGGACCAAATCGTACGATTTGGCCCATATTGCACATACTCGTACGAGTTCGTACCATTTTTTCGAGTTCATACTAGTTCATATAATTTCGTACCGGCTCATACCATTTCGTGTGATTTCGCACCAGTTCGGACCAAAGTGTACAATTTTGCCCATATTGTACATACTCGGACGAGTTCGTACCTGTTTGTTCCATTTCATACCATTTCCTGTGATTTCGTACCAGTTCGGGCCAAATCGTACGATTTGGCCCATATTGTACAAACTTGTACGGATTCGTACCAGTTCGTACGATTTCGTACCTGTTTGTACCATTTCATACCATTTCCTGTGATTTCGTACCAGGTCGGACCAAATCGTACGATTTGGCCCATATTGTATAAACTAGTACGATATCGAACCATTTATTCCAGTTCATACTATTCATACGATTTCGTACCTGTTCGTACTAGTTTCGACCAAATCGTACAATTTGGCCCATCTTGTACAAACTCGTACGAATTCGTACCATTTTTTACAAGTTCGTACCAGTTCGTACAATTTCGTACCTGTTTGAACCATTTCATACCATTTCGTATGATTTCGTACCAGTTCGGCCCAAATCGTGCGATTGGCCCTTATTGTATAAACTGGTACGATTTCGTACCATTTTTTCGTGTTCGGAGTAGTTCGTATGATTTCCTACCTGTTTGTACTGTTTCATACCATTTCGTATGATTTCGTACCAGGTCGGACCAAATCGTACGATTTGGCACATATTGTATAAACTAGTACGATTTCGAACCATTTTTTCGAGTTCAAACTATTCATACCATTTCGTACGATTTCGTACCTGTTCGTACAAGTTTCGACCAAATGGTACAATTTTGTACCAGTTTGTTCCATTTCATACCATTTCGTATGATTTCGTACCAGTTCAGACCAAATCGTACGATTTGGCCCTTATTGTATAAACTGGTTCGATTTCGTACCATTTTTTGAGTTCGTAGTAGTTCATACCACTTTGTACCATTTCGTACCTATTCATACCATTTCGTGTGGTTTCGTACTAGTTCGGAACAAATTGTACGATTTGGCCCATATTGTACCAACTCGTACGAGTTCCTACAAGTTCGTACGAGTTCGTACAAGTTCGTACGAGTTCGTACCAATTCGTACGAGTTCGCACGATTTCGTACCAGTTTGTACCATTTCATACCATTTCGTGTGATTTCGTACCAGTTCGGCCCAAATCGTACTATTTGGCCCATATTGTACAAACTCGTACGAGTTCATACTAGTTCGTACGATTTTGTGCCTATTTGTTCCATTTCATACCATTTTGTTTGATTTCGTACCAGTTCGGACCAAATCGTACGACTTGGCCCATATTGTATAAACTGGTACGATGTCGTACAATTTTTTCGAGTGTACTAGTTCATACCATTTCGTACGAATTCGTACCTGTTAATACCATTTTTTCGAGTTCGTACCAGTTCGTACGATTTCGTACCTGTTTGTACCATTTCATACCATTTCGTCTGATTTCATACCAGTTCGAACCAAATCGTACGATTTGGCCCATATTGTATAAACTGGTACGAGTTCGTACCATTTTTTCGAGTTCGTACCAGGATGTGCGATTTCGTACCTCCTTGTACCATTTCATTCCATTTCCTATGATTTCGTACCAGTTCGGACCAAATCGTACGATTTGGCCCATATTGTATAAACTGGTACGATTTCGTACCATTTTTTCGAGTTCGTACTATTCATACCATTTCGTACGATTTCGTACCCGTTCGTACTAGTTTCGACCAAATAGTAAAATTTGGCCCATATTGTACCAACTCGTACGAGTTCGTACCAGTTCGTAAGATTCCGTACCTGTTTGTACCATTTCATACCATTTCGTATGATTTCGTACCAGTTCGGACCAAATCGTACGATTTGGCCCATATTGTATAAACTAGTACGATTTCGTACCATTTTTTCGAGTTCGTACTAGTTCATACCATTTCGTACGATTTCGTACCTGTTAATACCATTTCGTTGGATTTCGTACCAGTTCGGACCAAATCGTACGATTTGGCCCATATTGCACATACTCGTACGAGTTCGTACCATTTTTTCGAGTTCATACTAGTTCATACGATTTCGTACCGGCTCATACCATTTCGTGTGATTTCGCACCAGTTCGAACCAAAGTGTACAATTTGGCCCATATTGTACATACTCGGACGAGTTCGTACCTGTTTGTTCGATTTCATACCATTTCGTGTGATTTCGTACCAGTTCGGGCCAAATCGTACGATTTGGCCCATATTGTACAAACTTGTACGGATTCGTACCAGTTCGTACGATTTCGTACCTGTTTGTACCATTTCATACCATTTCCTGTGATTTCGTACCAGGTCGGACCAAATCGTACGATTTGGCCCATATTGTATAAACTAGTACGATTTCGAACCATTTTTTCCAGTTCATACTATTCATACGATTTCGTACCTGTTCGTACTAGTTTCGACCAAATCGTACAATTTGGCCCATCTTGTACAAACTCGTACGAATTCGTACCATTTTTTACGAGTTCGTACCAGTTCGTACAATTTCGTACCTGTTTGTACCATTTCATACCATTTCGTATGATTTCGTACCAGTTCGGACCAAATCGTGCGATTGGCCCTTATTGTATAAACTGGTACGATTTCGTACCATTTTTTCGTGTTCGGAGTAGTTCGTATGATTTCCTACCTGTTTGTACCATTTCATACCATTTCGTGTGATTTCGTACCAATTCGGGCCAAATCGTACTATTTGGCCCATATTGTACAAACTCGTACGAGTTCATACTAGTTCGTACGATTTTGTGCCTATTTGTTCCATTTCATACCATTTTGTTTGATTTCGTACCAGTTCGGACCAAATCGTACGACTTGGCCCATATTGTATAAACTGGTACGATTTCGTACAATTTTTTCGAGTGTACTAGTTCATACCATTTCGTACGAATTCGTACCTGTTAATACCATTTGTTTGATTTCGTACCAGTTCGGACCAAATCGTACGATATGGCCCATATTGTACATACTCGTACGAGTTTGTACCATTTTTTCGAGTTCGTACGATTTCGTACCTGTTTGTACCATTTCATACCATTTCGTCTGATATCGTACCAGTTCGGACCAAATCGTACGATTTGGCCCATATTGTATAAACTGGTACGAGTTCGTACCATTTTTTTGAGTTCGTACCAGGATGTGCGATTTCGTACCTGTTTGTACCATTTCATTCCATTTCCTATGATTTCGTACCAGTTCGGACCAAATCGTACGATTTGGCCCATATTGTGTAAACTGGTACGATTTTGTACCATTTTTTCGAGTTCGTACTATTCATACCATTTCGTACGATTTTGTACCCGTTCGTACTAGTTTCGACCAAATAGTACAATTTGGCCCATATTGTACCAACTCGTACGAGTTCGTACCAGTTCGTACGATTTCGAACCTGTTTGTACCATTTCATACCATTTCGTATGATTTCGTACCAGTTCGGACCAAATCGTACGATTTGGCCCATATTGTATAAACTAGTACGATTTCGTACCATTTTTTCGAGTTCGTACTAGTTCATACCATTTCGTACGATTTCGTACCTGTTAATACCATTTCGTTGGATTTCGTACCAGTTCGGACCAAATCGTACGATTTGGCCCATATTGCACATACTCGTACGAGTTCGTACCATTTTTTCGAGTTCATACTAGTTCATACGATTTCGTACCGGCTCATACCATTTCGTGTGATTTCGCACCAGTTCGGACCAAAGTGTACAATTTGGCCCATATTGTACATACTCGGACGAGTTCGTACCTGTTTGTTCCATTTCATACCATTTCGTGTGATTTCGTACCAGTTCGGACCAACTCATACGATTTGGCCCATATTGTACAAACTTGTACGGATTCGTACCAATTCGTACGATTTCGTACCTGTTTGTACCATTTCATACCATTTCGTGTGATTTCGTACTAGGTCGGACCAAATCGTACGATTTGGCCCATATTGTATAAACTAGTACGATTTCGAACCATTTTTTTCGAGTTCGTACTATTCATACGATTTCGTACCTGTTCGTACTAGTTTCGACCAAATCGTACAATTTGGCCCATATTGTACAAACTCGTACGAATTCGTACCATTTTTTACGAGTTCGTACCAGTTCGTACAATTTCGTACCTGTTTGTACCATTTCATACCATTTCGTATGATTTCGTACCAGTTCGGACCAAATCATGCGATTGGCCCTTATTGTATAAACGGGTACGATTTCGTACCATTTTTTCGTGTTCGAGTAGTTCGTATGATTTCGTACTTGTTTGTACTATTTCATACCATTTCGTATGATTTCGTACCACGTCGGACCAAATCGTACGATTTGGCACATATTGTATAAACTAGTACGATTTCGAACCATTTTTTCGAGTTCATACTATTCATACCATTTCGTAAGATTTCGTACCTGTTCGTACAAGTTTCGACCAAATAGTACAATTTGGCCCATATTGTACCAACTCGTACGAGTTCGTACAATTTCGTACCTATTTGTACCATTTCATACCATTTCATATGATTTCGTACCAGTTCGGACCAAATCGTACGATTTGGCCCTAATTGTATAAACTGGTTCGATTTCGTACCATTTTTTCAAGTTCGTAGTAGTTCATACCACTTTGTACCATTTCGTACCTATTCATACCATTTCGTGTAATTTCGTACTAGTTCGGAACAAATTGTACGATTTGGCCCATATTGTACCAACTCGTACGAGTTTGTACAAGTTCGTACGAGTTCGCACGATTTCGTACCAGTTTGTACCATTTCATACCATTTCGTGTGATTTCGTACCAGTTCGGGCCAAATCGTACTATTTGGCCCATATTGTACAAACTCGTACGAGTTCATACTAGTTCGTACGATTTTGTGCCTTTTTGTTCCATTTCATACCATTTTGTTTGATTTCGTACCAGTTCGGACCAAATCGTACGACTTGGCCCATATTGTATAAGCTGGTACGATTTCGTACAATTTTTTCGAGTGTACTAGTTCATACCATTTCGTACGAATTCGTACCTGTTAATACCATTTTGTTTGATTTCGTACCAGTTCGGACCAAATCGTACGATATGGCCCATTCTGTACATACTCGTACGAGTTTGTACCATTTTTTCGAGTTCGTACGATTTCGTACCTGTTTGTACCATTTCATACCATTTCGTCTGATCTCGTACCAGTTCGGACCAAATCGTACGATTTGACCCATATTGTATAAACTGGTACGATTTTGTACCATTTTTTCGAGTTCGTACTATTCATACCATTTCGTACGATTTCGTACCCGTTCGTACTAGTTTCGACCAAATAGTACAATGTAACACCCCGGTATTTTTATCGAGTAAAAATACCCAAGTGTACCATCATAAAATAATCAGAGATATTTTTCCTGTTTTAGATGTTGAACATAAATAAAAACAACTCATAACTTAGAGTCCAATATCCAAATACCAAGAAATAGCGGAAACGATTTTACAACTTTTACTTATACAAGTTATACAATCGAAAATACAAAAATCTCGAGGGAAAGACAATAACAATGAAAACTAAGTCTTCACCGTCTTCATATGCACACCACCTAGCTGTGCTTCTTCACCTTTTCTTTTTCCCTTGTTTCTCTGTAAAAACCACAAAATATAAACAGTGAGATACAATCTCAGTGAGTTCTACCGAGACCCCTATCTACACTCTCGGTTCAATTATGAATTCTTTTTAAATTACACGACACCGCCTGCGCGAACGCTAAAACCCGGTGAACGTGTTATAATCCAGTACGATACCGACTGCGCGAACGCTAACCCCGGTATATCGCACAACAAACCTTTAACAAGACACCGCCTGCGCGAACGCTAAACTCCGGTGTACATGTTATGACTCCGTACGACACCGACTGCGCGAACGCTAACCCCGGTGTATCGCACAACAACTTTTTAACATAACACCGCCTGCGCGAACGCTGAAACCCGGTGAACCCCCTTACCAATAGTACTTTCCCTAATGGCACAGGGCCTAGGATAAGGGATCATGACTGCCCCGCCTAGTATGTCAACATGGGTCGTCACCCAAACTCGATATAATATATATATATATATCTACAATCATATGTAATCACCCACATTGGGCCGACTTCTTTAATCGATATAATTTATATATCGTGAATTATTCACCAGTTTAGACAATAAATAATAATCGTCCCGCGTCAGTTATACAATACCACATCGGAACTATAGTTCGTTTTCCTTTCGATAAAACCATTAAGTCCACATTCGCTCTCGCATACTAACTCGACACTTTTCAACATAATTTTCAATATCAAAAACAGTTTATTTTACCTTAAAAATAGAATATTCAGTTAGGCCTCTGAATAAGCTTTCCAACGCATCTTAGAACACCTCAATCGGGTTCCCGGATCAAAAGTTATCGCGAAACGAAAAACAGCGTTTGGTTGCTGAAATTCTGCCAACTGGCGCTGGAGTCGCGCCTGGCGCGCAAGTGACGCGCGAACTGGCAGAAAGTTCTGCCAAATTGCGCTGAAGTCGCGCCTGGGGCGCAAGTGGAGCGCGAAATGGCAGCAGGGGGGTCTGTTAAGGCAGATTTTGGCGGTTTCGCGCGAAAACCGCGATTCCGCTCAATTCCTATTCTCGTTCCGATTGAAAACAGTTTTGACAACTATAAAAACAGTTCCAGTCAAAGTCACACAATCATTCAAGTCAATCAAAAACTCATTCAAAACGGATTTTTACCAAAACGCGACATATTTTCCAATTAACGGTTTTTAAGTCAAAATCTTTCGAAATCAAATCACCAAAAATTCCATTTCAACGCGACACAACTCGAGACTCGCTCCGATCGATTCCTAACCCGAAACAGACAATATCCAGAAATATTCCAGTCCAGCGAAAGCGATAAAACAGTTAATTAATTAATTTGAAACATAAAATCCTAAACGTGAGTAGAACTCACCTTTGACGCGTGATCCACGATCGAGCCGAAATCACCGAGTAACCACACGAACATTCCCCGCTCCGGCGACACCCAATCCGCTTCCAAAGCTTCCCACTCGATCACGAAACCGCTTTTTGACCGAAATACCGATTTCCCCGAAATTCTCCACGGACACTATTCATCATCTTCCTCCTCTAACCTCCATGACACTATTCACACATAAACCCAATTTTGCACCCTATCCCCTTGATTCTTCACAAACTCCAAATCGGACTCCAATATTTGCGCTATCCACCTTGAGCTCGCTCCCAAACACCATCCGAAGCTTTCCTTTGAGCCTGAACAACAAAAACCTCTATTTCCTCTTAAATTCGAAAATGGTGGATTTGAGGAGAGTGAGTTGATGATGAAGATTTTGGTACCAAAACGAAGAGGAAGTAGCGCTGAACATTTTTCGTGTTGGACGGAAGTCGTTTCGGTGAAGTCTTCTCCTCCCTCTTCTCTTCTCCCTCACGCCATTTTCTTCTTTTTCTCTTCTTTTCTCTCTTTTCTTCTCTCTGTTTCTCGTTCTCAGTTTCTTTCTTTTTTTTCAATTCCTTTCTTTCCTTTCTTTTAATAACACACACACACACTTATATTTATTTAATATATTTGTTGTAACGCGGTCAAATTACCATATTGATCGAAATCTCCTATTTCGATTCCAAAACTTCCTTGGTCCGTATTATCCGGTTAACGATCCGATGACGACAAATAAATAATTTTAGCACTCGATAAATTTACCAGTTAAGTACTAAATTGATTTAATTGGATTAACACCCAAATAATTCTATTAATTATTTTGCGGATGTTACATTCTCCCCAACTTAAAAGAATTTTGTCCTCAAAATTTCGTCAAGCCTTTTATCCGACTAACCGAGAATCGACATTCTCAGAAGGGTCTTATGTTGCTGAAAAACAATCTCGAACTAACGAAATGAGCGTAGGAACTCTTCCCAAGTTGGCACATCAATCTCCAAGTATGATCCACTACTACCTTGATACGAACTCTCTGGTCACGCATCTACACGAGAAACTCATCATTCGCCTACATAGGCTCGGCACCGCGTTTGAAAACACTTCCGAAGCTTCATTCTAATCATCCTCGTTTACTCCCCAACTTTGATTAATCTAAATCAAAGAGTCTATTACAATACACTTGATAGACATACTGGTTGAAAATGAGATCCACAAATTGGTACTCCACGGTAGAGGTAAGAACAAGCACGATTTCCTCGGAGGGTGTAAACACTTTCTCAACAAATCTTCTAATATCCTTAACGGTTCCTGTACACACTGAAAAATGTGACGGAAAGTCATCTGTGAAACTTCTTGACTCGCCCCCCCAGATTTCGAGATAACACTTTTCAAAAGAAGATGAAATGAGGATTTACCAGAAACGTTTATCTTAAACGTAGAAATAAACCGCGGGGACATCAAATAAACTTGAAAACAATGAAAATCACTTCTGTTGTTCTCAAAACAACTATCAAACAGAACTCAGAGCTCCTTTCCGAATTAGTCAATGGCGTTGAGAGCTTCCCCTCAACCTAAGTAATCCTCCTAGGATTTTTCCTCCTCGATCATATTCTATTAGCCTCTTAATTCGTTCCCAAAATTAACTTTAGCATGCGGGTTTTTACAAAAACGATTTTTCAAAACTATTACACCGCACGCCAAGCTTCACTTCGGAAATTTCTGTCACTTATAAGCAGATCCATCAATTAATCCTTTGATGGTTACTCGCAACGTGAAAACAGTCAGCAGTTACCTTACTTACATATTCGTATTCACGTTTGACTTGTCAAACGGAATCACTTATTACAATCTCATTGTTAACCTTCACAAAGAAGAGATTAACAAACTAATACCTTGCCACTCATACATCTGCTTTACTTTTCTGTACATCTTGGAACAGAATATAAACTTCGGTGTGCTTCCTCTAACACTTGCTTTTATTGTTCTCATCATCGGCCGCACAGATTCTACCGTTGAAACAACTGACTCCATCACTATCCATAGTAAAATCTGGAAATACCTTTGTGATTCTAGCTTCACATCAACTCCCTGTGCTAAGCGTATAGAATCCCTTAGGGAACTAGAGATCCTCATATGGCTCAACACTAACCGGATTCTCCTTGATCTTGAATTCAGATTTACGTCTCTATCAGACTCTAATAATTCCATCTAATGCATCATAATTCTGCCATGTAATTGGATTCCCTACTCAGTGCATCCGTTACAACATTGGAATTTCCTGGATGATACTTCAACCCGAAGTCATAATCCTTCAGAAATTCTACACACTTCTCTGCCTGCTATTCAGTTCTTTCTGATCAAACAGATACCTTAAACTCTTGTGATCACTAAAGACTTCGAAACGAGACCCATACAGGTAACGTCTCCAAATCTTCAGTGCATACACCATAGATGCCAATTACAAATCATGAGTCGGATAATTCTCCTCATGAGTCTTCAATTGCCTGGACGCATAAGCTACCTCTTGTTGATTCTGCACAAGAACACCTCCTAAACCCTTCCCAGAAACATCGCCGTAAATTTGGAATTTCAAAGACGGATCCGGAAGAATCAGGAATGGAGCAGAAGTCAACCAAACCTTCAATTCTTGAAAACATTCTTCACAATCAGCATCCCGCGAAAAAGGTTGACCCTTACGAGTTAACCGAGTAAGTGTACAACTAACTGTGAGAACCCTTTAACAAATCTCTTATAGTAACCGGCTAGACCCAGAAACTTTTGATCTCTGCGACTGATGTTGGTCACTCCCATTCAACACCGCATCCTTCTTACTGGGATCTACAGAAACTCCCGACTTGGGAAATCACCCGTCCCAAAGACTTTACTCTGGCACCCAAAAATCACACTCCGAAAGCTTCAAGTACAACTTACTTTCTCGGAGTGCACTCAGAACAAGGAGGAGATGTTGGACATGCTCCTCAATGGTCTTCGAGCACATCAAGATATCATCGATGAAAACGACTTCAAACTGATCCTAATACGTATGAAAAACTCGGTTCATGTAATCCATGAATACCGCTGGAGCATTAGTCAAACCGAAGGGCATCACTACGAACTCGTAATGTCCATACCTAGTACGGAAAGCTGTCTTCGGAATATCTAAGGCTCTAAGTTTTAATTGATGATAACCTGACCTCAGATCAATTTTTGAAAACACCACGGCACCTCGAAGTTGATCCAGCAAATCGTCTATCCTTGGCAAGGGATATTTATTCTTGATCGTCACTTTGTTAAGTTGTCGATAACCGATGTACAATCTCTTGCTACTAACTTTCCTTTCGACTCTTCAAGTTGAGACTCCATTTCCTTTAATTCTAAAGAAACATTCAATAAGAAACAATAGATATTGATCCCGTGTCAGGAACCAATTCTACAGTAAACTCTACCTCTCGCTCTGGAGGTTCAGAAGAAACTTCATCGTGAAAACATCCAGAAAGTCATTCACGACCTGAATATTCGCCAAATCTAAACTAGTTCCAGTGGATGCAGATAACACACTAACATGTGCTTCCGCACCTTGGAATGAAGATTGACCGTCTAAGGTGAACTAGGTAACCGCTTCAGAATTTGTCCTAGACAATTCAACTGATTCTGAAGAGGAACTGATAGTTGATTAACACAGTCGATTGCAACATGATTTGCAGTCATCCAATTCATACCCAAAATGGTGTCCACACTTCTCATAGGCAAACAATAAATTCTACAACGAAATTTCTGCCTCCTATGACAAGTAGAAAATTCTGACACAAGGATTGGGTCTGGACACGACCCTTAGCCGTAGTTAAGATAATTATCGGCTCGGATAGCGGAGACATTGCTAATCCCAACCGATCTACACATGCTTGTGCTATAAAACAATGGGTTGTACCCGAATCGAATAATATACTGACGGAGTCATTGAAAACTGATTCCATACCCCTCAGTAGATTGTCTGCAGTTGCAACTGTTTAAACATCCAGATTATTGACTCGTCCTCGTCCTGGAGCTGCTTGTGACTCCCGGGAACTCTTCCTTGCAGGGCACCCTTTTGCATAGTGACCCTCTTCCGCATATACTACTATTTCTAAATTGTGTTGCTTTCCACAATTAGAACATCTTCTGACCTTTGAAGAATCGAAGAATTGCACCTGCTTTTCCTTTGATGAAATTATCTTAGGACCTTGCATTCGGAGTTGATAATTCAACTACCTTCTTTCCTTTCCCATATTTCCTATGAGATCATCCTCGGCGATATAGGCTGATTGCACCAAGGCAACATAATTGGTAACAGTATAAGAACTGAGACCATAAATCATAAAAGCACTTATGCCCGTCTTATACTTCTGCATTCTCCGTTCGTCATCCGAAGCTTACTTTACCACTTGGTAAAACTGAGACAACTTCTCAAACTTAGCGGTGTATTCTTCCACCGTCATGTCACCTTTCCTGAGGATGCACCGGTTGAAGATTCCGATCTTGGTCGAGGATTGCGTCTTGATCATCCAGTCATAATTCCGCTTATGATGCACTAAGTATTAAGTTGATCAGGCTCAATGTCTCTTAGCATCACAAGTGTAATTACAAAAAGGACTAACAAGGAATCGACTCAACCCTAAACTAAGTCCGACTAGGTCGAACTGCTCTGATACCAACTGTAACACCCCGGTATTTTTAGCGAGTAAAAATACCCAAGTGTACCATCATAAAATAATCAGAGATATTTTTCCTGTTTTAGATGTTGAACATAAATAAAAACAACTCATAACTTAGAGTCCAATATCCAAATACCAAGAAATAGCGGAAACGATTTTACAACTTTTACTGATACAAGTTATACAATCGAAAATACAAAAATCTCGAGGGAAAGACAATAACAATGAAAACTAAGTCTTCACCGTCTTCATATGCACACCACCTAGCTGTGCTTCTTCACCTTTTCTTTTTCCCTTGTTTCTCTGTAAAAACCACAAAATATAAACAGTGAGATACAATCTCAGTGAGTTCTACCGAGACCCCTATCTACACTCTCGGTTCAATTATGAATTCTTTTTAAATTACACGACACCGCCTGCGCGAACGCTAAAACCCGGTGAACGTGTTATAATCCAGTACGATACCGACTGCGCGAACGCTAACCCCGGTATATCGCACAACAAACCTTTAACAAGACACCGCCTGCGCGAACGCTAAACTCCGGTGTACATGTTATGACTCCGTACGACACCGACTGCGCGAACGCTAACCCCGGTGTATCGCACAACAACTTTTTAACATAACACCGCCTGCGCGAACGCTGAAACCCGGTGAACCCCCTTACCAATAGTACTTTCCCTAATGGCACAGGGCCTAGGATAAGGGATCATGACTGCCCCGCCTAGTATGTCAACATGGGTCGTCACCCAAACTCGATATAATATATATATATATCTACAATCATATGTAATCACCCACATTGGGCCGACTTCTTTAATCGATATAATTTATATATCGTGAATTATTCACCAGTTTAGACAATAAATAATAATCGTCCCGCGTCAGTTATACAATACCACATCGGAACTATAGTTCGTTTTCCTTTCGATAAAACCATTAAGTCCACATTCGCTCTCGCATACTAACTCGACACTTTTCAACATAATTTTCAATATCAAAAACAGTTTATTTTACCTTAAAAATAGAATATTCAGTTAGGCCTCTGAATAAGCTTTCCAACGCATCTTAGAACACCTCAATCGGGTTCCCGGATCAAAAGTTATCGCGAAACGAAAAACAGCGTTTGGTTGCTGAAATTCTGCCAACTGGCGCTGGAGTCGCGCCTGGCGCGCAAGTGACGCGCGAACTGGCAGAAAGTTCTGCCAAATTGCGCTGAAGTCGCGCCTGGGGCGCAAGTGGAGCGCGAAATGGCAGCAGGGGGGTCTGTTAAGGCAGATTTTGGCGGTTTCGCGCGAAAACCGCGATTCCGCTCAATTCCTATTCTCGTTCCGATTGAAAACAGTTTTGACAACTATAAAAACAGTTCCAGTCAAAGTCACACAATCATTCAAGTCAATCAAAAACTCATTCAAAACGGATTTTTACCAAAACGCGACATATTTTCCAATTAACGGTTTTTAAGTCAAAATCTTTCGAAATCAAATCACCAAAAATTCCATTTCAACGCGACACAACTCGAGACTCGCTCCGATCGATTCCTAACCCGAAACAGACAATATCCAGAAATATTCCAGTCCAGCGAAAGCGATAAAACAGTTAATTAATTAATTCGAAACATAAAATCCTAAACGTGAGTAGAACTCACCTTTGACGCGTGATCCACGATCGAGCCGAAATCACCGAGTAACCACACGAACATTCCCCGCTCCGGCGACACCCAATCCGCTTCCAAAGCTTCCCACTCGATCACGAAACCGCTTTTTGACCGAAATACCGATTTCCCCGAAATTCTCCACGGACACTATTCATCATCTTCCTCCTCTAACCTCCATGACACTATTCACACATAAACCCAATTTTGCACCCTATCCCCTTGATTCTTCACAAACTCCAAATCGGACTCCAATATTTGCGCTATCCACCTTGAGCTCGCTCCCAAACACCATCCGAAGCTTTCCTTTGAGCCTGAACAACAAAAACCTCTATTTCCTCTTAAATTCGAAAATGGTGGATTTGAGGAGAGTGAGTTGATGATGAAGATTTTGGTACCAAAACGAAGAGGAAGTAGCGCTGAACATTTTTCGTGTTGGACGGAAGTCGTTTCGGTGAAGTCTTCTCCTCCCTCTTCTCTTCTCCCTCACGCCATTTTCTTCTTTTTCTCTTCTTTTCTCTCTTTTCTTCTCTCTGTTTCTCGTTCTCAGTTTCTTTCTTTTTTTTCAATTCCTTTCTTTCCTTTCTTTTAATAACACACACACACACACACTTATATTTATTTAATATATTTGTTGTAACGCGGTCAAATTACCATATTGATCGAAATCTCCTATTTCGATTCCAAAACTTCCTTGGTCCGTATTATCCGGTTAACGATCCGATGACGACAAATAAATAATTTTAGCACTCGATAAATTTACCAGTTAAGTACTAAATTGATTTAATTGGATTAACACCCAAATAATTCTATTAATTATTTTGCGGATGTTACATACAATTTGGTCCATATTGTACCAACTCGTACGAGTTCGTACCAGTTCGTACGATTTCGTACCTGTTTGTACCATTTCATACCATTTCGTATGATTTCGTTCCAGTTCGGACCAAATCGTACGATTTGGCCCATATTGTATAAACTAGTACGATTTCGTACCATTTTTTCGAGTTCGTACTAGTTCATACCATTTCGTACGATTTGGTACCTGTTAATACCATTTCGTTGGATTTCGTACCAGTTCGGACCAAATCGTACGATTTGGCCCATATTGCACATACTCGTACGAGTTCGTACCATTTTTTCGAGTTCATACTAGTTCATATAATTTCGTACCGGCTCATACCATTTCGTGTGATTTCGCACCAGTTCGGACCAAAGTGTACAATTTTGCCCATATTGTACATACTCGGACGAGTTCGTACCTGTTTGTTCCATTTCATACCATTTCCTGTGATTTCGTACCAGTTCGGGCCAAATCGTACGATTTGGCCCATATTGTACAAACTTGTACGGATTCGTACCAGTTCGTACGATTTCGTACCTGTTTGTACCATTTCATACCATTTCCTGTGATTTCGTACCAGGTCGGACCAAATCGTACGATTTGGCCCATACTGTATAAACTAGTACGATATCGAACCATTTTTTCCAGTTCGTACTATTCATACTAGTTTCATACTATTCATACGATTTCGTACCTGTTTGTACCATTTCATACCATTTCGTATGATTTCGTACCAGTTCGGCCCAAATCGTGCGATTGGCCCTTATTGTATAAACTGGTACGATTTCGTACCATTTTTTCGTGTTCGGAGTAGTTCGTATGATTTCCTACCTGTTTGTACCGTTTCATACCATTTCGTATGTTTTCGTACCAGGTCGGACCAAATCGTACGATTTGGCACATATTGTATAAACTAGTACGATTTCGAACCATTTTTTCGAGTTCATACTATTCATACCATTTCGTACGATTTCGTACCTGTTCGTACAAGTTTCGACCAAATGGTACAATTTGGCCCATATTGTACCAACGCGTACGAGTTCGTACCAGTTCGTACAATTTTGTACCTGTTTGTTCCATTTCATACCATTTCGTATGATTTCGTACCAGTTCAGACCAAATCGTACGATTTGGCCCTTATTGTATAAACTGGTTCGATTTCGTACCATTTTTTGAGTTCGTAGTAGTTCATACCACTTTGTACCATTTCGTACCTATTCATACCATTTCGTGTGGTTTCATACTAGTTCGGAACAAATTGTACGATTTGGCCCATATTGTACCAACTCGTATGAGTTCCTACAAGTTCGTACGAGTTCGTACATGTTCGTACGAGTTCGTACGAGTTCGCACGATTTCGTACCAGTTTGTACCATTTCATACCATTTCGTGTGATTTCGTACCAGTTCGGCCCAAATCGTACTATTTGGCCCATATTGTACAAACTCGTACGAGTTCATACTAGTTCGTACGATTTTGTGCCTATTTGTTCCATTTCATACCATTTTGTTTGATTTCGTACCAGTTCGGACCAAATCGTACGACTTGGCCCATATTGTATAAACTGGTACGATGTCGTACAATTTTTTCGAGTGTACTAGTTCATACCATTTCGTACGAATTCGTACCTGTTAATACCATTTTTTCGAGTTCGTACCAGTTCGTACGATTTCGTACCTGTTTGTACCATTTCATACCATTTCGTCTGATTTCATACCAGTTCGAACCAAATCGTACGATTTGGCCCATATTGTATAAACTGGTACGAGTTCGTACCATTTTTTCGAGTTCGTACCAGGATGTGCGATTTCGTACCTCCTTGTACCATTTCATTCCATTTCCTATGATTTCGTACCAGTTCGGACCAAATCGTACGATTTGGCCCATATTGTATAAACTGGTACGATTTCGTACCATTTTTTCGAGTTCGTACTATTCATACCATTTCGTACGATTTCGTACCCGTTCGTACTAGTTTCAACCAAATAGTAAAATTTGGCCCATATTGTACCAACTCGTACGAGTTCGTACCAATTCGTAAGATTCCGTACCTGTTTGTACCATTTCATACCATTTCGTACCAGTTCGGACCAAATCGTACGATTTGGCCCATATTGTATAAACTAGTACGATTTCGTACCATTTTTTCGAGTTCGTACTAGTTCATACCATTTCGTACGATTTCGTACCTGTTAATACCATTTCGTTGGATTTCGTACCAGTTCGGACCAAATCGTACGATTTGGCCCATATTGCACATACTCGTACGAGTTCGTACCATTTTTTCGAGTTCATACGATTTCGTACCGGCTCATACCATTTCGTGTGATTTCGCACCAGTTCGAACCAAAGTGTACAATTTGGCCCATATTGTACATACTCGGACGAGTTCGTACCTGTTTGTTCGATTTCTTACCATTTCGTGTGATTTCGTACCAGTTCGGGCCAAATCGTACGATTTGGCCCATATTGTAC
>CM076854.1:52092240-52388179 GCA_039519185.1 Astragalus membranaceus | reverse complement strand
TATTTATAAGGGCTACCCTTAAACTTGAATCTTCAAATCTTGAGCTTGTTTGACTTGGATTGTGACTTTGATGTTTAGTCACTTTTCTTTACTTTTGGCTATCAACTTTACCTTTGCCTTTTTCATCATCAAAACTAATCCTGCAATATTAGATAACCTGCAACACAGGTATCCACAACCTGTTCACACAAAGTGAAGCCACAAAGGGCTCGTACGTAAAAAGTGAGGGGTCACATCACACCATTAAAATCACTACAATATATACGACAAACATAACCTGTACGTTCAGTTAATCATCATCAACAACAACAACAACAATAACAACAACAATAACAATAGGACCGGGATACCTTGCCCGAACGGGATACCTTGCCCGATAATGCCCTACGACGAACAACAACAATAGGACCGGGATACCTTGCCCGAACGGGATACCTTGCCCGATAACGCCTTACGACGAACAACAATAGGACCGGGATACCTTGCCCGAACGGGATACCCTGCCCGATAATGCCATACAAGAAAACAATAGGATCGGAATAGCCCGAACAGGATACCTTGCCCGATAATGCCCTGAAGAACACCCAAGAGAGGACTATGAGGACCGAGATACCTTGCTCGAACGGGATACCTTGCCCGATAATGCCCTACTAACAACAACAACGACGACAACGACCCCAACAACAACAAGATGGACACACAATGGACCTAATCAAATTTGATATCACGCAACGACAACGACAACAACGACGACAACGAGAACAACGATGACAACAACAACAACAACCACAACAATACCTATCATCATCACCATCCTTTGAGGTACGGCTCACCCATACTGCGATGAGTCATTGCCCATACTGCGACAAGGTTCCTCCTACAACTTAAATTACTAAGGTACGGCTCGCCCATACTGCGATGAGTCATTGCCCATACTGCGACAAGGTTCCTCCTACAACTTAAATTACTAAGGTACGGCTCGCCCATACTGCGGCGAGTTCTTGCCTATACTGCAACAAGGTTCCTTAAACATCATCATCAACTTCCCTAAGAACTCCTAAGTCCAAGGGTAGCATCAACAATTAGGGGTCATTTAATCATCAACTCGGGTATCACCATTCAACTAGGGGGCACTATAGTCATCATCTCTGGTCATAACTATTACCCCAAGTCCCCGCTAATTCTATATAATAACGTCATCGTTATATTCATATGTAGTCTTTTTGATTCAATGCATCTAATTTCAACTCCACCTGTTACTTGATATTTCCTAAGGCTTTCTATGACCTCATTGTCTCAATCATCATCCATGGTCAAGGCTACCTAAAACTAGCTTAAGAAGGGTCAAGCATTATCCGAAACACCCCTACAATAGTCCTAATCCATTAACAACTTAATCTTATTCAACTAATAGGCTGCAATCGGTCTCTTAGGTAATATTAATATCTGATACACCAAGAATAGCTCTAATCCATTAACGACTTAGTCTTAATCGGTTAAGAGGCTCTAAGTTGTCTATTAGATAATTTCACTACTCTAATAAACTAACAACATCAACTTAATCAATCATCATCGTTATTCATGCCTAGGAATCATTATAAGTCATTGTTGTCTAAATTTAACCGTTAAAATACTTAGGAATCTCAATATCATCAAACCAGTATACTATACTAAATTTTAAGCTTGTTACTTAACTTAGAGATAGTCTAAACCATAAGTACATAATCAATTTCAACTTTGGGCTATTTAACCATATAATTTCATCATCAACTTATTCAAAGGTCCAATAAGTTTTACTACCCTAAAGTTCATCAATTACAACGTCCCAATTACACCAACACTAACAATCATATATCTTCTAGGGAGGTTAGGCCTTGGGCCTTAACGACGAGACTCAATCACGTTGAATTGGTCCCTTATCATTATCCACAACAATCATAACAACAACGGCAATCACAAAAACAACAGCCTATAGGCATAGCATTGACACATACATATCAACTTCATCTTAGTACCATACGGGTCATTCAAATCAAAGAACATCAGTTGATATAAAATTGACTATGATTCATTCCCTAAACTCGGCATATTAACTACAGTCATCCAATCATTAAATTACAGTCATCTTACAATCATCCAAATCAATTAATTTACAGACATTCAAATCATTTACAGTCATCCGAATCCGAATTATTTACAGTCATCCGAATCCGAATTATTTACAGTCAGCAAGTGAAGGCTAACAAGCGGCGGACGAAGCGACACCATGTCTTCCACCGTTTCAAGCGTGCTGCTAAGGAAGCAACAAGGGTTGCACTATTATTTTTTTTGTATAAGCAACTGCTGTGACGTTGCAATGGAGATGACAGGGGACTAGAATGGGGAAAATTGTCGCTGTTCTATTTGTGATGCAGGACTGAACGAAGGTGGGGCCAATGGCGGCGTGGTGGTGATTTGAGGATGCGAAAATTTCACCCTTAGTGGTCATGGTGATGAGGAACCTGCGAGAAACATAACAGGGGAGCAGAGGCGAGTCTGTGGCCGAGAACGACGCCAGAGTGGTGGTGGTTTGCTGTGGTGTTAATGGCATTTCACGGTAAAACGGCGAAGAGAAGGACATGAGATAGGGCTCACCACTGGTTGAATCGTTGGCGGAATCAAACTCGGGAAGTGATTTCGAGTTGGGGGACGAGTTTTGGGACATGGCCGTGGTGAGATGATGGAAAATGAGATGGAGGAAATACTGGGTTAGGGTTTTGCCTATTTTTCTGCGCGTTGCATGCTGGAGGAAGAAGAAAGGAAAGCGGGTCGGGTTAAGGTCTGTGGATCGCGCGCTCGTGGGCTGGGCAAGGCACTGGGCTGGATTTAGTAAGTAGGAGGGGGTGTGCGCATGAAACAAGGCGGTGTAGCATTAAATATACTTAAAAATCCGTTTTAAAATATTTTTAAAGCCCATTTTCATTACAACTACCATTCTAACACCTCCATAGCCCAAAATAACTTTTAAAAATCAATTCTACTTTAAACACTAATCTTTTTAAAAATTAAAATAAATATATAATATATAATAAAAATCATATATTACCAATAGCATATAAAAATACAATTAAATATGATTTCAACTAATTTTAATAACTCAACACACAATAAATTGAAATAGTTTAATCTTATCACTTAATTATAATACATACAACGAGTACAAACTAAAAGAACCACAACGCACCGAAATTGGGGTGTTACAGCTTGCAAAGAATCTGAGCATCAATACAATAGTTTTAAGCCTTTAGAATGTTATTAAATGTCACTCAACAACTTGGATAACACTAATTTGTCAAAACCCCCAATTTATTGAACTTAGGGTTTTTAAGGAAGCTCAAGAATATGAAATTTACACACTTTACTACCCTATACTACTACCCACTACTCATTTATGCTAATTATCAACTCCTAATTTAATAGGTTGTAGAATTTCACCTCAATCACCAAATAAATAGATTCCGAAGAATGGGTATTTCCAATTGCAACTCAAACTAACCTTCCCAAGCTTACATTCTCGGTTGGTATGAGATATTCTCAAGAGTGGAGAAATAAATCTTATTATAGAGAGAGAGGGAAGGAGAGAATGAGTGTTGGAAGAGAGGAGGAGAGTTGTACGAGAGAGAGAGAGAGAGAGAGGGAAAAGGAATGTGTGTGTGTGTTTTTGAGAAAGAGGGTGAAATGGGGGTGGTGGGGTCGAAACTTAACCCCCTTTCTTTATATATATATATATATATATATATATATATATATATATATATATATATATATATATATATATATATATATATATTGTTTTTCTTTTGTTTTAATGAAACGGGGTGTTTCATTCTCTCCTCCTTAAAAGAGAATTCGTCCTCGAATTCTTAAAGTCATACCAACCTTGAGTTTCAAACAAGTGAGGGTACTTCTCGCACATAATAGACTCTGGCTCCCAAGTCATCTCCTCACCACCCGGTCCTCGCCAAACCACTTTTATAGAAGCAATATCCTTAGAACGTAGGCGCCTGATGCACCTGTCCACTATAGCTATTGCCTGCTCTCTATAGTTGAGATTTTCATCAAGTTGTACTGACTAGTGTTGAATAATATGAGAGGGATCATAAACATACTTCTGAAGCAACGATACATGAAAAACTGAGTGAACAGCTGAAAGGTCAGGTGGAAGGGCTAGACGGTAGGCCACTTTCCCTACTTTCTCTAAAATCTCAAAAGGCCTGATAAATCTTGGACTTAGCTTACCCTTCCTTCCAAACCTCAAAAATGCCCTTCAACGGGGACACGCGTAAAAATACATGTTCTCCAACGCTAAACTCTAGAGGTCGCCGCCTTTGATCTGCATATGACTTTTGTCTACTTTGAGCCATTACCAAACGATCTCGAATTATCTTTACTTTCTCAATGGCTTCTTGAATCCAATCTAGACCTTCAAGTTTAGACTCTCCAACTTCAAACCAACCAATCGATGATCTACAACGTCTTCCATACAATGCCTCAAATGGTGCCATTTGAATACTAGCTTGATAACTATTATTATAAGCAAATTCCATCAGGGGTAAATATTGATCCCAACTCCCTCCAAGGTCTAGCACACAAACACAGAGCATATCTTCTAAGATTTGGATTGTTCTTTTAGACTGGCCATCTGTTTGAGGATGGAAAGCAGTGCTCAAATCCAATCGAGATCCTAAAGCAGTCTGAAATGATCTCCAAAAAAGAGATGTGAATTGAGGTCCTCGATCAGATATTATAGATAATGGTACGCCATGCAAGGGAACCATCCTTTCTAAATATAGCTTAGCATATTGAGCAGCCAAGTAAGTAGTTCGCACAAGCAGAAAGTGTGCAGACTTCGTTAACCGATCCACAATTACCCAAGCCAAGTCATAACCTCTTGAGGTTCTAGGTAACCCTGTCACAAAGACCATAGTGATTCTTTCCCACTTCCACTTCGGTATCTCAATCTTTTGAAGTAAACCGGCAGGCTTCTGATGTTCAGCTTTCACTTGTTGGCATACCAAGCATTTAGATACAAATTCACCTACATCTCTCTTCATCTCTTCCCACCAATAGAATTCTTTCAAACCTTGATACATCTTGGTAGAACCTGGATGAATGGTATAACAAGAATGGTGGGCTTCCTCCATAATCTTCTTCCTTAGTTCTTCAACATCAGGTACACATAAACGAGTGCCAAACTGTAAAACACCCATAGAATCCAATTTAAATTCAAAAACTTTGCCCGCTTGTACATCTTCCATAACCTTACTCAAGTAAGGATCTTTGTTTTGATTTGCTTTAATTTGGTCCACCAGTGTAGAACGAGCTTGAACATGTGCTAAAAATGTATCTTTGTTTGTGGCCTCAAACTTTATTCCATCAGCTGCAAGATTCTGAAATTCCTTCACTATTGGTCTCCTAATTTCAGCTATGTGTGCAAAGCTACCCATATATTTCCTACTCAAAGCATCAACAACCACATTTGCCTTCCCGAGATGATACAAGATTGTACAATCATAATCCTTTAGAAGCTCCATCCACCTTCTCTGTCTCAAATTCAAGTCTTTCTGCTCAAAAATATACTTAGGACTCTTATGATCAGTGTAAATCTCACATGTCTCACCATATAAGTAATGTCTCAAAATTTTAAGAGCAAAAACCACTGATGTCATTTCCAAGTCATGTGTAGGGTAATTCTGTTCATGTTTCTTAAGTTGTCTAGAGGCATAAGCAATTACTTTCCCATGTTGCATCAAAACGCATCCGAGACCAACCCTAGAAGTATCGCAGTAAACTACATAACTTCGCATATAGAGCTATGCTATACATAGTGAAGAACTAATTCGTGGAATTCCACGACCGTTCATTTTATGTTTTTTATATAAAACAAAGCACCCACCAAGGAGTGGTCAAGGGAACAAGTGGGAAGCATAACAATCCATGATGACTGACAAATCAGAGGGGTTCGTGGATTATCCACGAACAAAACTCTCGCGTTAACCATCATTTTCTCTCAAAGTTTGCAAAACTAATCTCAAGTGTTGCTCATGCTCTTCTCTACTCTTTGAATACACCAAGATGTCATCAATGAAAACTACCACAAACTGATCCAGGAATGGCTTAAAGACTCTATTCATCAAGTCCATAAAAGCGGCAGGAGCATTGGTAAGTCCAAACGACATAACCAAAAACTCATAATGTCCGTATCGAGTACTAATTGCGGTTTTTGGAATGTCTTCACCCTTTATTTTCAATTGATGATACCCAAACCGCAAATCAATTTTTGAAATCCATTTAGATCCTTGAGGTTGATCAAATAAGTCATCAATACGAGGCAAAGGATATTTATTCTTCACAGTCACTTTATTCAACTGTCGGTAGTCAACGCACAATCGAAATGACCCATCTTTCTTCTTAACAAACAATACTGGTGCTCCCCAAGGAGATCAACTAGGATGAATAAAACCCTTGTCAAGAAGATCTTTTAGTTGTTCTTTCAACTCTTTAAGCTCAACTGGGCCCATCTGATATGGGGGTATAGATATAGGTTGAGTTCCTGGAAGCAGCTCAATACAAAATACGCACAACAACCTTTTCTCAGTAACTTGTGAGCCATTACGGTTGAAATTAAATTGCTCGATAACCAATTTCGGTCACCCTGAAAAACAAAAGTTAGTTTTCCTGGCATATCAAACTTTACCCTATTATTATGGCAATCCAAAATAGCATGATGAGAAGCCAACCAGTCCATGCCTAAAATCACGTCAAAGTCCACCATATCAAGCTCTACTAGATCTACCAACAAAGATTGGTCTTCAATCAAAACCTCACAAGATCTATGCACAGACTTACAAGAAAATCACCCATAGGAGTGGTCATTAACAAAGGCTCATCTAAAAGTGATGGTTCTCTACCAAGAAAAGAAGAAAATGATGGGGATACAAAAGAGTGTGTAGCCCCGGGATCAAATAAAACATGTGCATCTTGAGAACATATAGAAGGCATACCTGTCACAACAACATTGGATGTCTGAGCATCTTGATGAGTCAAAGCAAACACACGAGCTTGTCCTCCACCAACCTGTCCTTGGCCTCTGCCTCCTGATCCTCTTCCACCATGCTGAGAACTACCAGACTCTCGAATTCCCGAAGCAAATTGTCTCCCTGCAGTCATTGGTGTCCCTGCCCCACTAGAAGAAGGTTGAGTAGATAATGTAGGGAAGTTTCTTGCAAAGTGTCCAATTTGTCCACACTGATAACATCCGGCAGATCTTTGCCTACAAGGACCAGCTGCGTCTTCCAACATGGGATAAAAGTAATTGGGGTCATACTAGAAGAAACATGGTGTTGTGAAGAAACACGTTCCTGGTTAGAGCTAGCAATTTGGCTAACCTAATTATTTTGTTGTTTAAAACCCGCTTGTTGACCCTGATGGCCTTGAGTGATAGTATCTCTGGAACCTCCTCCTCCTTGGCCATGGTGGCCACCACGAGATGACTCAAAGCGAGGTCTCTTACATGAATCACGGAATGTCCCACATCTGTCTCTATTTCCCCGCTCAATAGTTAAAGTGTAACACCCCTTTTCTAATAACTTTACTTTTAATAAAATCAGAGTCTCTTTTTTTTTTTGAAAACCATTAAAACGAGTGCTACACTTACTCCATAAAAATCAAGATACATAACACCATACGAAAAGTTCAGTTCGCATCAACTAAAATCCAATCACCAACAGCAGCGGAAATAATAATCAGTTCAAATTTAAAACCAATACATCACCAATGAAAACTAACAGTTTTAGGAAAACAAAGCATAAATATAAGGACACCCCCCCCTGGTGCTACGTATCAGAGCGTGACACTTCCTACCAGACGAAGGCATAAGAAATCCTTCACTCGCTATTACCTGCACGTTGCCGACATAAGAAGCAACATAAAAGCAGTAGGGTGAGTCTCTTTTCATAATTAATAACATATGAGAATTAAGCACTGCATAGAAAAAGGAAACCAGGCACACCAATTCACAACAATAGGAAACAATCGCATCAGCATACTAATTCCAAGCAGCACTATATAATGTATGTTTATGTATGTAATGCAACCCAAACTCCACGGGTACATGCATGTCGGATCCGTCACCAAATACAATAGGCCGTAGCCTCTGCTCACCAAATCAAACTAGGCCGAAGCCTCTGCTCACCAATTAAAATTAGGCCGTAGCCTCTGCTCACCAATAATGCATATGTCCATGAGATGCTATGGAATGCATCACAACACACCAAGTCCAATCAATTTATCATTTAAAATTCATGATCTCACCATTGTATATTAATCAGCTCACCAAATTAAAATTAGGCCGTAGCCTCTGCTCACCAATCTCACCCTATCACACTCACCAAATTCAGCTCACCACTCACACCAACACCAATTCAAATAGACCAGCTTAGGACATTGACACAACATAGGGAAAGTGGGTAAAAATAGCCATTTGGACACTTAAACACCATCAGCCAGAAACACCAGTAAAAATAATTTATTTTTGCATAAAATTGAGACTATTGGATAGGCACTGAAATTAGCTTCAAAACGCATTTTGAACCGTTGAATTTGGATAACCGAGTCAAAAGTTATATTAAAAACAGTTTAGGAAAAATGTTAGACATTCTGGAAACAGGCGCATGGGCGCTGGGCGCCCAGGGGCAACACAGCGCTTGGCGCATGGGCGCTTGGCGGCCAGGAGAGGCAACACGCACAGGCGCATAGGCGCTTGGCGCCCAGGAACAACACGCACAACAGCGCACAGGCGCTAGGCGCCCAGGGGAACAAGCGCGCAACAGCGCACAGGCGCTAGGCGCCCAGGGGAACAACACGCACACAGGCGCATTGCGCCCAGCACAGCAACACGGCGCCCAGGCACTAGGCGCCTAAGACCAACTTGAAACCGAACTCATTTTTCTTCGAAATTTATTTTACACGAGCCAAATGCTCAGGACATTAAAACCCAACAAAAATTTTATCAAAAGCTGAACATTATTTTTGGCGCCCATGCACTAGGCACCTAGTGAAAATACGCAACTCAACTCCTTTGTTGACCAAAATCAGTTTTCATGAGCCATTTTACCCAAGTATAAAAACCTGAAAACCATTTTCACAAAATTATCACCAGAACTTTGGGGCCCTTGGCGCCCATGACTCAAGCAATGAGTGCCAAAACTGGCAGCACAGGAACACAGGGAGGCAACACAGGCAACAGAATTTTGGAAACAGGCACAGCACACTGCTGGGCGCCTGGCGCCCATGACTAGGCGCAACACAGAATTTTTTAGCAATAGGCATATGGCGCCCAAGGCGCCTAGGGGCTCCCAAACAGAATTTTTTCCACTTTCAATTATCAATTAAAATCACCAAAACACTCCTATATACATATATAATCACAGTGTCACCATAATTCCCAATTTCACCACATAATCACCAAATAATCATATACTCAAACATATGGTCTACGATTCGCATTTTGCCATAATTCAAGCATCAATCATAAAATTCTCAACACAATGATTCAACAACAAGCATCACAATTTTATAATTCCTCATCAACAACACAATTCAATCATGGAACTAACCTAGGACCCTAACCCTAAGCAATTCATAATTCGCATAAGTATTAAGAACAAAAAGAGGACCCCCTAACCTTATGGAAATCGAATTTGCTAGCCAAGCTCCAAGCGAAGAATGCAAACCACCAATGAGCCTCCTCCTCTTCTCTATGAGCTTCGCCCCTTTTTTCTTCTTCTCTTCGCAACTCTCTTCTTCTCTCCTTCTTACGTTTCTTTTTCTTTCTTTTCTCACTTGGGTGAATTTGCCACTAACTCCCTAGACCCCAAATAATTCGACTCCTATGCCAAAGAAGTGGGCCACGGGCCTAATTGTGGATCACGGGCCCTTGCTCGCACCACTTAAATAGTGATAACACCCCCTAATAAAATAAGATAAAATAATTAAACTCGAATTATTTAATTAAATTAAATAAATATTGTAAGCCTTAAATAACTTAATTAAATAAATAATTAAATTATTTTGGGGCGTTACAACTCTCCCCCACTTAGAATATTTCGTCCTCGAAATTACCTGAATCAAACAACTCCGGATATGCTTCCCGCATCTTACTCTCCAGCTCCCAAGTCACACTCTCACCAGCAGCTCCTAACCACACGACCTTCACCAAAGGAATTTCTTTCCCTCTCAGAATCTTCACTTCTCTATCTTCAATCCGCACAGGCATAGTCTCAACCGTGAGATTATCCCGTACCTCTACTTCGTCCATCTGAATCACATGAGACGGGTCCGGAACATACTTTCGAAGTTGTGACACGTGAAACACGTCATGCAAGTTCGAAAGATTAGGCGGCAAAGCCACCCTATAGGCAACACTTCCCACCCTCTCCGTAATCTGATACGGACCAATGAAACGGGGAGTCAACTTCTTTGATTTCAAGGCACGCCCAACACCAATCACCGGAGTGACTCTCAGGAACACATGATCACCGGCCTGAAACTCTAAATCCTTCCTTCTCTTATCACGATAGCTCTTTTGCCGACTCTGCGACGCTTTCATCTTCTCACGGATCAATTTTACCTTCTCAGTTGTTTCTCGCACAATTTCAGGCCCCAACACTGCACTCTCCCCAGATTCATACCAACACAACGGAGTCCTACATCTCCGACCATACAATGCCTCAAACGGTGCCATACCAATACTAGAGTGAAAACTGTTGTTATAGGTGAACTCTATCAACGAAAGATGAGAATCCCATGAACCTCCCTGCTCAAGAACACATGCCCTCAACAAGTCCTCTAACGACTGAATAGTCCTCTCCGTCTGACCATCTGTCTGCGGATGATAAGCGGAGCTCAACCTCAACTTAGAACCCAAAGCTTCTTGCAAACTTTTCCAAAATTCAGATGTGAATCTCGGATCTCTATCAGATACAATACTAAGCGGAACGCCATGCAACTTCACAATAGTCTTGATGTAAATCTCTGCCAACTTTGGAACTGGATAAGTCATATTAATTGGTAAGAAATGAGCAGACTTAGACAACCTGTCCACAACTACCCATATAGCATCAAACCCTCTCACTGTATTTGGCAAACAAGTTACAAAATCCATGGAAATGCTATCCCATTTCCATTCCGGAATCTCCAATGGTTGCATCAACCCCGCAGGCTTCTGATGCTCAATCTTAGACTTCTGACAAGTCAGACAAGAATACACAAACTGAGCCACATCCTTCTTCATACCAGGCCACCAGAACATTTTCTTCAAATCTTGGTACATTTTCGTAGCCCCGGGATGAATACTCAACTTGCTCCTATGGCTCTCCTCAAGAATCATTCTCTTCATCTCAGCATCGTCAGGAATGCAGATCCTATCTCTGAATCTCAATACACCTTGGGAATCTAACTTGAAATCTCTAGCCACACCTTGATCATTCACAACTAACAGGTCTACCAACTTTACATCTGACTTTTGGGCTTCTCGGACACTGACCAAAAATTCATTGCCAATCTTCAACATCCCCAATCTGACACTCTGCGGTGTCACTTCACAAACCAGACTCATGTCCCGAAACTGCTCAATCAATTCTAACTCTTTCACCATCAAAGCCGACATATGCAAACTCTTCCGACTTAAAGCATTAGCCACGACATTAGCTTTGCCGGGGTGATAGTTCAAGCCGAAATCATAATCTTTTAGCAATTCTAACCAACATCTCTGTCTCATATTTAGCTCCTTCTGATCAAACAAGTATTTCAGACTCTTGTGGTCACTAAACACTTCAAATCTGGTACCATACAGATAGTGCCTCCAAATTTTCAGCACAAACACAATTGCAGCTAGTTCCAAATCATGAGTAGGGTAGTTCTTCTCATGGGTCCTCAACTGTCTGGACGCATAAGCTACTACCTTACCCTCTTGCATCAATACACCTCCCAAACCCATCTTGGAAGCATCGCAATATACTACAAACGGCCGATCCGGAACAGGCAAAGTCAAAACGGGCGATGTGGTCAACCTCTTCTTCAACTCATTGAAGCTCTCCTCACAGCGTGCATCCCACACAAAAGCTTTTCCCTTACACGTCAATTGAGTCAACGGAAGTGCCAACTTCGAGAAACCTTCAATAAATCTCCTGTAATAACCAGCTAATCCCAAGAAGCTTCTGATTTCTGTAACTGACTTCGGGCTCTCCCATTGAGACACAGCATCAACCTTGGCTGGGTCCACAGCTATACCATTACCAGAGATAATATGACCAAGGAAACCTACCTCATTCAGCCAGAACTCACACTTAGACAATTTTGCATACAATTTCTTTTCTTTCAACACTTCTAACACCAACCTCAAATGTTCTGCGTGCTCCTCTTCTGTTTTAGAATACACCAGAATATCGTCAATAAACACAACTACAAACCGATCCAAGTAACTGTGGAAAGTACGATTCATGTACTCCATAAACACACCCGGCGCGTTGGTAACACCAAACGGCATCACAGAATACTCATAGTGCCCATATCTCGTTCTGAAAGCGGTCTTCTGAATGTCTTCATCCTTTACCTTGATCTGGTGATAACCCGACCTCAAATCGATTTTACTAAACACCTTAGCACCTACCAACTGGTCCATCAGATCATCAATTCTGGGAAGCGGATACCTGTTCTTTATTGTCACTTTGTTCAATTGCCTATAATCGACACAAAGTCTCATACTCCCGTCCTTCTTTTTCACTAACAATACCGGAGCACCCCACGGTGACACACTTGGCCTTACAAATTTCTTTTCAAGCAGATCTTCTAATTGCTTTTTCAATTCAGACAACTCTGAGGCTGACATTCGGTACGGTGCCATAGACACAGGCCTAGTACCAGGTATAAGATCAATGGCAAACTCAACCTCCCTCTCTGGCGGAACACTTGGAATTTCATCCGGGAACACTTCAGGGAACTCACACACCACTTGAACCCTTTCAATGATTGCCTGATTCTCAGCAGACAATGACGCCATCAAAGCAAACAGATGAACTCCTTCCTTCATTACCTTATGCAAATGACCAGCAGGCAACAAAACAGATTCTTCTTCCTCGGGAGGAAGGAAACTCACAGATCTACGGGAACAATTAATATGCACATGGTTATACACTAACCAGTCCATACCAAGAATGACATCCAACCCTCCCAACGGCAAACAAATAAGATCAACAAGAAAATCTCTGCCGAATATTGACAGAGGGCACTTAGCACACACAAGAGAGGTAGTTACTGAACCCTTAGCTGGAGTGTCAATAACCATCTCCCTCATCATAGAAGATAAAACAAGGTCCAATTTCTCAGCACACAAGGCAGCAATAAATGAATGCGTAGCACCAGTATCAATAATAGCAATCAAAGGAATACCATTAATAAAACATGTACCTCGAATCTCATTAGTATCCTCTGATCCTGCGAGAGCAAACACTTTTCCATGGGACTTCTCTTTCTTCGGCTTAGTACACTTAGTACTAATATGACCTGATTCCCCGCAATTGTAGCACACCACATCCCTTTTCTCACATTTCGCAGCCACGTGACCTTCCTTACCGCACTTGAAACATTTATTATCTGAGCAGTCAAAACTCTTGTGACCCGGCTTGCCACACCTGTAGCACACAACCTTCGCAGGGGCATCTCCCCCACTTGTTTTCTTATTATCAGCATACCTCTGCTTACCCTTACCAGCTGGAGCCTCATACGGTTTACCCCGGTTCTGAAATTTACCCCTCAGATCCCTCATGACCCTGGAGTGAGCATTACTATCATCCTCATATATCCTGCAACTGTCGATCAAATCAGCGAATACCCGAATCTTCTGGTACCCTACAGCCTTCTTAATATCAGCCCTCAACCCATTCTCAAACTTGATACACTTTGAGAATTCAGAATCAGCATCAGCATAATGGGGATAAAACTTAGCCAATTCAGTGAACTTGGCAGCATACTCTGTCACTGACATGCTTCCTTGCTTCAGCTCAAGGAATTCTATTTCTTTCTTACCTCTCACATCTTCAGGAAAATATTTCCGCAAGAACTCTCTACGGAAAACAGCCCAAGTTATCTCTTCATTAGCAGTCTCTAACCTCTGCCTCACCTCCATCCACCAATCATCAGCTTCCTCTGCCAGCGTATGGGTACCATACCTGACCTTCTGCGCATCATTACAATCCATGACCCGAAATATCCTTTCAATCTCTTTCAGCCATGCTAGAGCACCATCTGGATTATACTTGCCCTTAAAGACAGGTGGATTCTCTCTCTGGAACGTGGCCAAACTGCGAGTCCCAGCATTTTCAGCACCATTCTGCTGGTTCCCAACAGCCTGAGCCATAGCCTGCAAAGCAGCAGCAAGAGCAGCGTCGTTCCTCCCAGCCATTTCAACTATCACTGCAGCACAAACAGAAATTTAGAACTAATCTAACAATTCTATCTGTCATAAGACACTATGACAGGACGACTTGGCCGGACAGACCGAACTGCTCTAATACCAATTGTAACATCCCAGACTGCTTTCAGAACTGTCAACTGTCCCCACAAACCAACACTTGTCTTTTCAGCATGCGTTGTCCTCACTTGCATGATTTCTAGGAAACTTCCCAGAAGGTCACCCATCCCACTACTACTCCAAGTCAAGCACGCTTAACTATGGAGTTCTTATGGAAGGGCTCCCGAAAAGAAGATGCATCTTGTTGGTATAGGTATTCCAAATCAATTCTTTTAAGCCTTCCTTCAACTATACAGTCCCATACCTGCACAGCCTCAGGATCCCTCTCATTCCGGTGCGTATTCGGTTCATTCACGTGTCCCTTCGCCTAGAAGCTTCCAGGAGCCACTCTTTGCCATGCCAACTTTTGAGCACCGGCGATCACTCCCCGCCCTCGTCAGCCCCGGATGTCACATGCCCACCAGCTTCCGCTTGGTTCGTCCCCGAACCACACCGTACTGAGAGAGGTCTGCTGCTCTGATACCAATAATGTAACACCCCTTTTCTAATAACTTTACTTTTAATAAAATCAGAGTCTCTTTTTTTTTTTTGAAAACCATTAAAACGAGTGCTACACTTACTCCATAAAAATCAAGATACATAACACCATACGAAAAGTTCAGTTCGCATCAACTAAAATCCAATCACCAACAGCAGCGGAAATAATAATCAGTTCAAATTTAAAACCAATACATCACCAATGAAAACTAACAGTTTTAGGAAAACAAAGCATAAATATAAGGACACCCCCCCCTGGTGCTACGTATCAGAGCGTGACACTTCCTACCAGACGAAGGCATAAGAAATCCTTCACTCGCTATTACCTGCACGTTGCCGACATAAGAAGCAACATAAAAGCAGTAGGGTGAGTCTCTTTTCATAATTAATAACATATGAGAATTAAGCACTGCATAGAAAAAGGAAACCAGCTTGAACATGTGCTAAAACTAGCTTAAGAAGGGTCAAGCATTATCCGAAACACCCCTACAATAGTCCTAATCCATTAACAACTTAATCTTATTCAACTAATAGGCTGCAATCGGTCTCTTAGGTAATATTAATATCTGATACACCAAGAATAGCTCTAATCCATTAACGACTTAGTCTTAATCGGTTAAGAGGCTCTAAGTTGTCTATTAGATAATTTCACTACTCTAATAAACTAACAACATCAACTTAATCAATCATCATCGTTATTCATGCCTAGGAATCATTATAAGTCATTGTTGTCTAAATTTAACCGTTAAAATACTTAGGAATCTCAATATCATCAAACCAGTATACTATACTAAATTTTAAGCTTGTTACTTAACTTAGAGATAGTCTAAACCATAAGTACATAATCAATTTCAACTTTGGGCTATTTAACCATATAATTTCATCATCAACTTATTCAAAGGTCCAATAAGTTTTACTACCCTAAAGTTCATCAATTACAACGTCCCAATTACACCAACACTAACAATCATATATCTTCTAGGGAGGTTAGGCCTTGGGCCTTAACGACGAGACTCAATCACGTTGAATTGGTCCCTTATCATTATCCACAACAATCATAACAACAACGGCAATCACAAAAACAACAGCCTATAGGCATAGCATTGACACATACATATCAACTTCATCTTAGTACCATACGGGTCATTCAAATCAAAGAACATCAGTTGATATAAAATTGACTATGATTCATTCCCTAAACTCGGCATATTAACTACAGTCATCCAATCATTAAATTACAGTCATCTTACAATCATCCAAATCAATTAATTTACAGACATTCAAATCATTTACAGTCATCCGAATCCGAATTATTTACAGTCATCCGAATCCGAATTATTTACAGTCAGCAAGTGAAGGCTAACAAGCGGCGGACGAAGCGACACCATGTCTTCCACCGTTTCAAGCGTGCTGCTAAGGAAGCAACAAGGGTTGCACTATTATTTTTTTTGTATAAGCAACTGCTGTGACGTTGCAATGGAGATGACAGGGGACTAGAATGGGGAAAATTGTCGTTGTTCTATTTGTGATGCAGGACTGAACGAAGGTGGGGCCAATGGCGGCGTGGTGGTGATTTGAGGATGCGAAAATTTCACCCTTAGTGGTCATGGTGATGAGGAACCTGCGAGAAACATAACAGGGGAGCAGAGGCGAGTCTGTGGCCGAGAACGACGCCAGAGTGGTGGTGGTTTGCTGTGGTGTTAATGGCATTTCACGGTAAAACGGCGAAGAGAAGGACATGAGATAGGGCTCACCATTGGTTGAATCGTTGGCGGAATCAAACTCGGGAAGTGATTTCGAGTTGGGGGACGAGTTTTGGGACATGGCCGTGGTGAGATGATGGAAAATGAGATGGAGGAAATACTGGGTTAGGGTTTTGCCTATTTTTCTGCGCGTTGCATGCTGGAGGAAGAAGAAAGGAAAGCGGGTCGGGTTAAGGTCTGTGGATCGCGCGCTCGTGGGCTGGGCAAGGCACTGGGCTGGATTTAGTAAGTAGGAGGGGGTGTGCGCATGAAACAAGGCGGTGTAGCATTAAATATACTTAAAAATCCGTTTTAAAATATTTTTAAAGCCCATTTTCATTACAACTACCATTCTAACACCTCCATAGCCCAAAATAACTTTTAAAAATCAATTCTACTTTAAACACTAATCTTTTTAAAAATTAAAATAAATATATAATATATAATAAAAATCATATATTACCAATAGCATATAAAAATACAATTAAATATGATTTCAACTAATTTTAATAACTCAACACACAATAAATTGAAATAGTTTAATCTTATCACTTAATTATAATACATACAACGAGTACAAACTAAAAGAACCACAACGCACCGAAATTGGGGTGTTACAGCTTGCAAAGAATCTGAGCATCAATACAATAGTTTTAAGCCTTTAGAATGTTATTAAATGTCACTCAACAACTTGGATAACACTAATTTGTCAAAACCCCCAATTTATTGAACTTAGGGTTTTTAAGGAAGCTCAAGAATATGAAATTTACACACTTTACTACCCTATACTACTACCCACTACTCATTTATGCTAATTATCAACTCCTAATTTAATAGGTTGTAGAATTTCACCTCAATCACCAAATAAATAGATTCCGAAGAATGGGTATTTCCAATTGCAACTCAAACTAACCTTCCCAAGCTTACATTCTCGGTTGGTATGAGATATGCTCAAGAGTGGAGAAATAAATCTTATTATAGAGAGAGAGGGAAGGAGAGAATGAGTGTTGGAAGAGAGGAGGAGAGTTGTACGAGAGAGAGAGAGAGAGAGGGAAAAGGAATGTGTGTGTGTGTTTTTGAGAAAGAGGGTGAAATGGGGGTGGTGGGGTCGAAACTTAACCCCCTTTCTTTATATATATATATATATATATATATATATATTGTTTTTCTTTTGTTTTAATGAAACGGGGTGTTTCATTCTCTCCTCCTTAAAAGAGAATTCGTCCTCGAATTCTTAAAGTCATACCAACCTTGAGTTTCAAACAAGTGAGGGTACTTCTCGCACATAATAGACTCTGGCTCCCAAGTCATCTCCTCACCACCCGGTCCTCGCCAAACCACTTTTATAGAAGCAATATCCTTAGAACGTAGGCGCCTGATGCACCTGTCCACTATAGCTATTGCCTGCTCTCTATAGTTGAGATTTTCATCAAGTTGTACTGACTAGTGTTGAATAATATGAGAGGGATCATAAACATACTTCTGAAGCAACGATACATGAAAAACTGAGTGAACAGCTGAAAGGTCAGGTGGAAGGGCTAGACGGTAGGCCACTTTCCCTACTTTCTCTAAAATCTCAAAAGGCCTGATAAATCTTGGACTTAGCTTACCCTTCCTTCCAAACCTCAAAAATGCCCTTCAACGGGGACACGCGTAAAAATACATGTTCTCCAACGCTAAACTCTAGAGGTCGCCGCCTTTGATCTGCATATGACTTTTGTCTACTTTGAGCCATTACCAAACGATCTCGAATTATCTTTACTTTCTCAATGGCTTCTTGAATCCAATCTAGACCTTCAAGTTTAGACTCTCCAACTTCAAACCAACCAATCGATGATCTACAACGTCTTCCATACAATGCCTCAAATGGTGCCATTTGAATACTAGCTTGATAACTATTATTATAAGCAAATTCCATCAGGGGTAAATATTGATCCCAACTCCCTCCAAGGTCTAGCACACAAACACAGAGCATATCTTCTAAGATTTGGATTGTTCTTTTAGACTGGCCATCTGTTTGAGGATGGAAAGCAGTGCTCAAATCCAATCGAGATCCTAAAGCAGTCTGAAATGATCTCCAAAAAAGAGATGTGAATTGAGGTCCTCGATCAGATATTATAGATAATGGTACGCCATGCAAGGGAACCATCCTTTCTAAATATAGCTTAGCATATTGAGCAGCCAAGTAAGTAGTTCGCACAAGCAGAAAGTGTGCAGACTTCGTTAACCGATCCACAATTACCCAAGCCAAGTCATAACCTCTTGAGGTTCTAGGTAACCCTGTCACAAAGACCATAGTGATTCTTTCCCACTTCCACTTCGGTATCTCAATCTTTTGAAGTAAACCGGCAGGCTTCTGATGTTCAGCTTTCACTTGTTGGCATACCAAGCATTTAGATACAAATTCACCTACATCTCTCTTCATCTCTTCCCACCAATAGAATTCTTTCAAACCTTGATACATCTTGGTAGAACCTGGATGAATGGTATAACAAGAATGGTGGGCTTCCTCCATAATCTTCTTCCTTAGTTCTTCAACATCAGGTACACATAAACGAGTGCCAAACTGTAAAACACCCATAGAATCCAATTTAAATTCAAAAACTTTGCCCGCTTGTACATCTTCCATAACCTTACTCAAGTAAGGATCTTTGTTTTGATTTGCTTTAATTTGGTCCACCAGTGTAGAACGAGCTTGAACATGTGCTAAAAATGTATCTTTGTTTGTGGCCTCAAACTTTATTCCATCAGCTGCAAGATTCTGAAATTCCTTCACTATTGGTCTCCTAATTTCAGCTATGTGTGCAAAGCTACCCATATATTTCCTACTCAAAGCATCAACAACCACATTTGCCTTCCCGAGATGATACAAGATTGTACAATCATAATCCTTTAGAAGCTCCATCCACCTTCTCTGTCTCAAATTCAAGTCTTTCTGCTCAAAAATATACTTAGGACTCTTATGATCAGTGTAAATCTCACATGTCTCACCATATAAGTAATGTCTCAAAATTTTAAGAGCAAAAACCACTGATGTCATTTCCAAGTCATGTGTAGGGTAATTCTGTTCATGTTTCTTAAGTTGTCTAGAGGCATAAGCAATTACTTTCCCATGTTGCATCAAAACGCATCCGAGACCAACCCTAGAAGTATCGCAGTAAACTACATAACTTCCACCATTTGAAGGTAAGGCTAAGACTGGGGCAGATGTCAAACAATTCTTCAACAGCTGAAAATTTTGCGCACAACCATCAGTCCACTGAAACATTACTTGCTTTTGTGTCAATCTAGTTAAAGGAGCTGCAAGCTTAGCAAAATCCTTGATGAATCGATGATAATATCCGGCTAAACCCAAGAAGCTACGAACTTCTGTCATCGATGTAGGCCTTTGCCAACTCTGAACTGCCTCCACCTTTTGCGGATCTACACTTATTCCATCCTTAGACACCACATGACCTAAGAAAGCCACATTTTCTAACCAAAATTCACATTTAGAGAACTTCGCATATAGAGCTATGCTATACATAGTGAAGAACTAATTCGTGGAATTCCACGACCGTTCATTTTATGTTTTTTATATAAAACAAAGCACCCACCAAGGAGTGGTCAAGGGAACAAGTGGGAAGCATAACAATCCATGATGACTGACAAATCAGAGGGGTTCGTGGATTATCCACGAACAAAACTCTCGCGTTAACCATCATTTTCTCTCAAAGTTTGCAAAACTAATCTCAAGTGTTGCTCATGCTCTTCTCTACTCTTTGAATACACCAAGATGTCATCAATGAAAACTACCACAAACTGATCCAGGAATGGCTTAAAGACTCTATTCATCAAGTCCATAAAAGCGGCAGGAGCATTGGTAAGTCCAAACGACATAACCAAAAACTCATAATGTCCGTATCGAGTACTAATTGCGGTTTTTGGAATGTCTTCACCCTTTATTTTCAATTGATGATACCCAAACCGCAAATCAATTTTTGAAATCCATTTAGATCCTTGAGGTTGATCAAATAAGTCATCAATACGAGGCAAAGGATATTTATTCTTCACAGTCACTTTATTCAACTGTCGGTAGTCAACGCACAATCGAAATGACCCATCTTTCTTCTTAACAAACAATACTGGTGCTCCCCAAGGAGATCAACTAGGATGAATAAAACCCTTGTCAAGAAGATCTTTTAGTTGTTCTTTCAACTCTTTAAGCTCAACTGGGCCCATCTGATATGGGGGTATAGATATAGGTTGAGTTCCTGGAAGCAGCTCAATACAAAATACGCACAACAACCTTTTCTCAGTAACTTGTGAGCCATTACGGTTGAAATTAAATTGCTCGATAACCAATTTCGGTCACCCTGAAAAACAAAAGTTAGTTTTCCTGGCATATCAAACTTTACCCTATTATTATGGCAATCCAAAATAGCATGATGAGAAGCCAACCAGTCCATGCCTAAAATCACGTCAAAGTCCACCATATCAAGCTCTACTAGATCTACCAACAAAGATTGGTCTTCAATCAAAACCTCACAAGATCTATGCACAGACTTACAAGAAAATCACCCATAGGAGTGGTCATTAACAAAGGCTCATCTAAAAGTGATGGTTCTCTACCAAGAAAAGAAGAAAATGATGGGGATACAAAAGAGTGTGTAGCCCCGGGATCAAATAAAACATGTGCATCTTGAGAACATATAGAAGGCATACCTGTCACAACAACATTGGATGTCTGAGCATCTTGACGAGTCAAAGCAAACACACGAGCTTGTCCTCCACCAACCTGTCCTTGGCCTCTGCCTCCTGATCCTCTTCCACCATGCTGAGAACTACCAGACTCTCGAATTCCCGAAGCAAATTGTCTCCCTGCAGTCATTGGTGTCCCTGCCCCACTAGAAGAAGGTTGAGTAGATAATGTAGGGAAGTTTCTTGCAAAGTGTCCAATTTGTCCACACTGATAACATCCGGCAGATCTTTGCCTACAAGGACCAGCTGCGTCTTCCAACATGGGATAAAAGTAATTGGGGTCATACTAGAAGAAACATGGTGTTGTGAAGAAACACGTTCCTGGTTAGAGCTAGCAATTTGGCTAACCTAATTATTTTGTTGTTTAAAACCCGCTTGTTGACCCTGATGGCCTTGAGTGATAGTATCTCTGGAACCTCCTCCTCCTTGGCCATGGTGGCCACCACGAGATGACTCAAAGCGAGGTCTCTTACATGAATCACGGAATGTCCCACATCTGTCTCTATTTCCCCGCTCAATAGTTAAAGTGTAACACCCCTTTTCTAATAACTTTACTTTTAATAAAATCAGAGTCTCTTTTTTTTTTGAAAACCATTAAAACGAGTGCTACACTTACTCCATAAAAATCAAGATACATAACACCATACGAAAAGTTCAGTTCGCATCAACTAAAATCCAATCACCAACAGCAGCGGAAATAATAATCAGTTCAAATTTAAAACCAATACATCACCAATGAAAACTAACAGTTTTAGGAAAACAAAGCATAAATATAAGGACACCCCCCCCTGGTGCTACGTATCAGAGCGTGACACTTCCTACCAGACGAAGGCATAAGAAATCCTTCACTCGCTATTACCTGCACGTTGCCGACATAAGAAGCAACATAAAAGCAGTAGGGTGAGTCTCTTTTCATAATTAATAACATATGAGAATTAAGCACTGCATAGAAAAAGGAAACCAGGCACACCAATTCACAACAATAGGAAACAATCGCATCAGCATACTAATTCCAAGCAGCACTATATAATGTATGTTTATGTATGTAATGCAACCCAAACTCCACGGGTACATGCATGTCGGATCCGTCACCAAATACAATAGGCCGTAGCCTCTGCTCACCAAATCAAACTAGGCCGAAGCCTCTGCTCACCAATTAAAATTAGGCCGTAGCCTCTGCTCACCAATAATGCATATGTCCATGAGATGCTATGGAATGCATCACAACACACCAAGTCCAATCAATTTATCATTTAAAATTCATGATCTCACCATTGTATATTAATCAGCTCACCAAATTAAAATTAGGCCGTAGCCTCTGCTCACCAATCTCACCCTATCACACTCACCAAATTCAGCTCACCACTCACACCAACACCAATTCAAATAGACCAGCTTAGGACATTGACACAACATAGGGAAAGTGGGTAAAAATAGCCATTTGGACACTTAAACACCATCAGCCAGAAACACCAGTAAAAATAATTTATTTTTGCATAAAATTGAGACTATTGGATAGGCACTGAAATTAGCTTCAAAACGCATTTTGAACCGTTGAATTTGGATAACCGAGTCAAAAGTTATATTAAAAACAGTTTAGGAAAAATGTTAGACATTCTGGAAACAGGCGCATGGGCGCTGGGCGCCCAGGGGCAACACAGCGCTTGGCGCATGGGCGCTTGGCGGCCAGGAGAGGCAACACGCACAGGCGCATAGGCGCTTGGCGCCCAGGAACAACACGCGCAACAGCGCACAGGCGCTAGGCGCCCAGGGGAACAAGCGCGCAACAGCGCACAGGCGCTAGGCGCCCAGGGGAACAACACGCACACAGGCGCATTGCGCCCAGCACAGCAACACGGCGCCCAGGCACTAGGCGCCTAAGACCAACTTGAAACCGAACTCATTTTTCTTCGAAATTTATTTTACACGAGCCAAATGCTCAGGACATTAAAACCCAACAAAAATTTTATCAAAAGCTGAACATTATTTTTGGCGCCCATGCACTAGGCACCTAGTGAAAATACGCAACTCAACTCCTTTGTTGACCAAAATCAGTTTTCATGAGCCATTTTACCCAAGTATAAAAACCTGAAAACCATTTTCACAAAATTATCACCAGAACTTTGGGGCCCTTGGCGCCCATGACTCAAGCAATGAGTGCCAAAACTGGCAGCACAGGAACACAGGGAGGCAACACAGGCAACAGAATTTTGGAAACAGGCACAGCACACTGCTGGGCGCCTGGCGCCCATGACTAGGCGCAACACAGAATTTTTTAGCAATAGGCATATGGCGCCCAAGGCGCCTAGGGGCTCCCAAACAGAATTTTTTCCACTTTCAATTATCAATTAAAATCACCAAAACACTCCTATATACATATATAATCACAGTGTCACCATAATTCCCAATTTCACCACATAATCACCAAATAATCATATACTCAAACATATGGTCTACGATTCGCATTTTGCCATAATTCAAGCATCAATCATAAAATTCTCAACACAATGATTCAACAACAAGCATCACAATTTTATAATTCCTCATCAACAACACAATTCAATCATGGAACTAACCTAGGACCCTAACCCTAAGCAATTCATAATTCGCATAAGTATTAAGAACAAAAAGAGGACCCCCTAACCTTATGGAAATCGAATTTGCTAGCCAAGCTCCAAGCGAAGAATGCAAACCACCAATGAGCCTCCTCCTCTTCTCTATGAGCTTCGCCCCTTTTTTCTTCTTCTCTTCGCAACTCTCTTCTTCTCTCCTTCTTACGTTTCTTTCTCTTTCTTTTCTCACTTGGGTGAATTTGCCACTAACTCCCTAGACCCCAAATAATTCGACTCCTATGCCAAAGAAGTGGGCCACGGGCCTAATTGTGGATCACGGGCCCTTGCTCGCACCACTTAAATAGTGATAACACCCCCTAATAAAATAAGATAAAATAATTAAACTCGAATTATTTAATTAAATTAAATAAATATTGTAAGCCTTAAATAACTTAATTAAATAAATAATTAAATTATTTTGGGGCGTTACATAAAGCCCTATCCAAGGCCTCCTCATAAGTCATGTTACTGTGGCCTGCAATTGCCCTGAACAAATAACTCTTCAAGCCATCAATAAATCTCTTAACTCTGAGTTGCTCTGTAGCTACCAGGTGAAGTGCATATCGTGCTAGCCGCATAAACTGAACATTATACTCCATCACTGACATATTTTCTGCTTGCACAAGAGTCTGAAACTCTCGTGCTCTACTATCTCTAACACTCCGAGGGAGGAAATGTGCCAAGAATCGCCTAACAAACTCATCTCACTCCAAAGAAGGTAATCCAACTGGTCTGGCAAATAGCATATTTTCATACCACCCTCTAGCAACAACACGAAGTGGAAATGCAGCCAACTCCCCCATCTGTGTAGAAGAACAACCTAAACCTCGACATATCCAAGAGACATCATCTAAGAAGGCTTGAGGATCCTCCTGAACATCTGAACCACTGAATGTTGGAGGGTTGAGCTTCAAAAATGCAGACAAGGAAACCTCAACTGCTCGAGTAGGAGCAGGTGGTTGAACATGTTGATGGGCGGGTGCTTGTTCATCTTGCATCACCTCATGACTGTGTTCATTTTCATCCTGATTTTGTTATCCATGTGGTTCTCCTTGATCCATTACTTTGTTGGCTATCTTTTGCACAGTTTGTTGGATATTCTGCATGTTAGCAACTAACTCAGCTAGTGTTGGGTTATCACATCTGGCCCTAAGGAACCACAACCTCAGGCATTCCACCAAGCCTTCTCCTACCACGACCACAGCCATGACCACGGCCTCGGCCCGCCAAGGCTTCCTCTTGAGGTTGAATGGAAGCCTCATCAGCAATAGTACGCTCTCTACTAGGTGCAGTTCTCGGTGGCATCTCCACCTGAGACAAAACTACAATTAGGAAAAAGGGATAATATAACAATTCGATAACAGACTTCAGTGTGATAGTGGGCAATCATAGCTTCTTGGTTGTAAGATGCACTCGGGTACACAAATTACAAACAAGAGTCTATAACTAATCCCAAAATGATGCAGCTACAGGACCTTCTAACCTAGGCTCTGATACCACTTTGTCACGCCCCACACTTAGGCCGTGATCGGCGTACAAGCTAAGACTAACTTGTCATAATTTGGCAAGCCTAACTCACTTTTGCCGTTAATTTCTACAAAAATTTCAGCAGAGTTTCTTCTGTTTTTCAGACATTTCCTAAACAAAATAACCTGCATAATTTTGAAGTGCATATATATCCAGTATCTAACAATCAAAGCCTTCGTCATTTAATTACAACCTTGTCACTAAGTTTCAAAAGAAAGGCAACTACATGATGTTACAAAATTTCTATTTCGCAATAGACCAAACTAGACACAAAAGCTCCTATTCCTATAGTTGCATCGTACCGAAGTCATCAAAATAATAGTTTTCTCTTAAGATGAGGCCTACCCAAAATGCAACAAGTCCTTGGGTGAACTGTAGATCCCAAGGACAATCTACTCTGATGTCTATAAATCTGGAAAAAAAATAAATAAATAATCGGGTGAGTCATAAAGACTCAGTGAGAGCATAATAACAAAGTGGACAGGAAGGAGAAGCAAAAATAGCACGAGTGGTTCCCAATCAAACACAATTTTTATACAACAAAAGAATTAAGCATGGAAAACAATATCATCTTTTACATAGATATGTACAACAATCATACCATTATACTTTTTCAACATATCTCGTATCAAGAACATGAAGAGCAAGACCATCTATCTACTATGTGCACATAGACCACATTATCTCTTCGTCGTGGCAAACGGTAATCACAGGCCGTATTATCTCTTCGTCATGGCGAACGACAATCTAAAAGGGCTACAAGCATTTCACTCATAGGCTGCATTATCTATTCGTTGCAGCTAACGGTACATAGACTATGAGCGTTTAGCTCATAGGCTGCATTATCTCTTCGTTGCAGCTAACGGCATCAAACAACAACACCAACCACATGAATTAAGACACATAAAACAGAAATAAAATTTCAGTTCTTATTTGTAGACAAAAATTCATTTGAAAAAGTTTACTTGCTTCTCCCATAAATAAAATAGATATAAAAAAATGCCACATTGTAGATTAGCTACTCACAACTAAGAAGAGTGAGCTATATTGCTTCCATTGCCTTCAGTAGGAACCACCGGAGTAGTTTGCACCGAATCTGAGCATCAATACAATAATTTTAAGCCTTTAGAATCTTATTAAAAGTCACTCAACAACTAGGATAACACTAATTTGTCAAATCCCCCAATTTATTTAACTTCGCGTTTTTAAAGAAGCTCAAGAATATGAAATTTACACACTTTTACTACCCTATACTACTACCCACTACTCATTTATGCTAATTATCAACTCCTAATTTAATAGGTTGTAGAATTTTACCTCAATCACCAAATAAATAGATTCCAAGAATGGGTATTTCCAGTTGCAACTCAAACTAACATTCCCAAGCTTGCATTCTTGATTGGTATATGCGATATGGTGAAGAGTGGAGAAATAAATCTTATTGTAGAGAGAGAGGGAGGGAGGGAGAGAATGAGTGTTGGAAGAGAGGAGGAGAGTTGTACGAGAGAGAGAGAGAGGGAAAATGAATGTGTGTGTGTGTTTTTGAGAAAGAGGGTGAAATGGGGGCGGTGGGATCGAAACTTAACCCCATTTCTTTATATATATATATATATATATATATATATATATATATATATATATATATATATATATTGTTTTTGTTTTGTTTTAATAAAACGGGGTGTTTCAGAATCTTTTCTAGATCTTTCTCTTGAACTCTCATTTAGAGCATATAAAAGGGAGAGAGCTTGTCATTGGTAAACCAAGCAAAAAAAAGCTACAGAGCAAGTAAGCAAGTATACAACAAATTCTACAGAGCAAGTTATCTATTCCACTAATGATAAAATATTAATTTGATTTTTATTTGGACTTTCAAGCCTTAATTTTGACTTCAACATAGTGAGACTTTGAACTCACACTTAGCACTGCATTTTGAACCATTTCAGGATACTAAGAAGGAGCTTAGAAGATGCAAGTGACTTGATTTCTAAACGAACAAAATTTCGGCGCACTTTGCTTACTACGCAGAGGCAATCTCACATTTCCAGACTTCCTCATGGATTCTATGAATATTTGGTTCATAAACTCGACATCTTTACTAACTTTATTTTATTGCAGGTTACTCCTCTAAGCTTCAATCAATGTTCTCCACAAAGACATTGAAAAAGTCATATTCCCTTGAAAATGTGAAAACTCTACAGAAGTTGAATGTGTCAAAATCACAAACTGTTGGCAGTCTAGAGAAAAATGAAACTGCAACACAAATCCCTCCAGTTGTGCCTGGATTGCAAACTCTTGGAATCCCGGATGATATAGCAACCATTGTGTGAAACTATAAAACCTCGGTGAATAAAGCACTCAGAGAGTGCTGAAATTCAAAACTCAGATTTAGGACCATCAATTCCACATGAAATTTAGGTTTGTTAGGGGTGAATAGTGTGTGGTTGGGGATTTCAATTTTGTATCTTGTGTTGATGAGAGAAAAGGAAGGAGGTATGGTGGTAATTTTTAGGAAGTCACTGAGTTTAATTCTTTTGTTGCTGACATGGATCTTGTTGATGTAATGGTGTCGGGAAATAAATTTTCTTATTTTTGTTTTGACGGCGTCTCTATGAGCCGTCTCGATCGGTTTTTTTATATCGGAAGGGCTTATTTTGTTGTGGAATGTTTCGGGGCAATGGATTGGAGACCGAGATATATCAGATCATTGCCCTATTTGGCTTATTCGTTCTTTAAAGGACCGGGGGCCAAAACCATTCCTGTTCATTAATGGTTGGTTTGATCATTCTCACTTTCGTTCTTTTGTGAGCTCTTGTTGGAATGATTTGGATATTCAAGGCAACAAGGCTTATGTGTTGAAGAAAAAGTTGAAGTTGCTTAAAAGTAGATTGTGAAGTTGGAATAAGGAGGTATTCGAATTTCTTGATTTGAATATTCTTTCTTACCGGTACAGTGATTTGGGCTCTAATTTCTATACCAGAATACCACCGGCTGTTTAACATTGCCCTCATGGCTAAGTGGAAATGGCGTATTTTGTCGGATGAGGCAGCTTCGTGGAGGGATATTCTTTCTTACCGGTGCAGTGATTTGGGCTCTATTTTCTTTACTGGAATACCACCGGCTAGATGGTCAGACTCCTCTTTATGGTTGCGTGACCTCAGTAGGGTGGGTGAGAAGCGGTTTTCTGAGGGGTGGTTTCAGGCGAATTTTAGGAGGGGGTGGGAGATGGTCGTGGGGTGAGTTTTTGGCATCACCATTAGATTGGGCAACGTCCTTTGAAGATGGATTTTCCTAACATTTTTGCAGGTTGTTCTCAGTAAAATGCGAAGATTGCTTATCTTGGTATGTGGCGTCAAAGCAGTTGGCGTTGGAACTTGTATGCCTTTTCGTTTGGATCGTAGCTTCCCAGTGACGACAGTGTTGTGTTGATCGATATTTTAAGGGAGGTGTGTTTTAATTGTGATCGATCAGATTCTTGGAGCTGGATTTTGGAGCCCTCAAAGTGTTTCTCAGTGTGATCTTGCTACCTATTTTTGATGTCAAGAGATTCAACGCATTCAGAGGCGCATGACAGCGAGTTTTCAGATTTTAAAGTTCTTTGGAAAACTTTAATTCCATCGAAAGTTCTTGTTTTTGGGTGGCGTTTTCGTATTAATGCTTTACCGGTTCGCGACATCCTGTTGAGGCGTCATATCATTCTCTCGGAGGAAGGGGAAGTTTGTGTGCTTTGTAATAATCAAAGAGAGGCAGCTCAACATTTATTCCTGGTTTACGACTTTTCAAGGAAGGTGTGGTGGGAGGTGGAGCGCTGGCTTGATATTGTTTTGCCTAGTTTTTATAACTTACACCAACATTTCATTCATTTTGGCGAGCTTTGTATTGGGAAGAAATCCAAGAAGTTTAAATTTTTAATCTGGTTGACAACTTGTTGGTGCATTTGGCTAGCTCGGAGAGGTGAAGAAGCCAAGCTAGACTTGATTGTGGCTCGTACTAAATATCTGTCTTAGTGTTGGTTTATTTTTGGGGTGAAAAGAGATCCTAGTTTGTCTCCGCCACTATGGTGGAACAATGCTCTCACTTGTATCAACAATCTCTGATTCCATTGTGTTATTCTGATTTTGAGCATACCTAATGCTCTATTCAATATATCATTGCTTATCAAAAAAACAATTATATATGTTTTAGTGCATCTGTTTTTGTTATATTATTACTAGTAGGATACCAGTGCATACGCACGGGTGTTGTCGTGTTCTTTTTATAAATGAACTTAAACAGTATTTAAATAGTCTGAACATTACCCCGTGAAAATAAAGACAAATTTAAAGTAGATAAAAAATGAGTTTCAAATAAAATATAGATAAATATTAAAATCTTAAAATGTAAAAATATTATTTAAAAATAATTTGTGCATTTATTTCGTGTTTTTTTATATATCAGTGCAAAGTTTTTTTTATATATCAGTGTTGTTATCCCGCGTTTTTTTATATATCAGTGCAGCTATCCCGTGTTTTTATACATATCATTGCACTTATCCCCGTATTTTTTATATATCAGTGCAGTTATCCCGTGTTTTTTTTATGCAGTGCAGTTATCTCATAGTTTCAATTGATTATTTGAGTTGATTAGTAGATTATAGTAGATAGTAAAATATAGATAGTAGATTATCAATAAGAATTAATTATCCTATGCTTTTTTATATATCAGTGACAACTATTTGTCCTTTTTTAGGTATTAGTGACAAATATTTGTCACGTTTGTTTTAAATATTAATTAGTTTAAATAGTCATTAAGCCTTCTTGTTTTTTTAAATAGTAGGTTTATTTTAGTCTACAAAAATTATAATTATCAATGGCAAATATTAATCCCGTGTCTTTTTATGTATCACTGCAGTTATCCCGTGTTTTTTATATATTAGTGCAGTTATCACATAGTCTCAATTGATTATTTTAGTTGATTAGTAGATTATAGTAGGTAGTAAAAGTTAGATAGTAGATTATCAATAAGAAATATTTGTTTTAAATATTAATTAGTAGTTTAAATAGTCATTAAGTCTTCTTATTTTTTAGATAGTAGGTTTGTAGTAGTAGTCTTTAAAAAATTTAAGGCTAAATTATAGGTTTTGTCCCCCTATTTTCAAAAATTCAGACATTTGGTCCCCCTATTTTAAAACTCAGACATTTGGTCCCCCTATTTTAAAAAATCAAAGACCTTTAGTCCCAAGAGGAATTTTCAGTTTTTTATGGCTAATAATCAAAGACATTTGGTCCCTCAATTTTAAAAAATTAAAGACATTTGGTCCCCCAATTTTAAAAAATCAAAGACATTTGGTCCCTCTTCGGACTAAGTGTATCTGATTTTTTAAAATTGGGGGACCAAATGTCTGAGTTTTAAAATAGGGGGACCAAATGTCTGAATTTTTGAAAATAGGAGGACCAAAACTATTATTTAGCCAAAATTTAATTATCAATGACAAATATTAATCTCGTGTTATTTTATATATCAGTGCAGTTATCTCGTTCATTTATATATTAGTGCAGTTATCTCGTAGTTTCAATTGATTATTTTAATTTATTAGTAGATTATAGTAGATAGTAAAAGATAGATAGTAGATTATCAATAAGAGGTGATAATAGATTATTAATAAGAGTGTAAACAGATTTTGCAGAGAAAAATTAAAATTTTAAGGTGATAACTTTTTCCAAAAATGTCTGGTAAAAAAAATTCCAAAAATGTGATAGTTTTTATTTGTTTTTTAGTGTGTGACTCATTTACATTTTTATAGGCAATTTTAGTCATAGTTTTAAAAACCAGCTCGGCCTTGCCGGTCGGGCCGGGCGAACCGGGAAACGGGGGGTAACCTAGTCGGTCAGCCTTATGGATCGAAAATATAGCCACCCGGTGAAAACCGGCGTGACTCAGCCGGATTTTGCAATAACAACGTCGTTTAATCTGTTTCTTTTGCTCTTTTTCATCTTTTTCTTTTCCATTATTGCATTATTGGCTCCATTTGAGTAATTGTTATCAGTGATTTTTTGATTTTCTGATATAGCACTTCTAAATAAGGGAAACCGTAATCAAGTTTATTAGAGTTATTTTGTTTTTTGCATTATATTTATCAGTTATGAGTATAGGATGATTTTATGCAGGATGTGATTTTTTGTTTGACTTTTCTAGGCAAGATATGTCATTGTAGGAAATTAAGTTTTACAGGTACTAAAGTTATATAGGTCTTGAAAATTCGACGAATAGAGACCGGGTCCGGGTCATGCGGTCCGGATTTTGGTCATGCAGTTCAACTGTCGACCCATTGGTCCGACCCTTGACCCATTGACCCGGTACCTTCACCCAGTGTTTGTATAAATTTAGAAATTTAGTTAAAAAAATTAAAGTGGAGTGATAAGAGAAAGAGAAGAATTGTTTATGGGAAAAGTAAAAGTAAAGTAAAAAGAAAAGGGAAAAAAGAGAGTGTAAGAGAAAAGTGAAAATGAGGAAAGAGAGTGTAAGAAGAACTGAAAAGTGAAAAGTAAAAAGAATTGTTTAATGGCTGTGGTTTCATTACAATTTGAGTAGGTTGCCCGAAAACCGATTTTTTAGCCTAAATTATTCGCTCGACGTACAACATCGTCACGTGTTAACGAACTACACACTAAATAGAACCAAAAAACGATCGAAATTCGTATCTAATTTTTTAACTGATTTATTTATTTATTAATTAGGTTAAAAAAACGGATTTACCCCCACATAAGGTAAATCAGCTTTTGTTATTTAAAAGCGGATATACCCCACATGTAAATCCGCTTTTAAAAATAACAAAATCGGATTTACCCCACACCTAAGGTGAATCCGCTTTGTTATTTTTAAAAGCGGATATACCCCCACCTTAAATAAATCCGCTTTTAATTTTTTAAAATTTTTAGTGGAAATCAGATTTACCCCACAGATACATAAATCTGATTTCCAAAAAAAAATTGAACTCAGAATATGTTCGGGTTTTTTAAGTTTTGTGAAGAGCAACTGCATCTTTTCGCAGGATCCTTATGGATATAATTAAATGTGATGGGGGTAAAAAAAGAGGGCCTTCAAACTTTTCTTGAGGACGACGGGTCTTTTCGTATGGGAGGATCGGGGCGGACTTTCTAACTCTTTTGTGCACGGTTACGATTACCTCTGGGGTGGAGAGTGCTGGAATTGGAATACTATAAAAAAAAGGATTTATTCCATCAAAATGGCGTATGTGCTTTTTCTCTCCAAGGGTCCACCTGTAACATCCCCTAACTAGCTAATTTAGTTTATTTAAATTAGCGGAAAAGGTTAAAGCGGATTGTAGGCTAAATGGAATTTTTAGCGCAAGAGGTTTATTATGAGTTGATTAGTTTGCATTAATTATGTGATGTTTGAAATAGTCAAGATATAGTCATGCATAATTAGAATATTATGTCAAAGTTAGTAAGTTATGGTATTGTGATGATAAGGGTATTTAAGGAATGATATTAGAGAGGAGGGGCATTTTGGTCCTTACCCATGTTAAATAAACTCAGCTAACCAAACCAACCCCACACTTCTCATTTACCCTCATTTCTGAAAATCAGTAGAAAGAATAGAAGAGAGGGAGCTTGAGAGAGAGGGAGAGAGCTCGCGAGTGAGGGGGGAGGAAGAAGAAGGAGGATCTCCATTATTCCTTGATGCATGTGAAAGATAACACCACCATTCTTTTGCATTTCCTTTCCTCTATCCACTGATACAAACTTCATCAGCCACACTCCCTTCTCCATCAAATCACCATTTCTGAACAATCAAGCTCAACTTGAGAAAAATCTAAGTTACCAACCTTGCATGTCCTTGTTATTGCCATACAATCAGTACCAAGATTCATATTCAAGCAACAAACCTGTTTGAAGCTCATTTGAGTTGCTGAGTTCGAGTCTTAGATCCTTGGGAAGTTCAGGTTCAGTTTTGGAGCGAGTTCGGAGATGGTCGTGAGGCTATTCGAACGCGTCAGCTGCTAGATTCGTCGTTTGAGTGATTTTCATCACTTCGGGTGAGTTCTATAACTCGCTTAGGGAATGTGCTTGTGTTTCTGAATTTTTACTTTTCGAAAACTCTTGTCACGCATTTCTGGTAACGAAAGGAAACTATTCGAAAACCGTTTTTCTCAAAAGGATTGTGGCTTAAATCATAAGTTGTTTGATTGATTGTTTGGGTGTATTGGATTGGATTGGATTGATTGGAATTGCTATAATATATTGTTTCAATGTGTGTTTGATGTTTAGGTCTCGATCGGAAGAGATTTTGGAATCGGAACGGAATGGAATAACTCATGAAAAAACCTGTTTTCTGGAAACTGATAGAGACGCACGGATCGTGTGCCTATGAGCACGGGTCGTGCGCCCCCATCTGATACTTCCAGAACTGGATTTTTAAACACGCACGGATCGTGCGCCTAGTCGCACGGGTCGTGCGTATGTTTCTGGAACTTTCTACAATTTTATTGGATAACGCCCGGATCGTGCGCTTAGTCGCACGGGTCGTGCGTATCTTCCTGGAAATCTTCTTACAAACTGTTCAACAGCGCACGGGTCGTGCGCCTACACGCACGGGTCGTGTGAGACTTTCTGACCTTCAAATTCAAAGTACCTTTTTATCCATTCCAACTGATTCCAATCCTCTTCTAATCCATTCCCCAAGGTCCCCCAACAATGTAAAGATACCAATGGCATGAAATTGAACATGTTCGATAGAAAACTTGTGTATTATGAAAGAAGTGGAAAACCGTACTTAGATAACGCGAGAGAACATATGTCAATAATTATACACGGTACTTGACTGATATTATGCACGGTACTTGACTGAAATGACTGACAGCCCATTGCGGGTACATGGATATATAATGTATAGTAAATACAAGAGGAAAAAGGGTGATGACCCTTAGAGGTTAGCATACTAGGGGAGGGGAAGTCATGAGCCCCAAAACCTAGACTCAAGAATGTTTCCCCCACTAGAAATAGCGGGCTGGGTTCACCAAAGTCAAGAAGTGCCTATAAAATAGGTAGACTGAGGTGTTATGCTAAAAACATGGAACAAAAGATTGTATGCTTCATGTGTCGCTTAGGAGGGCCATGAGCATAAAGGTTACAGGAACTTAATATATTTCCACGTGGTTGCTTTTTAGGACCACGAGTTCAGAGCAAGGCATAATGAACCGCTAGAGTTAGTAAGGGGTCTCGATAGAACTCACTGAGATAATGTTTATCTCACCCTTCATATTTGTGGTTTTTACAGAGAAACAGGGGAAAGCAAAGGCGACAAAGCACGGTTAGCTGGTGCGACTCTTGGAGTCGTTGAAGACCTAATTTCATGTTTTAGACCTTTGTCCCATTTATTGTTTCTATGTTTCGATGGTATAACGATCATGTATCAGTTGTAAATCGTTTCCGCTACTTTATGTTTTGAGTATTGAACACCAGGATTATGTACAAGTCTTAAGTTTTGAAACTTAAGCAATTTCAGGAAGTTACTCTGATGTATGCCATTTAGTGCATTTCGGTAATTCTATATGTTAGAATTTATCGGGGTGTTACATTATGGTATCAGAGCAGTTCGACCTCGTCGGGCTTAAACAGTTAGGGTGGTTTTGTCCCTCGAGTAATTCTGCTATCTTGCTTCTTGTGATGCTAAGAGACATTGAGACTGATCAACTTAATACTTGGTGTATCATTTGCAGAATTATGGCAGGAGGATCGAGGAATAACCCACCGATTGATCCGCATTCTGCATGGATGCAGAACGTGATCGAGAGACAACAGAAGATGATGGAAGATATGTTGCAAATGCAACAGAATGCTCAAGCTCAGCCTCAGCAAGTCCCTGAGCCCCAAGCTGACCCAATGAGGGTTTTCTCTGAATTTCTGAAAATGAAGCCGTCCGAGTTCAGAGGAGGACCGGATGTCATGGAAGCCCAGCATTGGCTAGATGATATAGAGAAGATTTTCGTAGCTATGCAGGCCACTGATGATGACAAGCTGAGATTGGCAACACATATGCTGAAAGGTGAAGCTAACAACTGGTGGACTAATGCCAAAGCCATGATGGTAACGATGGATACTCCCCAGACTTGGGAACATTTCAAGCAGGTATTTTTGGAGCAGTTCTTTCCAACAGCCATGAGGTTCGACAAAGAGAACGAATTTCTGACTCTCACTCAAGGAAGCTCAACTGTGGGTCAGTACGCGGCTAAGTTTGAAGAGTTATATCAATTCTTCGGTTTGGCCGGGTATGCTCCCAATGACAAGTGGAAAACCGAAAGGTTCAAGTATGGGCTAAGGGAAGACATTGCTCAGAGTTTGAGTTCTTTTGCTTATACTAACTATGCCGCCATGGTTCAACAAGCACACATAGCTGAGAGTGACTTGAAGAGGTTATATGCAAGCAGGAAGGTATTCCATCAGAATAAGAAGAATGTTGGATCATCCAACAATCAGACGGGTCCCAGGCACAACTCCAACAAAGGGAAACAGGTTCAGTCATCGAACTCCTCAAGGTTCAGTACATGTTCCAACTGTGGAAAGTATCATCAGGGTAAATGCCAGATGGGATCCAACCAGTGTTATTTCTGCAAGAAAGACGGTCATTATGCACGGGACTGCCCAGAGAAGGAGAAGAGTCAAGGAAGTAACCCTGCTGCTACTACAACTCATGGAAGAGTTTACACCTTGGACGCCCAGAAGGTCACACCGTCAGATAATCTACTAAGGGGTAAGGGGGCGGGTGAAATAACTCCGTTAGTATTTTATACGATTCAGGTGCGACCCATTGTTTTATATCTCAAGTTTGTGTTGAACGGTTGGGATTGGCTTTAACTCCTTTACCTCAACCAATCTCCATTAAGACTGCTGCTGAGGGTAGTGTTCAGACCCAAGCGATATGTGAAAATTGTCTTCTATCCATTGGAGACAGGAATTTTGTAGTAGACTTCATTTGTTTACCAATGAAGGGCATGGACATCGTCCTAGGCATGAGTTGGATGACTGCCAACCATGTGACTATAGATTGCTTCCATCGAACTATCGGTTTCGCCTCCGAGTCAGTGGAGCTACAACCGCCCAATTCTGAAGCTGTTATTTCTTTTACTTCGGCCAGTAACTATCTGTTCCAAGGCACATAAGCTTATGTCATGATGCTGTCTGCATCCACTGAGACAGGTCAGGATTTATCTTCTGTGCAAGTTGTTAATGAATTTCTTGATGTGTTTCCCGATGAAGTTCCTTCATTTCCTCCGGATCGTGAGGTGGAATTTTCTATAGAGTTGGTTCCGGGCACTGGACCGATTTCTATAGCCCCGTATAGGATGTCGCCGTTAGAGTTGAGGGAATTGAAAGTTCAATTGGAAGAGCTAATTTCCAAACGGTTCATCCGGCCGAGTGCCTCACCATGGGGTGCTCCAGTGTTGCCTGTCAAGAAGAAGGACGGAAGTATGAGATTGTGTATCGATTATCGTCAGTTGAATAAGGTGACTATCAAGAACAAGTACCCTCTACCGAGAATTGATGACTTGCTGGATCAGTTGAGGGGAGCTGCTGTATTTTCAAAGATTGATTTAAGGTCCGGCTATCACCAAATCAGGGTGCGAGCTTTGGACGTCCCGAAGACCGCTTTCCGTACGAGATATGGACACTATGAATTCGTAGTGATGCCCTTCGGTTTGACCAATGCTCCAGCCGTATTCATGGATTATATGAATCGAATTTTTAATCCCTATCTAGATCAGTTTGTGGTAGTATTCATTGATGATATCTTGGTGTTCTCTAAGACAATTGAGGAGCATGTGCAGCATCTCCGAATTGTTCTGAACGTACTCCGAGAGAAGAAGTTGTATGCTAAGCCGTCCAAATGTGACTTTTGGATGCCCGAAGTTAAGTTTCTGGGCCATGTGATATCTAGGGCTGGTGTTGCAGTGGACCCCAGTAAGATCGAAGCTGTGGTAGACTGGGAACAACCGTCTACAGTTACTGAGGTAAGAAGTTTCTTGGGATTAGCTGGGTATTATCGAAGATTCATTCAAGGATTTTCCCAGCTGGTTCTTCCACTCACTCGGTTAACTCGCAAGGGTCAGCCGTTTGTTTGGGACTCAGACTGTGACAATTGTTTCACGGAATTGAAGGATCGTTTGACTTCTGCACCCATCCTGATTCTTCCAGATCCGTCCGTAGGATTCCAAATCTATTGCGACGCCTCTGGAAAGGGTTTGGGATGTGTCCTGATGCAGAATCAACAAGTAGTTGCCTACGCCTCCAGGCAGTTGAAGCCGCATGAAGAGAATTACCCAGCTCATGATTTAGAGTTGGCGGCGATTGTGTTTGCCCTGAAGATTTGGAGACATTACCTGTATGGGTCTCGTTTCGAAGTCTTTAGTGACCACAATAGCCTTAAGTATTTGTTTGACCAAAAGGAGCTGAACAACAGACAGAGGAGATGGGTAGAATTTCTGAAAGATTATGATTTTGAATTGAAGTACCATCCTGGTAAGGCTAATGTTGTGGCCGATGCTTTAAGCAGAAAGTCTATCCATACTGCAGAGTTGATGATGCACGAGATGTCTTTGTTGGAATCGTTTAGAGACCTTAACTTGAGAGTTAAGTCAAGAAGGAACAAGTTGGTGTTGAGTCACATTCGGATTTCAAGTCCCTTGAGAGATCTAATTCGCTCAGCCCAAGAAAGTGATGTAGAACTGCAAGCGCAGAAGAGATTGCCGAGTTACACCGAAGACGGTGATGGCGTAATTTGCTTTGATGGTAGAATTTGTGTGCCGAATGATGAGAATGTGAAGAGGCAAGTTTTAGAGGAGGCTCACAAGAGTCGGTTCTCGGTACATCGTGGGTCTACCAAGATGTATCGAGATTTGAAGCAATTGTACTGGTGGCCGGGTATGAAAGTAGATATTGTAGAGTTTGTATCTCGATGCTTGACTTGTCAAAGGGTTAAGATAGAGCACCAGAAGCCAGGCGGCCAGTTACAACCGTTGAATGTACCTGAATGGAAATGGGAAAGCATATCTATGGATTTTGTTATGGGATTGCCACGGTCCCAAGCCGGAAATGATTCTATTTGGGTAGTGGTGGATCGCCTGACCAAGTCCGCTCATTTTATTCCAGTGCGTTCGACTCACAAGGTTGCTAAGTTAGCAGATGAGTATCTCAAGAATATTGTGAAGTTGCATGGAATCCCTACAAGTATCATCTGTGATCGAGATCCCAAGTTCACATCTCGATTTTGGAGAGCATTGAATATGGCGCTGGGAACAAAAGTGTGTGTGTTAGCACCGCTTACCATCCACAGACAGACGGGCAGAGTGAGAGGACAATCCAGACGTTAGAGGATATGTTGAGGGCTTGTGTACTCGATAGTGGAGGCAGATGGGAGGATCATCTTCCATTGGTGGAGTTTTCATACAACAACAGTTACCATTCTAGTATCGGAATGGCTCCATATGAAGCATTGTATGGAAGGAAGTGCAGAACACCATTGTGTTGGTGGGATGTAGGTGAGCAGAGATTGTTGGGACCGGATTTGGTCCGTGAGACTACAGAGAAGATCCGTCAGATAAGAGAAAGGATGAAAGCCGCGCAGAGTCGGCAAAAGAGTTATGCGGATAAGAGAAGAAGGCCGTTAGAATTCAAAGAAGGAGACCATGTCTTTTTGAAACTTTCTCCAACCATCGGAACCGGTATTGCTTTGCGAGCGAAGAAGCTCAGTCCTCGGTATGTCGGACCCTTCCAGATTATCGAGCGAGTTGGGCCGGTAGCGTATCGCATTGCATTACCTCCAGAATTGTCCAGATTACATGATGTGTTTCATGTATCGCAGTTAAGGAAGTATATTCATGATCCGAATCAACCCTTAAGTCATGAAGCGATTGACATTAGACCGGATTTATCTTATCAGCCTACTCCAATCAGGATTATCGAACGTGGCGAGAAAACGCTCCGAACGAGATCAATTCCCATTGTCAAGGTGCTTTGGGACGGTGCCTCACCCGACGAAGCAACATGGGAAGTAGAGGAGAACATGCGGGTGAAATATCCCTATCTGTTCGATTGAGGTACGTTTTGTCAATTTTGAGGACAAAATTTTAAAAGTTGGGGTGATTGTAACATCCCCTAACTAGCTAATTTAGTTTATTTAAATTAGCGGAAAAGGTTAAAGCGGATTGTAGGCTAAATGGAATTTTTAGCGCAAGAGGTTTATTATGAGTTGATTAGTTTGCATTAATTATGTGATGTTTGAAATAGTCAAGATATAGTCATGCATAATTAGAATATTATGTCAAAGTTAGTAAGTTATGGTATTGTGATGATAAGGGTATTTAAGGAATGATATTAGAGAGGAGGGGCATTTTGGTCCTTACCCATGTTAAATAAACTCAGCTGACCAAACCAACCCCACACTTCTCATTTACCCTCATTTCTGAAAATCAGTAGAAAGAATAGAAGAGAGTGAGCTTGAGAGAGAGGGAGAGAGCTCGCGAGTGAGGGGGAAGGAAGAAGAAGGAGGATCTCCATTATTCCTTGATGCATGTGAAAGATAACACCACCATTCTTTTGCATTTCCTTTCCTCTATCCACTGATACAAACTTCATCAGCCACACTCCCTTCTCCATCAAATCACCATTTCTGAACAATCAAGCTCAACTTGAGAAAAATCTAAGTTACCAACCTTGCATGTCCTTGTTATAGCCATACAATCAGTACCAAGATTCATATTCAAGCAACAAACCTGTTTGAAAGCTCATTTGAGTTGCTGAGTTCGAGTCTTAGATCCTTGGGAAGTTCGGGTTCAGTTTTGGAGCGAGTTGGGAGACGGTCGTGAGGCTATTCGAACGCGTCAGCTGCTAGATTCGTCGTTTGAGTGATTTTCATCACTTCGGGTGAGTTCTATAACTCGCTTAGGGAATGTGCTTGTGTTTCTGAATTTTTACTTTTCGAAAACTCTTGTCACGCATTTCTGGTAACGAAAGGAAACTATTCGAATACCGTTTTTCTCAAAAGGATTGTGGCTTAAATCATAAGTTGTTTGATTGATTGTTTGGGTGTATTGGATTGGATTGGATTGATTGGAATTGCTATAATATATTGTTTCAATGTGTGTTTGATGTTTGGGTCTCGATCGGAAGAGATTTTGGAATCGGAACGGAATGGAATAACTCATGAAAAAACCTGTTTTCTGGAAACTGATATTGACGCACGGATCGTGTGCCTATGAGCACGGGTCGTGCGCCCCCATCTGATACTACCAGAACTGGATTTCTTAACACGCACGGATCGTGCGTATGTTTCTGGAACTTTCTACAATTTTATTGGATAACGCCCGGATCGTGCGCTTAGTCGCACGGGTCGTGCGTATCTTCTTGGAAATCTTCTTACAAACTGTTCAAAAGCGCACGGGTCGTGCGCCTACACGCACGGGTCGTGTGAGACTTTCTGACCTTCAAATTCAAAGTACCTTTTTATCCATTCCAACTGATTCCAATCCTCTTCTAATCCATTCCCCAAGGTCCCCCAACAATGTAAAGATACCAATGGCATGAAATTGAACATGTTCGATAGAAAACTTGTGTATTATGAAAGAAGTGGAAAACCGTACTTAGATGACGCGAGAGAACATATGTCAATAATTATACACGGTACTTGACTGATATTATGCACGGTACTTGACTGAAATGACTGACAGCCCATTGCGGGTACATGGATATATAATGTATAATAAATACAAGAGGAAAAAGGGTGACGACCCTTAGAGGTTAGCATACTAGGGGAGGGGAAGTCATGAGCCCCAAAACCTAGACTCAAGAATGTTTCCCCCACTAGAAATAGCGGGATGGGTTCACCAAAGTCAAGAAGTGCCTATAAAATAGGTAGACTGCGGTGTTATGCTAAAAACATGGAACAAAAGATTGTATGCTTCATGTGTCGCTTAGGAGGGCCATGAGCATAAAGGTTACAGGAACTTAATATATTTCCACGTGGTTGCTTTTTAGGACCACGAGTTCAAAGCAAGGCATAATGAACCGCTAGAGTTAGTAAGGGGTCTCGATAGAACTCACTGAGATAATGTTTATCTCACCCTTCATATTTGTGGTTTTTACAGAGAAACAGGGGAAAGCAAAGGCGACAAAGCACAGTTAGCTGGTGCGACTCTTGGAGTCGTTGAAGACCTAATTTCATGTTTTAGACCTTTGTCCCATTTATTGTTTCTATGTTTCGATTGTATAACGATCATGTATCAGTTGTAAATCGTTTCCGCTACTTTATGTTTTGAGTATTGAACACCAGGATTATGTACAAGTCTTAAGTTTTGAAACTTAAGCAATTTCAGGAAGTTACTCTGATGTATGCCATTTAGTGCATTTCGGTAATTCTATATGTTAGAATTTATCGGGGTGTTACATTATGGTATCAGAGCAGTTCGACCTCGTCGGGCTTAAACAGTTAGGGTGGTTTTGTCCCTCGAGTAATTCTGCTATCTTGCTTCTTGTGATGCTAAGAGACATTGAGACTGATCAACTTAATACTTGGTGTATCATTTGCAGAATTATGGCAGGAGGATCGAGGAATAACCCACCGATTGATCCGCATTCTGCATGGATGCAGAACGTGATCGAGAGACAACAGAAGATGATGGAAGATATGTTGCAAATGCAACAAAATGCTCAAGCTCAGCCTCAGCAAGTCCCTGAGCCCCAAGCTGACCCAAGGAGGGTTTTCTCTGAATTTCTGAAAATGAAGCCGTCCGAGTTCAGAGGAGGACCGGATGTCATGGAAGCCCAGCATTGGCTAGATGATATAGAGAAGATTTTCGTAGCTATGCAGGTCACTGATGATGACAAGCTGAGATTGGCAACACATATGCTGAAAGGTGAAGCTAACAACTGGTGGACTAATGCCAAAGCCATGATGGTAACTATGGATACTCCCCAGACTTGGGAACATTTCAAGCGGGTATTTTTGGAGCAGTTCTTTCCAACAGCCATGAGGTTCGACAAAGAGAACGAATTTCTGACTCTCACTCAAGGAAGCTCAACTGTGGGTCAGTACGCGGCTAAGTTTGAAGAGTTATATCAATTCTTCGGTTTGGCCGGGTATGCTCCCAATGACAAGTGGAAAACCGAAAGGTTCAAGTATGGGCTAAGGGAAGACATTGCTCAGAGTTTGAGTTCTTTTGCTTATACTAACTATGCCGCCATGGTTCAACAAGCACACATAGCTGAGAGTGACTTGAAGAGGTTATATGCAAGCAGGAAGGTATTCCATCAGAATAAGAAGAATGTTGGATCATCCAACAATCAGACGGGTCCCAGGCACAACTCCAACAAAGGGAAACAGGTTCAGTCGTCGAACTCCTCAAGGTTCAGTACATGTTCCAACTGTGGAAAGTATCATCAGGGTAAATGCCAGATGGGATCCAACCAGTGTTATTTCTGCAAGAAAGACGGTCATTATGCACGGGACTGCCCAGAGAAGGAGAAGAGTCAAGGAAGTAACCCTGCTGCTACTACAACTCATGGAAGAGTTTACACCTTGGACGCCCAGAAGGTCACACCGTCAGATAATCTACTAAGGGGTATGGGGTCTCTTTTTAATAACTCCGTTAGTATTTTATACGATTCAGGTGCGACCCATTGTTTTATATCTCAAGTTTGTGTTGAAGGGTTGGGATTGGCTTTAACTCCTTTACCTCAACCAATCTCCATTAAGACTGTTGCTGAGGGTAGTGTTCAGACCCAAGCGATATGTGAAAATTGTCTTCTATCCATTGGAGACAGGAATTTTGTAGTAGACTTCATTTGTTTACCAATGAAGGGCATGGACGTCGTCCTAGGCATGAGTTGGATGACTGCCAACCATGTGACTATAGATTGCTTCCATCGAACTATCGGTTTCGCCTCCGAGTCAGTGGAGCTACAACCGCCCAATTCTGAAGCTGTTATTTCTTTCACTTCGGCCAGTAACTATCTGTTCCAAGGCACATAAGCTTATGTCATGATGCTGTCTGCATCCACTGAGACAGGTCAGGATTTATCTTCTGTGCAAGTTGTTAATGAATTTCTTGATGTGTTTCCCGATGAAGTTCCTTCATTTCCTCCGGATCGTGAGGTGGAATTTTCTATAGAGTTGGTTCCGGGCACTGGACCGATTTCTATAGCCCCATATAGGATGTCGTCGTTAGAGTTGAGGGAATTGAAAGTTCAACTAGAAGAGCTAATTTCCAAACGGTTCATCCGGCCGAGTGCCTCACCATGGGGTGCTCTAGTGTTGCTTGTCAAGAAGAAGGACGGAAGTATGAGATTGTGTATCGATTATCGTCAGTTGAATAAGGTGACTATCAAGAACAAGTACCCTCTACCGAGAATTGATGACTTGCTGGATCAGTTGAGGGGAGCTGTTGTATTTTCAAAGATTGATTTAAGGTCCGGCTATCACCAAATAAGGGTGCGAGCTTTGGACGTCCCGAAGACCGCTTTCCGTACGAGATATGGACACTATGAATTCGTAGTGATGCCCTTCGGTTTGACCAATGCTCCAGCCGTATTCATGGATTATATGAATCGAATTTTTAATCCCTATCTAGATCAGTTTGTGGTAGTATTCATTGATGATATCTTGGTGTTCTCTAAGACAATTGAGGAGCATGTGCAGCATCTCCGAATTGTTCTGAACGTACTCCGAGAGAAGAAGTTGTATGCTAAGCCGTCCAAATGTGACTTTTGGATGCCCGAAGTTAAGTTTCTGGGCCATGTGATATCTAGGGCTGGTGTTGCAGTGGACCCCAGTAAGATCGAAGCTGTGGTAGACTGGGAACAACCGTCTACAGTTACTGAGGTAAGAAGTTTCTTGGGATTAGCTGGGTATTATCGAAGATTCATTCAAGGATTTTCCCAGCTGGTTCTTCCACTCACTCGGTTAACTCGCAAGGGTCAGCCGTTTGTTTGGGACTCAGACTGTGACAATTGTTTCACGGAATTGAAGGATCGTTTGACTTCTGCACCCATCCTGATTCTTCCAGATCCGTCCGTAGGATTCCAAATCTATTGCGACGCCTCTGGAAAGGGTTTGGGATGTGTCCTGAAGAGAATTACCCAACTCATGATTTTGAGTTGGCGGCGATTGTGTTTGCCCTGAAGATTTGGAGACATTACCTGTATGGGTCTCGTTTCGAAGTCTTTAGTGACCACAAGAGCCTTAAGTATTTGTTTGACCAAAAGGAGCTGAACAACAGACATAGGAGATGGGTAGAATTTCTGAAAGATTATGATTTTGAATTGAAGTACCATCCTGGTAAGGCTAATGTTGTGGCCGATGCTTTAAGCAGAAAGTCTATCCATACTGCAGAGTTGATGATGCACGAGATGTCTTTGTTGGAATCGTTTAGAGACCTTAACTTGAGAGTTAAGTCAAGAAGGAACAAGTTGGTGTTGAGTCACATTCGGATTTCAAGTCCCTTGAGAGATCTAATTCGCTCAGCCCAAGAAAGTGATGTAGAACTGCAAGCGCAGAAGAGATTGCCGAGTTACACCGAAGACGGTGATGGCGTAATTTGCTTTGATGGTAGAATTTGTGTGCCGAATGATGAGAATGTGAAGAGGCAAGTTTTAGAGGAGGCTCACAAGAGTCGGTTCTCGGTACATCCTGGGTCTACCAAGATGTATCGAGATTTGAAGCAATTGTACTGGTGGCCGGGTATGAAAGTAGATATTGTAGAGTTTGTATCTCGATGCTTGACTTGTCAAAGGGTTAAGATAGAGCACCAGAAGCCAGGCGGCCAGTTACAACCGTTGAATGTACCTGAATGGAAATGGGAAAGCATATCTATGGATTTTGTTATGGGATTGCCACGGTCCCAAGCCGGAAATGATTCTATTTGGGTAGTGGTGGATCGCCTGACCAAGTCCGCTCATTTTATTCCAGTGCGTTCGACTCACAAGGTTGCTAAGTTAGCAGATGAGTATCTCAAGAATATTGTGAAGTTGCATGGAATCCCTACAAGTATCATCTGTGATCGAGATCCCAAGTTCACATCTCGATTTTGGAGAGCATTGAATATGGCGCTGGGAACAAAAGTGTGTGTGTTAGCACCGCTTACCATCCACAGACAGACGGGCAGAGTGAGAGGACAATCCAGACGTTAGAGGATATGTTGAGGGCTTGTGTACTCGATAGTGGAGGCAGATGGGAGGATCATCTTCCATTGGTGGAGTTTTCATACAACAACAGTTACCATTCTAGTATCGGAATGGCTCCATATGAAGCATTGTATGGAAGGAAGTGCAGAACACCATTGTGTTGGTGGGATGTAGGTGAGCAGAGATTGTTGGGACCGGATTTGGTCCGTGAGACTACAGAGAAGATCCGTCAGATAAGAGAAAGGATGAAAGCCGCGCAGAGTCGGCAAAAGAGTTATGCGGATAAGAGAAGAAGGCCGTTAGAATTCAAAGAAGGAGACCATGTCTTTTTGAAACTTTCTCCAACCATCGGAACCGGTATTGCTTTGCGAGCGAAGAAGCTCAGTCCTCGGTATGTCGGACCCTTCCAGATTATCGAGCGAGTTGGGCCGGTAGCGTATCGCATTGCATTACCTCCAGAATTGTCCAGATTACATGATGTGTTTCATGTATCGCAGTTAAGGAAGTATATTCATGATCCGAATCAACCCTTAAGTCATGAAGCGATTGACATTAGACCGGATTTATCTTATCAGCCTACTCCAATCAGGATTATCGAACGTGGCGAGAAAACGCTCCGAACGAGATCAATTCCCATTGTCAAGGTGCTTTGGGACGGTGCCTCACCCGACGAAGCAACATGGGAAGTAGAGGAGAACATGCGGGTGAAATATCCCTATCTGTTCGATTGAGGTACGTTTTGTCAATTTTGAGGACAAAATTTTAAAAGTTGGGGTGATTGTAACATCCCCTAACTAGCTAATTTAGTTTATTTAAATTAGCGGAAAAGGTTAAAGCGGATTGTAGGCTAAATGGAATTTTTAGCGCAAGAGGTTTATTATGAGTTGATTAGTTTGCATTAATTATGTGATGTTTGAAATAGTCAAGATATAGTCATGCATAATTAGAATATTATGTCAAAGTTAGTAAGTTATGGTATTGTGATGATAAGGGTATTTAAGGAATGATATTAGAGAGGAGGGGCATTTTGGTCCTTACCCATGTTAAATAAACTCAGCTGACCAAACCAACCCCACACTTCTCATTTACCCTCATTTCTGAAAATCAGTAGAAAGAATAGAAGAGAGTGAGCTTGAGAGAGAGGGAGAGAGCTCGCGAGTGAGGGGGAAGGAAGAAGAAGGAGGATCTCCATTATTCCTTGATGCATGTGAAAGATAACACCACCATTCTTTTGCATTTCCTTTCCTCTATCCACTGATACAAACTTCATCAGCCACACTCCCTTCTCCATCAAATCACCATTTCTGAACAATCAAGCTCAACTTGAGAAAAATCTAAGTTACCAACCTTGCATGTCCTTGTTATAGCCATACAATCAGTACCAAGATTCATATTCAAGCAACAAACCTGTTTGAAGCTCATTTGAGTTGCTGAGTTCGAGTCTTAGATCCTTGGGAAGTTCGGGTTCAGTTTTGGAGCGAGTTGGGAGACGGTCGTGAGGCTATTCGAACGCGTCAGCTGCTAGATTCGTCGTTTGAGTGATTTTCATCACTTCGGGTGAGTTCTATAACTCGCTTAGGGAATGTGCTTGTGTTTCTGAATTTTTACTTTTCGAAAACTCTTGTCACGCATTTCTGGTAACGAAAGGAAACTATTCGAATACCGTTTTTCTCAAAAGGATTGTGGCTTAAATTATAAGTTGTTTGATTGATTGTTTGGGTGTATTGGATTGGATTGGATTGATTGGAATTGCTATAATATATTGTTTCAATGTGTGTTTGATGTTTGGGTCTCGATCGGAAGAGATTTTGGAATCGGAACGGAATGGAATAACTCATGAAAAAACCTGTTTTCTGGAAACTGATATTGACGCACGGATCGTGTGCCTATGAGCACGGGTCGTGCGCCCCCATCTGATACTACCAGAACTGGATTTTTTAACACGCACGGATCGTGCGTATGTTTCTAGAACTTTCTACAATTTTATTGGATAACGCCCGGATCGTGCGCTTAGTCGCACGGGTCGTGCGTATCTTCCTGGAAATCTTCTTACAAACTGTTCAAAAGCGCACGGGTCGTGCGCCTACACGCACGGGTCGTGTGAGACTTTCTGACCTTCAAATTCAAAGTACCTTTTTATCCATTCCAACTGATTCCAATCCTCTTCTAATCCATTCCCCAAGGTCCCCCAACAATGTAAAGATACCAATGGCATGAAATTGAACATGTTCGATAGAAAACTTGTGTATTATGAAAGAAGTGGAAAACCGTACTTAGATGACGCGAGAGAACATATGTCAATAATTATACACGGTACTTGACTGATATTATGCACGGTACTTGACTGAAATGACTGACAGCCCATTGCGGGTACATGGATATATAATGTATAATAAATACAAGAGGAAAAAGGGTGACGACCCTTAGAGGTTAGCATACTAGGGGAGGGGAAGTCATGAGCCCCAAAACCTAGACTCAAGAATGTTTCCCCCACTAGAAATAGCGGGATGGGTTCACCAAAGTCAAGAAGTGCCTATAAAATAGGTAGACTGCGGTGTTATGCTAAAAACATGGAACAAAAGATTGTATGCTTCATGTGTCGCTTAGGAGGGCCATGAGCATAAAGGTTACAGGAACTTAATATATTTCCACGTGGTTGCTTTTTACTACCACGAGTTCAAAGCAAGGCATAATGAACCGCTAGAGTTAGTAAGGGGTCTCGATAGAACTCACTGAGATAATGTTTATCTCACCCTTCATATTTGTGGTTTTTACAGAGAATTAGGGGAAAGCAAAGGCGACAAAGCACGGTTAGCTGGTGCGACTCTTGGAGTCGTTGAAGACCTAATTTCATGTTTTAGACCTTTGTCCCATTTATTGTTTCTATGTTTCGATTGTATAACGATCATGTATCAGTTGTAAATCGTTTCCGCTACTTTATGTTTTGAGTATTGAACACCAGGATTATGTACAAGTCTTAAGTTTTGAAACTTAAGCAATTTCAGGAAGTTACTCTGATGTATGCCATTTAGTGCATTTCGGTAATTCTATATGTTAGAATTTATCGGGGTGTTACACCACTATTAGCCAAATGACAACCATTCTTATTATATGCTTTGGGTACAATTATGCAAGGTAAATCACTAGTTGAAATTTGCATCATATAAGTATCCCCAATCAGCCTACCATCTTTGCTAAAAATAAATTAGAAAAAAGGAATTGAAATAAAAAAATCAAATTACAACAAAAAAAAAGAAGAAGGAGAGCCCGTGGCTGCCCCCGTAATGTTGTCGTTGAAAAAGAGTAGTAGAGTACTCCCTCCGATCTTTTTTATAAGCAAAAATTAGTCAATGGAGGTTAAAGTATTTAGTCCAAAAAATCCTAGACTAAATACATTAATTTTCGTTGACCAATTTTTGCTTATAAAAGAGCAGAGTTGTCTTCAACAATTTGGAGGCCCTGTTCAAATTTTAAAAATTGGGTCCCTTATTAGACTTTTATCGAATGAATCGTCAAAACCTCAAACTACTTTATTTAAACTTTAAATGACACTCAATGCACTTTAAACTTGAGTATATTATTAATAAAAAAAATAATACAATGGCCAGGGAGGGAGAGTACCAAAAATCGGTACAGTGCTTTCCTAAAAAAAAATTCCAATGGTTTGTTTCTATATTGAAACTAGTACTATACCCGTACATCCGCACGGGCGGATCGCGTTATGTGACATGATTATACTCAAACAAAAATATTAAATTGAAATGTCATTCTTCTAAAATTATGTTGTACAATATAAAGATTGTAATAGTTTTGTTTTACGGACAATTTGAGAAATTAAAAACATCAAACAAATAACCCAAACAAAAAATCTAAATCATTATAATTCAAAATAGTTCAAAAATAGAACATGCATGTTCATCCTCAACCTCACTCATTGCTCAAGAGATTGAATCAAATTATTCAAGGAAGATATAAACTTCAATGATTGAGTTTGGCATCATTTCTCCACTTTTGTAAAATCCTTGTCTTTGATCTTTGCTTGGCAAGTGAGATCAAGAAAAAAATTAAAGCTTCTACGACAATTACAAAGGGCAGAGTCGGGAAAATAAAAATGAACGTATTGGAGCTTAAGCCTATCCAAAAATATTGACTTTTGTCTTTCATCTTTGCTTGGCAAGTGAGATCAAGAGAAAATTTAAAGCTTCTACGACAATTACAAAGGGCAGAGTCGGTAAAATAAAAATAAAAGTATTGGAGCTTAAGCCTATTCAAATAAGTATTGACTTTATTGGAGTTTATGCATAACCAAGAAGTATCGAATCTATTAGAGTTTAAGCCTAACTAAAAAATATCATGCTTCTACTACTGGTGCAGTGCATCCGCGTATGGGCTACCACTTTGTAGAATTTAATTTTGTTTTTAAAATCATATGGTTAAACACTTGCAAAATTTATGAAATGCAATATTTGTAATGTTAAATATAGAATATAAACAAAACCTTTAAAAAAGATTACATATCAGTATTGAGATAGGCTCTAAGTTGAACTCTGCATTTTTTTCTCTGTGGGTCAAATTACAAATTTATAAATAAATAAAAAACTATTTTAAAGAGCTTATTAATATGGTTTGTATATGTTAGTGTGGATCAAAAAACTTTTGCATTGAAAACAAATATGCTACTTGAAAGAGGCCCCTTAAAAACTACTGTGCAAGTTTGTGCAATCTTAAATATTTGGGGAAATACAACTCATATAATCATAGTTCGTTACTACTTCAAACAAAGGTACATCATAGTTCATTAAGTAGAAGGAAAGTTTGCTATAAATAGAACACTTGTCTAATACATTATATTCCCAAAGGAAGTCCTTAATGATAACAGATGCAGCATGAAAATCTTAAAAAATATGCAAACCGAATAGACAAAGTCAAAACAAGCAGCTAAACCCATAAGACATCTAGGAAATACACTTAAAATGCTTCAGTATCTCTCTTGATTTATGGTAAACACTTATTGTTTATCCAAATGCCACCAAGATTTAATTCTCCAGACGATCTTTAGGCTCACTTTTACCTTCCTTTATCAGTACACAGCATGAAAAGAAAATCAAAACGAACTACTATCCAAGAGACTTAATATAGTATGTTAAACATGTAATTCATGGACTTTGCATAGAACAAAATTTGAGAATCGCAAAACTTCTAATACCTGCCATTTAGTTTAAGTAATTGTCACACTCAATTGATGAATTAACGAAGATGAAGTTTTCCTGTTTTTTTCTGATCAACAACACCAAATGTCAAAGACAACACAATTAAGAATTGTACATAAGATCAAACCAATGACAGTTGCAAGTGACCGAAAAAGAATTAGGACTAATGGCAATAGAGGGTGAAAAACAAAATGTAAAGAAAATATAATCTTGAAGCATACTTGTGAGAAGGAATATTATTCACAACCCATATTCCAATAGGTAATGTTATTTTCATAGCAGCAAAGTCCCACACAGTCACTCAATTTAAAGGCTACCAACTCTATAATAATTATCTTTTTGGTGTTAGTTATAGAGAAAATTGTTGTTAAAAGGCTAAAAACTATTAGAGTTTATACATTTAAGATATCAAGTTGCAAAGGAGCTGAAATAGAAGAGTCAAAATATATTACAATCAACAATCACAACCATGGGAAATTAACAAACAAATGGGCAGAAATGAGAAATGGGAAATAAATAGGCAGATTTCCTTACTTGAATACCCTAACATTGCCCAAATGGTTTGCACGTTCTTCCTCCATCAAAAACCTGTAATCAAAAGGAAAACTTTATAAGATGAAGCACAAACGAACTCCCTAAATAAAAACTCGTAAACACAATTGATAAATTGATAAATAGATTGTATATGAATCATAAACATGAATTATAAACATGAATTAAAAGAAATATCAATAGTCATAAAAAGAAATATCAATAGATCCTATATGAATCATAAACATGAATTAAAAGTAAAACTCATTTATTTCTACATGGTTTGCACAAACAAAAACTAAAAACTCACCTCCATATCTTCAGGGCCATGAGGATCAAGTCTGGTAGCAAGGGAATCATGAAGTGTCTATAGCCAAATCTAGTAATTACCACCAGCAGAAAAAAAGCTCAAAAAAGTTCCTATTAGTAGAAGGAGTTAGGCTACCATATTATGTATTTGCACGAAGTGAAATTAATGGGATTTAAAATGACGCACACATTTTTGTATCTTATTAGTGTCGGGCTACCATATTAGTACTCCAAATCAATATTACATATCAGCATACAAAACAGAAGTGTCATCTCTAATATCATGCACAAAATGAAGTAAACAAAATCCCATTTTTAACATACACTTGCACACATCAACCATAACTCAATTGAAATTTGCTGAAATTCACTAAACACCTAACATAAGCAGATTCAATGCAGACTTCAGCAGATTCAATGCTAAAATTCACTAATCACCTAATAGCAAAAAATTATGAAAAAAAAATAGAACAAATCTAAAACAAACTTTATTATTTGACTATAATTGTAAGACATGGCTGATTTCACAACAAACAAATATTTGATTTCTCAAAATTCTCAGTCAATAGATAACTTCAAAAGTTATCATGGGAAAGCCTTTTGAAAGCTATAATGGGATTGAAATTATCAGAAATCTGAATTAGTTTATGAATAAGGAAGACAACTATTCGAGTATTAAAGGTGTCAAGAACTATACATTGAAGTCTCTAAATCCACTAATAACTCTTTTATAAGATTCAATGCTATTATCCAATACAGAGAATTATGATCAAAGATTCAATTCTATTATCCAATATCTAACACAAAGCTACCGTGTCGCTATTATCCGAAATTATGATCAAAGATTACAATCTGCTACACCTTTTGCTTGAGTTGTGTGTGTGTCTAAAGGCCTGTAGTCCTTGCTTCAAGCAGTGGAACTACATAAAGTAAGAATGAGTCAAATAAAAGTTTACACAATTCAACACAGTCAAAAAATTCAACTCCTAACACCAAATTTCAAATGCAAAAGGGGGGTAGAAAAAGTTAAAAAGAGATTTTTCTGTTAAGAAATCAATCACTAAAATCAAAGCATCCAACTTGAGAGCTTCTAGTACAAAATTTGGAATATGAACAATAGTTAAGTTAAGTTTTATATACATCATGTTTATATAACCAAAATTCAGTATAACCAAAACTCAGTATAACCAAAATTCATACTTACCTTGTTGTCAATTCGAGGCACTTTTTCATTTCAAGAGGAAATCTACAAATTCAAGGAGACATGAAAAATTAGTAAAACAAAAATCTGGAATGTATCAATCAGCAAACAATGAAATGCAGACAAACAACAAACAATTAACAATTTCAGTCAGAAAGTAAGATTTTCTAGGGCTCCTATTTGGGGGAAAATCTGAAAGAGAGGAATTATTGAAGAATCAACTCACCAAGTAAGATTTTCTCCTCGCTGTTCCTCTTTTTCTCTGCATTTCTGCTCTCTCTTCTCCACCACCCTCTATTGCTTTTTCTTCGGCAAACCCACTCTTTTCCCTCCACAGTGATTCTTCTTGATTCTGCTCAAACTTGCGTCTTCAACAAAAATGAAACCTAATAACAGCAAAACAAAACCAAGAATCAGAGGAATAGTGGCAAATCGCATTTGTGAGAAGTGAGAGAATAACAGAGTTGTAGGGGAAGCAAGCCATCTTCTAATAATGAAAAACAAAAAATTGGAAAAATCTCAAACATATTTGAGATTGGAGAAAGAGATTGAGAGAATTGCTTACTTCTTCAAATTTGGGGCTGCCTCCACCTGGTCATGGGTAAAGAATTGGAACTAAGCAAACTGAAATAGAACACAACAAAGCATAAATGTGTAATTAGTGAACATTAAAACTTGAAGTAGAACAACTATTGCTGAAGAAAAGAAATATCCCAGTAAAACAACTATTGCTGAACAACTATTGTTGAACAACTATTGCTGAAGAACCGTGATTCTCTATTTTCAACATAAATATCCCAGTAAAAAAATATAAAAGATTAGCCATGAAAAATTGAAGAACAGAAATTTATTTATCAGCTAAGATCTAATGAGAGTGTTGGTGCTATATAGATTTGTAGTAAAGATAAGGTTAACATAAGTCTATTAACATAACAAAATATAGGAAATCTAGAACACCAAAATAAATGAGCAGAAATCTGTAACATGTCCTAGGTTTCGAAATCTGTTAAGTTAACATAAACTGCATAAATCTAGAACACCAAAATAACTGAAAAAAAAGAACACTCAATTTCATTCCCTAACAACTGGTTCATTCCCTAACAACCATCTCTTTCATATCTCAAGTTCATTGATTCATTCATTTCCCTCACAGCTATCTCTACAATCAATTTCAACCAAAGAAGAGTACCTACATTGGTGTGCGTTCAGCTTAAGCCCTCCCATTAATTTTGAATGTTTTGATGCTTAGATAAAATTAAATTCCTTATGTTAATCAGAAAATAGTTAAACTAATATAGTTAAAGGTAATAGTATGAATTGAAAATCAACTAATAGTTATGAAATGTAAAATTTAATTTTAGTATGAATTGAAAAATATATGATGCAGCAGAAAAATATATGATGCAGCAGAAAAATAATTGAACTTTGCAAAATGTAATTTTAGTATGAATTGAAAATAACCCATAAACAGACTTCCTTATGTGAACATTGGGATCATTTGGTAAGCCATCTAATAGTTAAAGGCAATACTATGAATTGAAAATCAACAAAGCATAGACATGAATAAAGAGTGTAAGTACATTACCTTAATACAGCTAAGTTCAGATGATTGATGCAGAAATTTTGTGTTGTGCAGATTGCTATTGAGGTAGAAACTCCATGTGATAGCAAGCTGAAATCAAAGCTGAAATCAAAATGCTGAAATCAATGTGCAGATGATTGATGCAAATTGCCATTTCCCATATGTTTTTGTTTTCATATTTTCCCAAAGCTGAAATCAAAATGCTCTGCCCAAACAGAGACCATACAAACCGAAACCACTGTATATACCAAAAATACAATCGCTAACTGAAGTTATGAAGAGACCATACAAACAAAGACCATACAAACAGAGACCATACAAATTAAATGGCCTAACTGAAAGCAAACAAATCGTAAAGCTGTAATCTTCAAAAAACTATGAAGAAAATTGAAAAAACAAAACTAAGTGAAACAGAACACAACTGAAACGAAAGACAAACCAAAAGCAAAACCCTAAACTAACTGAAACAAATCAAAACCCTAAACTAACTGAAACAGAAATCAAAAAGCAAACAGTTGATACCTTATATTTTCGTTTAAGGTTTTGGTTGCTGTTCTCCAAACAGTGTCTTGCAAACGAAATCAAATCCTATGAACAACAAAAGAAAAACAAAATCAGATGAACTTCTATGTTATTGCAAATTTGAATAAAAAATAAACCTTAATACCTGTTTTTTAGCTATTACCACGACCGAATCTGAGTTCTAATCGAGACTGAGAGATTTTTGAGGGAGAAGAGAGCCACAGTGAGGACATTGGCGTGGGTGACCGAATCTGAGGGGTTTAGGTTTTTGGTGAGAAAAGAGAGGCGAGAAGGAGAGGTTTGAGAGAGGGAGACAGCGAGAGGGAGAGGGGAAAAGAGAAGCGAGAAGAGAGGTTTGAGAGAGGGAGATAGCGAGAGGTGTAACACCCCTTTCTACCCGTTACTTCGTTTATAAAAATCAGAGTTTGAAAATTTCGTTCATAGGGAATGTTACACATACTTCAATAAAACGTCACTTATCAGTTTTGAAAAACAGTTCAACTCAGTATTCATGCATTCGCGTAGCACATCACAAATAAAGAAAACTCCAGTCTCATTTCAACGTCACTTATAAAAACTCAACATAACACAATCAACTACGCAGCGGAAAATAGTAAAACATAACCAAATAGTCCACATGGACATAATAATCAAAAATCATTAATAAATGCCGAGTTCGTTATCCCCCCTGAGTGCTACGTATCAGAGCATGACGACTCGACTCAAAAGTGAAGCTAAGACTTTCACTGGGCATCACCTGCACGTTACCAACACGGGGGCAACATTCAAACAGGAAAGGGTGAGCATCATTTCAGTCTATATAATAGAAAATATGATAAGGACTAATCACAGGCTACGCACTAGAATAATCAGCATCCAATACACTAAACATCCACATCACAGTCATCATTCACATCATTTACATTAACTCATCTCATGTCTTATAGATTTATGAAATGCAACCCACTCGCGGGTATATGCATGAAGGTACCTTTTCACAAAACGTCGCTTAGCCACTCAGGCCTCATCATGACTTAGCCACTCAGGCCTCAAAACGTCACTGATTTTATGCATATGGGCATGAGACACTATGACATGCACCATTCACAACACACAACCACACAATTACTCAGATCATAGTCAACAATGTGACCCGTCACTTACCGTTTTGCTCGCACGGAGCACAACACCTGTCAAATTCATAATCATCACACAACGTCACTAGGCCATTTAGACCTTAACATCACTTAGCCCTTCGGGCCCCAAACGTCACTGGTTTTTCACCGACACTCACACATAAACATCAATCAACTCAAACTATAACCACTGAGGGCAAAAACGTCATTTGACTAGCCACCGAGGGCATCCTCGTCATTTACACATCGTTATCATCAACTTTGGCCACTAGGGGCAAAACAGTCATTTGACTAGCCACTAAGGGCATCCTCGTCATTTGCACATCATTATCATTAACTTTGGCCACTAGGGGCAAAACAGTCATTTTGACACTACCATGTTAAAACTGTTGTTTATACACCAAAAGGGATTTTTAAAGTGTTCCACGTCATTTTCAATGTCACTGGGACGATCACCGGGGACAGCCACTTGGGCGCCCACAAACAGTCAGAAAATAACAATTTTTCATTTTAAAAATTGAACACATAGATAGACAGCGTAAAAAGCTTCACGACACTTTTTGAATCGTTCGAAACGGACGTCTGAGTCAAAAGTTATGATAAAAATAATTTTGGAAAAATCAGGCAACATCCTGGGAACAGGCGCCTTAGGCGCCCAGGCAACCAGGCAACAAGTGCACAGGCGCCCAGCGCCCAGGCAACAATAACGCAACACAACACAGGCGCCATGCGCCCAGGAGCAACAGCGCGCCACACAGCGCAACACGCAACACAGACACGGGCGCCTAGCGCCCAGGCGCGCCCCCCACGTGCAACACCACACTGCACAGGCGCCCAGCGCCCAGCACAGGCGCTTAGCGCCCAGAAACCAGCAACCAACCCAGAATTTGTCCAACACTTTTAACACTAAAAATTGGTTTTCTAACAAATTCAAAGTGTAACAACTCAAATTTTTCCAGCAACTAAAACGCATTTATCCCATTCCAAATTACCAAAACTCAATTTATTAAAATTCAATTAAAACAAAACAACAACACTAACACCCTCATGGCGCCCTAGGCGCCCAAACACCCACAACCCTTATGCGACTTCACTTCCAACAAATCAAACGCATAGATCAACATCATATTTCTCATTACATACGCATAGCACCAACAATAATACAAATTCGTAGATCAAGAACCAAGCAATATATCAAATCGCATGAACTCATGGTATATATATATATATACACGAAAATTTGCACCAAGAACATCAAGAACGCAAAGAACATCACAAACGCAAAGTACATCAAGAGCGTAAAGATCATCAAAACGCAAAGAACATCAAGAAACATACGGTTCTAATACAAACCCTAGATCTAGAACCTATCATATGAATTATTAGATAGAATGATAGAGCTCCCCTAACCTCGAAATTGAAAAACGGAGGCTCCGGAGATAGTCACGTACAGGACCACAGCAACAAGATCACGTTCTTGCTCTTCCTTGGTTGCGACTTCTCTCCTCTTCTCCTACGGCGCCTCCTTACTCTCTCTCTATCTCACGCTCTTTCTTTCTTTCTTGTCTTTTCTCTTTTGATTTCGTGAATTGGCCACCAAACCTAGCCCCCAACTAAACTAACACTTCGCATATGACAAGAATAATGGGCTTGGGCTTCTCACTTAGGCCCAAGTCCATTTGGTTTGGCACCTCCACTTTCTAATATTTCCTACACATATTAGTATAAATTCTAATTAATTAAAATACATCCAATAATTTAATTTAAATCCCCAATTACTTAATTAAATTAATTAAATAATTTTAGGGTGTTACAACTCTCCCCCACTTAGAATATTTCGCCCTCGAAATTTACCTGATCAAACAACTCTGGGTAGGATTCTCGCATCTTGCTCTCTAACTCCCAAGTCATACTCTCGCCGGCAGCTCCTAGCCAGACCACTTTCACTAATGCAATCTCTTTGCCTCTAAGCGCTTTCACCTCACGATCCTCAATCCGTACGGGCATCGTCTCCACAGTGAGATTATCCCGCACCTCCACATCATCCATATGGATCACATGAGATGGATCCGAAACATACTTCCGAAGTTGTGACACGTGAAACACGTCATGCAAGTTCGAAAGATTTGGCGGTAATGCCACTCTATAAGCCACACTTCTGATTCTTTCAGAAATCTGATACGGACCAACAAAACGAGGAGTGAGCTTCTTCGATTTCAATGCTCGACCAACACCGGTAACAGGAGAAACCCTCAAGAACACATGCTCACCCTCCTGAAACTCTAAATCCTTCCTCCGCTTGTCGTGATAACTCTTCTGACGACTCTGCGAAGCCTTCATCTTTTCACGGATCATCTTGATCTTCTCTGTAATCTCCCGGACAATCTCCGGACCCAACACTACACTTTCTCCCGACTCATACCAACATAACGGTGTCCTACACTTGCGACCATACAACGCTTCAAACGGTGCCATCCCAATGCTGGAATGGTGACTGTTGTTATAAGTAAACTCAATCAACGCAAGATATGAGTCCCATGAACCCCGCTGTTCCAATACACAAGCCCTCAACAAATCCTCTAACGACTGAATTGTCCTCTCTGACTGACCGTCTGTCTGGGGATGATACGCCGAACTCATTTTTAACTTAGAACCCAATTCTTTCTGCAAACTCTTCCAAAACTCGGAAGTGAACCTCGGGTCCCTATCTGACACAATACTCTTCGGAACACCGTGCAGCCTCACAATTTCTTTGACATATACCTCTGCCAACCTCGACACCGGATAAGTGATATTAATAGGAATAAAATGAGCAGACTTCGTTAACCTATCAATGATTACCCAAATAGCGTCATGACCCTTAACTGTATTCGGTAACCCCGTCACAAAATCCATCGCTATGCTATCCCATTTCCACTCTGGGACTTCCAACGGTTGCATTAACCCTGCTGGCTTCTGGTGCTCGACCTTCGACTTTTGACAGGTCAAACAGGCATACACAAACTGTGCCACATCTCTCTTCATACCATACCACCAAAACATCTTTTTCATATCTTGATACATTTTCGTCGCTCCAGGATGGATACTCAACTTGCTACGATGACCTTCCTCTAAAATTGCCTTTCTCATCTCTTCATCGTCTGGAACACAGATCCTACCCCGGAACCTCAACACGCCACTGGAATCTAATTTGAAATCTTCATCTTCAGACTGACCGACCCCATTAATTAAATCCACCAGCTTGACATCTGTCTTCTGAGCTTCCCTGATGCTGCCCAGGAAATCATTATCGATCCTTAACATTCCCAGCTTGACACTGCGAGGTGTCAATTTACAAACCAAACTCAAATCTCTGAATTCTTCGATCAACTCTAATTCTTTCACCATCATTGCCGACATATGCAAAGACTTTCTGCTTAAAGCATCAGCCACGACATTAGCCTTGCCGGGATGATAATTCAAACCAAAGTCATAATCCTTCAAGAGTTCCAACCACCGACGCTGTCTCATATTCAACTCTTTTTGATCGAACAGATACTTTAGACTCTTATGATCACTGAACACTTCGAACCTCGAACCATAAAGGTAGTGCCTCCAAATCTTGAGCACGAAAACCACAGCAGCCAACTCCAAATCATGCGTAGGGTAATTTTTCTCATGAATCCGCAACTGCCTCGACGCATACGCAACGACTTTCCCATCCTGCATCAACACACCACCGAGACCCATCTTCGAAGCGTCACAATACACAACGAACGGTTCCTCTGGATTAGGCAACGTCAAAACAGGCGACGTCGTCAATCTCTTTTTCAGTTCCATAAAACTTTCCTCACACCGAGCATCCCAAACAAAAACTTTACCCTTACAGGTCAACTGAGTCAACGGAAGGGCCAACTTGGAAAAACCCTCGATGAACCTCCTGTAGTACCCAGCCAAACCCAAAAAGCTTCTAATCTCGGTTACGGACTTCGGAGACTCCCACTCCAACACTGCTTCTACTTTCGCCGGATCAACCGCAATACCATTACCAGAAATCACGTGCCCAAGGAAACTCACCTCTTTCAGCCAGAACTCACACTTCGATAACTTAGCGTACAGCTTTTTCTCTTTTAAAACTTCCAATACTGACTTCAGGTGCTCAGCATGCTCTTCCTCTGACTTAGAATAAACTAGAATATCATCTATGAAGATCACCACAAACCGATCTAGGTAATTATGGAAAATACGATTCATATATTCCATAAATACACCAGGAGCATTGGTCACACCGAACGGCATCACTGAATACTCATAATGCCCATACCTTGTCCTGAACGCTGTTTTCTGAACATCCTCATCCTTTACTTTAATCTGATGATATCCGGACCTCAAATCAATTCTGCTGAAAACACGGGCACCCACTAACTGATCCATCAGGTCGTCGATTCTCGGAAGCGGATACTTATTCTTGATAGTTACCTTATTCAACTGACGATAGTCCACACATAACCTCATGCTCCCGTCTTTCTTTTTCACTAACAGTACCGGAGCTCCCCACGGTGATACACTCGGTCTTACAAACTTTTTCTCAAGCAATTCTTCAAGTTGCGTCTTCAACTCAGACAGTTCTGACGCCGACATTCTGTACTGTGCCATAGACACAGGCCTCGTACCAGGTACAAGATCAATCGAAAACTCAACTTCTCTTTCCGGTGGCACACCCGGAATTTCATCAGGAAATACTTCAGGAAACTCGCGTACTACCTTCAGTTCTTCAATAACAGCCTGACTCTCAGCAGACAACGAAGCCATCAACGCATATAACTGAACTCCTTCTTTCTTCAATTTCTTCAACTGACCAGCAGACACCAAAACCGAACTTTCTTCACCGAAACTAACTGACTTGCTACGACAGTTGATATGAACGTGATTCTTCTCTAACCAGTCCATGCCTAAGATTACATCCAGACCTCTCAATGGCAAACAAACAAAATTCACAATAAAGTCCCTGCCGAAGATCGACACGGGACACTGAGAACACACCTGGGACGTAATCACCGACCCCTTCGCAGGAGTATCGACAACCATATCCCCACACATAGCAGATAAAACAAGACCCAATCGTTTACAGCAATCAACAGATATAAAACAATGGGTAGCACCAGTATCAATAAGAGATTTCAGAGAAGTACCATTAATAAAACACGTACCTCTAATCAGACCATCATCATCATGCTCCTCTCCTGCCAATGCAAATACCTTCCCAGTAGACCTTTCCTTTTTCGGCTTTGTACACTTTGTACTGATATGCCCAGACTCACCACAGTTGAAACACACCACATCCTTGACCTTACACTCGGCTGCCATATGACCCTTTTTATCACAACGGTAGCAATTCCTTTCATCAGATCTGCATGTAGTACTCTTGTGGCCAGGCTTGCCACACTTATAACAGACAATGCTAGCAGGGGCATCTCCCCCACTAGAACCCTTACCTCCAGCAGCCCTCTGATAACCCTTACCTGCAGGAACCTCATACGGTTTGCTTCGACTCTGAAACTTGCCCTTTTTCTCAGAAGTAGCTTTGTAGTGAGCAGTACTATCCTCCTCGAAGATTCTGCAACTGTCAACCAGATCTGCGAACACACGAATCTTCTGATAACCTATGGCCTTTTTAATATCAGGCCTCAACCCATTCTCAAATTTGATGCATTTTGAAAATTCAGCTGTAGCCTCACTGTAGTGTGGATAAAATTTTGCTAGCTCCACAAATTTTGCCGCATAGGCAGTCACAGACATACCACCCTGCTTCAGTTCTAAAAACTCTATCTCTTTCTCCCCTCGGACGTCTTCAGGAAAATATTTTCTCAAAAATTCCCTGCTGAAAACCTCCCAAGTAATCTCTTCCTGCACCGCCTCTAACCTCTGCCTAGTAGCCAACCACCAGTCGTCGGCCTCCTCGGCTAACATGTGGGTACCAAAACGAACCTTCTGTTCAACAGTACAGTCCATCACCCTGAAAATCCTCTCGATCTCCTTCAGCCAAGCCATAGCACCATCTGGATCATATTTGCCCTTAAAGGTGGGCAGATTCTCCCTCTGGAAGGTAGTCAGACTCCTAAAACCAGCATTATCTCCAACATTTTGCTGACCCTGCACAGCCTGAGCCATAGCTTGCAATGCAGCAGCAAGAGCAGCGTCGTTCCTTCCAGCCATTATGAACTATCACTGCAGCACAAACTAAAGATTTAGAACTAATCTATTGTCATAAGACACTATGACAGGACAACATTGGCCGGACAGACCGAACTGCTTTGATACCACTAATGTAACACCCCTTTCTACCCGTTACTTCGTTTATAAAAATCAGAGTTTGAAAATTTCGTTCATAGGGAATGTTACACATACTTCAATAAAACGTCACTTATCAGTTTTGAAAAACAGTTCAACTCAGTATTCATGCATTCGCGTAGCACATCACAAATAAAGAAAACTCCAGTCTCATTTCAACGTCACTTATAAAAACTCAACATAACACAATCAACTACGCAGCGGAAAATAGTAAAACATAACCAAATAGTCCACATGGACATAATAATCAAAAATCATTAATAAATGCCGAGTTCGTTATCCCCCCTGAGTGCTACGTATCAGAGCATGACGACTCGACTCAAAAGTGAAGCTAAGACTTTCACTGGGCATCACCTGCACGTTACCAACACGGGGGCAACATTCAAACAGGAAATGGTGAGCATCATTTCAGTCTATATAATAGAAAATATGATAAGGACTAATCACAGGCTACGCACTAGAATAATCAGCATCCAATACACTAAACATCCACATCACAGTCATCATTCACATCATTTACATTAACTCATCTCATGTCTTATAGATTTATGAAATGCAACCCACTCGCGGGTATATGCATGAAGGTACCTTTTCACAAAACGTCGCTTAGCCACTCAGGCCTCATCATCACTTAGCCACTCAGGCCTCAAAACGTCACTGATTTTATGCATATGGGCATGAGACACTATGACATGCACCATTCACAACACACAACCACACAATTACTCAGATCATAGTCAACAATGTGACCCGTCACTTACCGTTTTGCTCGCACGGAGCACAGCACCTGTCAAATTCATAATCATCACACAACGTCACTAGGCCATTTAGACCTTAACATCACTTAGCCCTTCGGGCCCCAAACGTCACTGGTTTTTCACCGACACTCACACATAAACATCAATCAACTCAAACTATAACCACTGAGGGCAAAAACGTCATTTGACTAGCCACCGAGGGCATCCTCGTCATTTACACATCGTTATCATCAACTTTGGCCACTAGGGGCAAAACAGTCATTTGACTAGCCACTAAGGGCATCCTCGTCATTTGCACATCATTATCATTAACTTTGGCCACTAGGGGCAAAACAGTCATTTTGACACTACCATGTTAAAACTGTTGTTTATACACCAAAAGGGATTTTTAAAGTGTTTCACGTCATTTTCAATGTCACTGGGACGATCACCGGGGACAGCCACTTGGGCGCCCACAAACAGTCAGAAAATAACAATTTTTCATTTTAAAAATTGAACACATAGATAGACAGCGTAAAAAGCTTCACGACACTTTTTGAATCGTTCGAAACGGACGTCTGAGTCAAAAGTTATGATAAAAATAATTTTGGAAAAATCAGGCAACATCCTGGGAACAGGCGCCTTAGGCGCCCAGGCAACCAGGCAACAAGTGCACAGGCGCCCAGCGCCCAGGCAACAATAACGCAACACAACACAGGCGCCATGCGCCCAGGAGCAACAGCGCGCCACACAGCGCAACACGCAACACAGACACGGGCGCCTAGCGCCCAGGCGCGCCCCCCACGCGCAACACCACACTGCACAGGCGCCCAGCGCCCAGCACAGGCGCTTAGCGCCCAGAAACCAGCAACCAACCCAGAATTTGTCCAACACTTTTAACACTAAAAATTGGTTTTCTAACAAATTCAAAGTGTAACAACTCAAATTTTTCCAGCAACTAAAACGCATTTATCCCATTCCAAATTACCAAAACTCAATTTATTAAAATTCAATTAAAACAAAACAACAACACTAACACCCTCATGGCGCCCTAGGCGCCCAAACACCCACAACCCTTATGCGACTTCACTTCCAACAAATCAAACGCATAGATCAACATCATATTTCTCATTACATACGCATAGCACCAACAATAATACAAATTCGTAGATCAAGAACCAAGCAATATATCAAATCGCATGAACTCATGGTATATATATATATATATATATATATATATATATATATATATATATATACACGAAAATTTGCACCAAGAACATCAAGAACGCAAAGAACATCACAAACGCAAAGTACATCAAGAGCGTAAAGATCATCAAAACGCAAAGAACATCAAGAAACATACGGTTCTAATACAAACCCTAGATCTAGAACCTATCATATGAATTATTAGATAGAATGATAGAGCTCCCCTAACCTCGAAATTGAAGAACGGAGGCTCCGGAGATAGTCACGTACAGGACCACAGCAACAAGATCACGTTCTTGCTCTTCCTTGGTTGCGACTTCTCTCCTATTCTCCTACGGCGCCTCCTTGCTCTCTCTCTATCTCACGCTCTTTCTTTCTTTCTTGTCTTTTCTCTTTTGATTTCGTGAATTGGCCACCAAACCTAGCCCCCAACTAAACTAACACTTCGCATATGACAAGAATAATGGGCTTGGGCTTCTCACTTAGGCCCAAGTCCATTTGGTTTGGCACCTCCACTTTCTAATATTTCCTACACATATTAGTATAAATTCTAATTAATTAAAATACATCCAATAATTTAATTTAAATCCCCAATTACTTAATTAAATTAATTAAATAATTTTAGGGTGTTACAAGAGGGAGAAGAGAGGTTTGAGAGAGGGAGACAGCGAGAGGGAGAGGGAGAGAACAGAGGAAGAAGAGAGCGAGACGCAAGAGGAAGAAACCAAATTTTTGATGAAGTAAATTTTTGATGTTTCCTCACATGTTGGCTTCGTGAGATTGAGAGATCTTTTGCAAGGGAAGAAGATAGCGAGCAGAGAGAGCAGAGAGGGAACTGATAGAGAGCAAAGAGGGAGCAGAGAGAAGCGAGATGTGAGTGGGGGAGAGCCCGAGGAAAAGAGAGAGAATAAAAACAAAAGTGAGGGAAAATAGGAAGAGATGGAATATTGGAATTCAAATTTAAAAGAGAGGTAAAAAGAGAGGGAAACATAAATGATGAAATAGATGTAGATTACTTGTTTACCCCTAAAAAAATGAGGTGTCAACATTACAAATGTCTAAATTGGTATTTTCATTGGTGGTGTATTGGTATAAATCTATAGTAGATGAAAGGAAATATATTAATATATTTACAATTATTTGACAAGTTCTTCAGTGACACAATGGTATTGAGTGATGCATGGTGAGTAACATATAATGGGTTCAAAACCTGATTTTGACATTTTGCAGAGGATTGAATCCAGGACTATCGATTGCGCTGGTTGAGTTAGCAGGCACACGACTACCACTACGCTATACATGGTATTTTAATAGATGTATCGAATATTATTATTATATATAACAATTTTTATTGGGGGCCCTAAAAAAATGACATTGGGCTGGGAGCCCGTGTGGTAGCACAACCCGCACAAACCCATGGACGGCCCCTGTAAAAGAGATTGAAGGGAGTACGTTGATATGTTTATTGTAAATTATATTAGGTGCTCTGCAATTCTTCCTCAAATATGGATAGTGTGCATTCGGTGATGTTGAATCCAGACAATATTAATGAAATTTCACTTATTTAACAACATTTATTGTAGAAACCTTAAATAATTTACGAGAGATAGTATTTATTTTCCTCATTTTTTTGATTTTCAAAATTTATTTTGAAAGAATTTTTTTTGTCAATTTAAACAAAATGGAAAATAAACATCACATGTGTTCACACAGTCACACAGGTTCGAATCCAAGAAGCAATATCTCCATGTCGCTAAAATTGTCAATACAATCAGACGTGGACTCTTGATAGAAGCTTTTAAAAATTAACATTACAATAAAAACACTTTTAACTCCAAAAAAAACACTTTTAACCAAAACCATTGACCCAGCGGGCGGGTCCGATTCCCGTAGTGGATAAACTTGAGTTTGACCAATGCGAAATTTGATCCTAACCACATGCGGAGATCTTTCGTTGAAAGTGTTATGACACTCCATAGATAGCTAACAATAGTCCGAAAAAAAAAGCTATAATAAATAATATTTTTAACAGTAATAAAAATAACCACCAAAATAGTCGCTAAATTCTCTATCATCTATTTCTTGGACTATTTTTTTGATTAGGATCTATTTCTTGGACTAGAAGAAAATAGTCGCTAATTTCTTGGACTACAAGAAAAATATTGATCTTGAGGAAGCTAATAATAATCGGCCCATTTGAATTGGTTTATTTTTGAGCTTATCCAAAATAGTTTACGCAAATAAATAAGCTTTTATGTATTATTTATAAGCTTTTAAAAAAGGTTTATGAAAAACAACTTATGGAGACACAGTTTTTGTTAATGAGAACTTATCATTAAAACATAAAAGCTTATTTATTTGTGTTCTGGACCGGACCAAGGGGTCCATTTAGCAATATCAGGGGGTGCAATTAGTAACAAGATATGGATCAGCCCAATCAACTTGGCCTATATCCATTACATACAAGCCCAATACGCTTGGAGGGTTCATATCGCCTCCACTGATCCGATGATCCACAACGAACAGCAATTTTCTCTAAATTCCGGCTCGCATAGCCATTTACGAGGTACACACTCTTCCCTTGCAAATTCACTAGCCTATTCTCATACTGACTTGAGCGTCACAGTGGCTTTGCAGGTACCCCCCCGGGCGCTCACTGACCTCCTGCCAGGGCAGCAAGAGACCTTCCAACAGCAGCCGACCAAAATACTGCTAGGTACAGAACATTGACAACCACAGTGGGAGATATCTATCTTTCACATCACTACTCAAATTTTTCTCTTGCTACTCCATGGCTCCCAGAGGCAGACCCCGGGTCCAAAGCATTGCCATACCTGCACCCCGACCGGAAGATACCCCTAAGGGCAACGTAGCCAGCCTGCCTAATGAGGGCAACGTCGCCAGCCTGCCCTACGAGGGAAACGTCGCCAGCCTGCCTGACGAGGGCACCAGTCAGCCTGCCCAACCATCGAATGTAAACCAACTGTTGGATCTCCTGGCCAGCCGCACTCAAGCTATGCTGCAGCAAGAAGCTCGCCTAAGGCAGCTAGAAAGGCGTGGCTTCCATGCCCGAGCATCCCCCTCCGACAACTGTGGCTTCAAGGCGCCATCGGTCCCCCCCTCGGAGGCACCACGTCCATCGTTCCCCCCGAGGCGAAGGCATGTGCACTGGTCTCCCCCTCGGCGGCACCGGCATGAAGGGTCGGCCTCACTTCCGAGGACCCCTCCGTCCCCTCCAGGTGATATCTACCAGCCTCATGACTCCCTTTCCAGGACCTCCTCACGCGCATCCCCCGATTCTCGTCAGAGACCAAGGAACCGGGTCCATGCCCATCGGAGGCACCATCGGGGATCGCCCTCGAGGAGATCCCCAGACCAAGGCAGGTACCGTGAGTTGAACTATGAAGACGACTCCCCCCGGAACTCAAGAGGATTTTCGGAAGAAGGACCATTCACTCGAAGGGTGGACGAATGCCGAATTCCAAGGGCCTTGGAGAAGCTACCAGCCCTCAAGATGTATGACGGAACCGGAGATCCAGACCGTCATCTGGCACACTTCTCACTGATGATGCGCTATAGAGGCTCCAGGGAGCCCGTTCACTGCAAAATCTTCCCCCTCACTCTCGAGAATTCCGCACTAGAGTGGTTTCAAGAGCTGAGGCCGAACTCCACCTCCTCATGGGGGCAGCTAGAGAGAATGTTCACAGCTCGATTCACAGCCTCCTGGTTGAAACCTAAATCTGAGGAAGTGCTAAGGGCCGTCAGGCAGCATGACGATGAGACACTCAGAGAATACATTGATTGTTTCAACAAGGAGGCCTCGTGTGTCTGGAGTTTGGAAGACAGGCAGAGACTATTTTGGATGAAAGACGGATTGAGAAAGGGGAGTCTTTTCCAGATGGATGTAGGTATCAACAAACCTAGGGACTTAGGCGAGTTCCTTCAAAGGTCTCAGAAGTACATGGATTACGAAGAGGATGATATGGCTTACCGCGAGGCAGCCAAGGTCGAGGGCGACAGGGAAGATGCCCGCGAAGTCCGCCAGCGAAAAGTAACAGGAGGCGGGCATCGCGAGGCACGACCCCGCAAATTCACTGAGCATACCCCCCTGATCGCGTCTCGGGCCAAGATCCTGGCTGAATGCGCTAACACCGAGTTCAGAAACGTCAAGAGACCGGAGCCTTTGGTGCTGAAAGATGGCCAGAACCCCTCGAGAAAATGGTGCCGCTATCATCGAAGCGGAGGCCACGATACCAATGGCTGTCGTGCTCACAGAGACGACATTGAGGAAATGATCCAGAAAGGCAAACTGCTGCAGTACGTGAAGAAGGAGGAGGAAGAACCTAATGGCTCGCGCAAAAGAGCCCGATCCCCCGGAAGAAGATCTAGATCCCCTAGGAAGGGGAAGGCACCAGTCGGTGAAAGGGTCAAAGCAGAGGACAGCGAATCTTCCGAGAAAGAAGACACCCGTAAATCCAAAGGAAGGTCAGTGGCCATGGTGATTTACGGGGGCAACCCCCTGGATGATTGGGGGTCAAACAAGTCGATGAAGAGGAAGTGGAAGGAAATCTTGAGTGTGGGTTCAACCTCAGCCCCTATGAAGGGACCAACCAGACCGCCTTTATCCTTTGAGGATAAGGATCTGCTTGATGGGAAGCCGAATAAACACATCCCGTTTCTAGTCACTGCCATCATGGCCAATATGGAGGTAAGAAGAATCCTGGTCGACCAGGGAAGCGCAGTGGACATCATTTTTGAGGACTTGCTGCCAGTGTTGAACATATCCACCGATGACCTGACTCCATACCGAGGAGGGGATCTAACAGGTTTCAACGGGTCAAAAACCAAACCACTGGGCCACTTGGAGTTGATGGTCACCTATGGAGACCCTGATGGCAAACCGCCTTTGTTCAGAACTGTCAAGACAGCTTTCCTAGTCCTCCCCTGCAAGTCGGTCTACCACTGCATCATTGGGAGACCCACACTGGGCAAGCTGGAGGCAGTAACATCAACGGTTCACCTTAAAATGAAATTCTACAGCCTGGAAAATAAGGTGGTAACCCTCCAAGCGGACCTAGGTGCGGCACGCAGGTGTTATTATATGAGCATGAAGGATGAAAGAGAGACTGCTGGAGTGAAAGTCTCAGAAAAAGATCTGGGGGAAGAAGCTGAGGTGTGCTTGACAAATTGGGATGCCATAGGTAATTCAGACGGTGAGGGAAAGGAGGAAAACTCCACCCCTACTGGGGAGCCAAGAGAGCAGGTGAAGAGGTGCAAGCCAGACAAAAAGTGTTCTGACCTCCTCGAAGAGGTTAAAGAGAAACTCATCATCCACCCAAGGGAGAATGGGACATGTTTCCCTGATCTGCAGCGGATGGGCCAGGGATACCACCTGAGGTAGCCTGCCACCAGATAGTTGCCGATCATTATACCTAGAACGCCCTTAAGCTAAAGAAGTTGGTTGTATGAGCCTTGCCTTCATAATAATGTAGTAGCGTGGATTGATAACACGCACAATGAATAAATAGAATTTTACTCTTTACGATGCAAAAATATCATGTCAGCTATATTTACTATCACTTACGAAGTAGAAAGGCATTGCCCATGAGGGCACCTGGCAGGGCGCCAAGATAAACGCAGCCAGCGCCCATGAGGGCGCCAAGTTAAAAGCAGCCAGCGCCCAGGAGGGCGCCTGCCAGGGCGCCAAGCAAGCAGGCAACGCCCATGAGGGCGCTTGGCAGGGCACCAGGTGAGTAAGGGAAACCTTCAACCCGACGATCGATTGCGCCTCCCTAAAAATCGAGACACGAGTCGACCTACTAAGTTTCACGAAGTGACTTCAAACGTGTCATAACATCTGATGGGCGAGTTAAAATCAGACCGAGTTCTGATAAACTGCCCCCAGAATGTACATTGCCACGAGGCCCGAAGTGACTTTAAACGTGTCACAACCTCTGACGGGTTGCGAGTTAAATTCAGAACGATTCTGATAAACTACCCGAGTCCCACGAGGTGGGAAGTGACTTTAAACATGTCACAAACTCTGACGGGTTGTGAGTTAAATTCAGAACGATTCTGATAAACTGCCCCAGAGTCCCACGACGTGCGAAGTGACTTTAAACGTGTCACAACCTCTGATGGGCGAGTTAAATTCAGACCGAGTTCTGATAAGCTGCCCTCGGAGTGTACGTTGCAACAAGGCGCGAAGCGACTTAAAACGTGTCGCAACCCCCAACGGGCAAGTTAGGCTCAGACCCCTCTGACAAACTGCCTCCAGATCAAGAAAGCAGCTAGCGCCCATGAGGGCGCTTGGCAGGGCGCCAAGTGAGCATCCAGCGACAACGAGGGCGCCCGGCAGGGCGCCAATAGAGCAACCAGCACCCATGAGGGCGCCTGGCAGGGCGCCAGGTGAAGATCAGCCAGCGCCCATGAAGGCGCCTGGCAGGGCGCCAAGAGAGCAACCAGCGCCCATGAGGGCACTTGGCAGGGCGCCAAAATAAAAGCATCCAGCGCCCATGAGGGCGCCTGGCAGGGCGGCAAGTGAGCAACCAGCGCCCATGAGGGCGCCAAAATAAAAGCAGCCAGCGCCCATGAGGGCGCCTGGCAGGGCGCCAAGTGAGCAGCCAGCGCCCATGAGGGCGCCTGGCAGGGCACCAGGTGAAGATCAGCCAGCGCCCATGAGGGCGCCTGGCAGGGCGCCAATTGAAAGCAGCCAGCGCCCATGAGGGCACCTGGCAGGGCGCCAAGTGAGCAGCCAGCGCCCATGAGGGCTGTTGACTCTCTATCATATGATGTAAGTTGTGCATTTTTAGGACCAATTGTGTAGGTTTTTCATTGTATCATAGTCATTATCTGGGGATTTAGTTTAGTTTAGATAATTGTAATAGGAAGTCCTGTTGTAAGCAATTTCTTCACTTTTTGGGAGCTAAATTGTACTTGAAGACCTCCAGGTGTTGTTGCATCAACTGGCGAACCAGACACTTGCCCAGTGGTGCACAACAATTGGAGGAGGAAGTTCTGAAGAACATCGCGTCGCGACCAGGAGGGTTCGCGACGCGATGAAGGTATGAAGATTGGAAGAAATTGGTTCTGAAGAATCTCGCGTCGCGACCCTGCACTAAAACGCACCATCGCGTCGCGATGGAATCGTGCCGCGTCGCGATGGGTTTTAAAAATTAGGGTTTTAAAGACTTTTGAGCGTGTTTTTCGAGGACGAGGTCTTGGGAGCGTAGCCAGGGTTAGAGAAGCGAATTTGGAGCGATTTTGGAGTCCTCTCTTCACTTGGGAACAAGTTGTTGAAGGCCTCTATGTCATCTACTATGGTTTCTTCTTCTCTTATCGTTTGTTGTACTTTCAGTTCCATGTGTAACTAATTCTCTTGATTGGGGAGAGATGATTCTCCCCAACCCTATCATGTGAACCTTTACTGAAGTTAATTCCATTGTTAGTTTGTTATGAATTGTCTAATTTATCTATGCTCAATGCTTTATAATCACACATGATGACTATAATGTTCTAGGGTTAGCAATCACCTAAGGAATTAGGGTTTGTTTTCTGGATATGATAAATTAGATCATGGAACTCCGATCACCATAGGAATGTGGGGTTTGATTCATGAACTCGTTAATTCTCAATCTTAATGCTTTACCCTCTGGCATGATTCACCTAAGGAATTAGGGTAACTCTTAGGGTAATAGGGGTTTTGAGGCAAGGAATTGTCCCTAACCTATTTTAGTGAATTGAGTCTCGTAATTAACAAATAATGTGTAATTGGCTAAGGGTTCATATGATAGGAAAGGGGGGATGAATCAATCCCTAATCGTTTTTTCTCATATTTAAACAAGCATTTTAATTTCACGTTACAAATTTCTTAAATCAATCAATTATTCACAATCCAAGAGTTAGTCAATTTGACCTTGTTGCAAATACAATCCCTGAGGATCGACTGGTATCTTACCGTTTATTTTACTACTTGCAACGTTTTCAGTACACTTGTTGAATCCTTAACAAGTTTTTGGCGCCGTTGCCGGGGATTCTTGACTTTTGTCGACAAGGCAAACAGATTGATTGTTGGAATTTTTGTTAATTTCTTTTAGTTACTTGATTGGTTACTTGTGATATTCTTGGACTTGTTGACGTTTGCTTAAGTGTTTCAGGAAGTTATGTATGCGGAGCAGGGGTCCACAAGAACTCTTGTTTGACCCGGAAATTGAAAAACTAGCAAAAGCAACCCGAAAACAAGCTAGGCTTGCTAAGCAGGAAGCGAGAGAAGAGCCACAAGTACCCTCAGCTTCTACCGCCTTACAGGAATCCTCTTCTAGTGAGGAGGAAGAAATGGGTGATGATCCACCGAGACGTACTCTTGGAGACTACGGAAGGCGAAATCAGGGTGCTCAGGCACAAGCTTTCCAGCCTGTGGGCGTGGCCCGATTTGACATTAAATCCTCTGTGCTCACTGCCTTGAGAGCAGAGCAGTTTGCTGGGTCGGACGCTGAAGACCCAAACCAGCACCTCTTTCAATTCTATGAGATATGTGGGACTACACACCCGGAAGGGGTGACTGACAGTGATAAGAAGGTCCGACTATTTCCTTTTACTCTCACAGGCCGGGCAAAGGATTGGGCAAATACTCTCCCAGGGACAGTCAATACTTGGGCTGACTTGGAAAACAAATTCTTGGAGAGATTCTTCCCAATCTCCAAGTTCATAAGGAAACGAGCTGACATCTCCAATTTTACTCAGGGGGATTCAGAGTCGTTGTATGACCCCTGGGAGAGGTTTAAATTATTACTCAAGATGTGCCCTAGACATGGGATTGATGATTTCTTACAGCTGCAGACCTTCTGTCATGGTTTGAGGCCACAGACTAGAATGATGTTAGACGCCTCGGCTGGAGGGTCTCTTGGTACCAAGACATGGGAGGAGGCCAAGCAGCTAGTTGAGGACATGGTCTCCAATGAATACAAAATTCAAATTGATAGGGGAGGTGTGAGTAAGAAGGGTGTGTTGGAGCTCGATTCCAGCAGTGCAGTGCTAGCTCAGCAGAAACTAATGTCCATGCAAATTGAGGCACTCACAAAACAGTTGGCAGCAGCTTGTGAAGTAGGGTCCAAGAGCCAAGCAACCGTCCAAGCAGTCCAGGGAGGTGGTTACAATTACTGTGGCAGAGAGGCCCACGAAGGTGACTGTGCAAGCCAAGAAATGATGGAACAGGCTAACTTTATGGGAAATTTCCAAAAGCAAGGTGGGAACCCCTATTCCAACACCTACAATCCTGGGTGGAGGAATCATCCCAACTTTTCGTGGAAAAATAATGAAGCCTCAGGTTCCCAACAGCAACCTCAAGCTCCTCAGCAACAAAAACCCTTGTCTAGGTTGGAAGAGGCACTGGCACAGTTTATGCAACAGACCACTAATAGCTTCCATACCAATGAACAAGCGCTGCTCAACATGAAAAAATATAATGAAGCTTCCATGAAAAATTTGGAAACTCAGATTGGGCAGCTCTCCAAGCAAATTTCCGAGAGGTCTAGTGGTGGTTTCCCTGCAAGGACTGTAGACAATCCCAAAAATGAGACCTGCAATGCTATCTCATCAAGAAGTGGTATGGAGTTGGAATATGAGGTAGCCAAAAAGAAGGGAATAGAGGAGTTGGAGCAAGCTGGTGAAGTAGTTGAAAATGATGTGGTAGTTGAAAAAGAAAGTGAAACAAGGAGAGAGCAGCTTAAGGGAAAGGCAAGTGAGAGGCCTAAGGTAATCCCTGCATATATGAGATTGCCTTACCCTCCAGCTCCCAAAAGGAATGAAAAGGAGGGGCAGTTGAGTAAGTTCAAAAATGAGGAAGTTGTGGCACTCACTGAAGAGTGTAGTGCCATCATACAGAACAAACTGCCCCAAAAATTGAAGGACCCTGGGAGCTTCACCCTCCCATGTACAATTGGTGATAAGAAGGTAGAGAAGGCTCTATGTGATTTAGGGGCTAGCATTTGTTTGATGCCCTTAGCCATGTGGAGGAAGCTGGGGAAAGGAGAAATCAAACCTACCAATATGACCTTGAGACTTGCTGATAGGTCCATCCGGGATCCTTATGGGATTGTGTAACAGCCCAAAAATATTAGGTTGTTTATTTAATTGGTTAAATGAGGTTTAGGTGGTAGAAATCAATTAATAAAATAGGAGTTGAGAGTTAGAAATGACAATAACAATAATGGGTGGTTTTAATTAATAGAATTATAATGGTGGAGGGGTTTTATTTAATTAAGTTATTTAAGGCTTACAATATTTATTTTAGTTAATTAATTAACTTAGAACTTTATTTTATTTAGGAGGTGTTGGAATGAATTTGGGAGGTGCAACTATAAGCCCATGACCCATAAGTGGTCATGTGCTTCGAATATGGCCAAGGATTGTTAAGTGAAAGGGTCCATGACCCATTAGCTAGGTGTGTCTCGAAGTTAGGGGTTTAAGGGGTTGTAGGGTTTTAGTTTCACTTGGTATTTCAAAAAGCCAAAAGAAAAGAAAAGAAAATAGAGGAGTGAGTAGAGAGGAGGCTGAACCGTGAGCTTGGAGAGGAGGAAAAGGAAGAGGAGAAATCGTGAAGCTCAAACCTAGGAAGAAGGAGGAAGAAGCTCACGCATTGCTCAAGGAAAGAAAGAGAGAAGGAAGACTTGTGGGTGTTTGTTGGTGACTCTTGGAGGGTGCTGGGTTTCTTCATCTTCATAAGGTAAGGGGGGATTCTCTAGCCTAATGGGTTTATGTATGATGGGGTTTATGAGGGATAAACACTAGGTTGTCATGAGCATGTTTGTCTTAGTGTGAACTACATGAATTAGAGCCTATAATGCCTTGTCTTGAAATTTATGCAAACCATGATGATGGCATTCTGAAATTCGTGTTATATATGTGCATATGTGATAATTAAAATGTTGATTTCATGTTGATAGCCATTGGTGTTGAAAATGTGTTGATTTGTGATGGAATAGTCATGTTTTAGTGTATGCATGCAAGGTGTTTGATGAATTGGGTGTGAGAATTATTTTTGGTGAAAAACATGATGGTCAGTCTTATATTGATAAATTAAGGTTGGAGATTTAATTTGGGAATTTTTGGTGGTGAGGAACTCGAATTTGGTTGGCTCTTTAGGCTCCTAGGGAGTTTGGGTGTTGCTGGAAATTCTGTCTAAGTCTGTGTCTAGCTCCTGGGAGCCAGGCGCCCATGTGCTGTGTCTGTGTTGCCTGTGTCTGGTTTTGTGTCTAGACACTGGGCGCCGGGTTCCCTTGTCTGCGCCACTGTGTTGCAGAATTGTGTTGCTCGTGTCTAGGCACCATGGGAGCCGAGGGTCCCGGAGATTGGATGCTCGGTTCGCTTTCAAATTTGGTATGGGAGTTCCTGGGCACAAAAAGAGTCAGTTTCAGGTGTTGGGTCAAAATTTGGCCGTGTTCCTTGTGCCATGGGCGCCAAGGGCGCCAACTTTTTAAGAGTGGTTTTGCAATTCTGGGCTTTTGGTTATCATATATATGTTAAATGGCTCGTACAAAATGAATTTTTTGGTCAGAAACCTTGTGGTTCAGTTTGGCTCCTAGGCTCCTATGGGTGTCTAAGTGTGTCTCAGTTTCTGTCTCAGTTTCTGTCTAAGTGCTGGGAGCCAGGCGCCTATGTTATGTGCCAAATTTTCAGGATGTTGCCTAAATTGTCCCAAATTTATTTTTGACATAACTTTTGACTCGGGTGTCCGTTTTGGACGGTTCAAAGTGCATTTTGAAGCTTATTCAGGTGCCCACCTGGATATTCTATTTTCTGGGCAGAACAAACCATTTTTCAGACATTGGTCTCAGGTGTTGTGTAAGGTGTCCGTTAGGTGTTTTCGGTGCCTCAAAATAGTTTAGAAAAGTGATAATTCTGAAAGTTGTCATTTCTTTGGCGTGATTATTGGTTGTTGCTAGTTGGGCACCTCAAGTGGCTGTCCCGGTGATAGTGTTGTCGTTGGGAATCCGTTTTGGTGCCTCGGTGTCATTTAAGGTGGTTGTTTTTGGTGTCGTTAAAGGTGGTTGTCCTCGGTGTCATTAAAGGTGGTGATTTTGGTGTCGTTAAAGGAGGTTGTACTCTAGATTTAAAGGAGGTTGTATTTAAATATTTAAGGAGGTTGAGGCTTCGGTTTAGAGCAATAGGAGGTTGTGCTTGTAAGATGGTCATTAATGTTAAAGGATGTGGATATGATTGTTATAGGTGGTTGCTGCTGGTTGCGTTTGATGCATTAGCATGGTGTTGCATACACTTCATTTGCATGATTGTTTTAAGGAGGTTGGGGCTTCGGCTCATGTTTAAGGAGGTTGGGGCTTCGACTCATGTTTAAAGGAGGTTGTATTGGTACCACATGCATTATGCCCACTGTTGGGGCTGCATCCATGCATTGCATAACATGTGTGATGATCTCGGCGACTGTGCCTTGGTGATGTTTGTGATGATGAAATAACTGTTCTACCCTTGATGTTGGAATCGACTGTTTTGCCCTTGACGTGTGTTTGGTGTGGTAGACTTAGGTGTTATGTTCTATCGTATTCCTTATCATGTATTCCTATTATGTGTGAGATATCTCACCCCCTTTCTGTGGTATGTTTACAGGTGAGTTCGAGTGAAGGTAGTTTACCTTCACGTAGTCGGGTCGGTGTCTGCTCTGACAAGTAACACTCGGGGAAAGTCGTTGTTTAATGTTTTGGTTACTTTAAACCTTGTACTAAAGACTCATGTTTTGACTCCGCTGCATGTTTTAATGAAGTTGTTTTATATTTAAAAACTCGGATTTTATGTTGTTAACAAATGTAACACTTCTTTGGCGCGAAAAACTCTGATAATTCTAAATAAATCTATTGGGTAGAAAAGGGGTGTTACATTAGTGGTATCAGAGCAATGGTTGGTCCGTCCGGCCAAGTCGTCGAGTCGTTGTGTCGGTGTACGACCAACTGTTGTCTTTTAAGTGCTGACCAATATTTGTGTTGCAGGAAGGCCAAGAGTTGCTAATGGTAAGTGAACTAGTGGGGGAGATGCCCCTACTGGTACTGTGTGTTGTATTGCATTTCCGGGTGTGAACTTTGTGTCCCTGTTGTTGTTAATACCGATGCTACTTATTGTTTTGTCATTGTTGCATGCTGCGAAACGTTTAAGTACTGTATTATCTGTATGACTGTAATGTGTTGCCTGGTGTGTTTTCTGTGTCTCTTGTCGATCTTCGACGGAGGCTTTGTTGTGAATTCTTGTTTGTTGCCGTTAAGCGGGTTAGGTGCAATTGGGTATGAACTGGTTAGAACATAACCATGTTCCTATTAGTAAAAATTTCGAGGACGAAATTTATTCAAGTGGGGGAGAGTTGTAACAGCCCAAAAATATTAGGTTGTTTATTTAATTGGTTAAATGAGGTTTAGGTGGTAGAAATCAATTAATAAAATAGGAGTTGAGAGTTAGAAATGACAATAACAATAATGGGTGGTTTTAATTAGTAGAATTATAATGGTGGAGGGGTTTTATTTAATTAAGTTATTTAAGGCTTACAATATTTATTTTAGTTAATTAATTAACTTAGAACTTTATTTTATTTAGGAGGTGTTGGAATGAATTTGGGAGGTGCAACTATAAGCCCATGACCCATAAGTGGTCATGTGCTTCGAATATGGCCAAGGATTGTTAAGTGAAAGGGTCCATGACCCATTAGCTAGGTGTGTCTCAAAGTTAGGGGTTTAAGGGGTTGTAGGGTTTTAGTTTCACTTGGTATTTCAAAAAGCCAAAAGAAAAGAAAAGAAAATAGAGGAGTGAGTAGAGAGGAGGCTGAACCGTGAGCTTGGAGAGGAGGAAAAGGAAGAGGAGAAATCGTGAAGCTCAAACCTAGGAAGAAGGAGGAAGAAGCTCACGCATTGCTCAAGGAAAGAAAGAGAGAAGGAAGACTTGTGGGTGTTTGTTGGTGACTCTTGGAGGGTGCTAGGTTTCTTCATCTTCATAAGGTAAGGGGGGATTCTCTAGCCTAATGGGTTTATGTATGATGGGGTTTATGAGGGATAAACACTAGGTTGTCATGAGCATGTTTGTCTTAGTGTGAACTACATGAATTAGAGCCTATAATGCCTTGTCTTGAAATTTATGCAAACCATGATGATGGCATTCTGAAATTCGTGTTACATATGTGCATATGTGATAATTAAAATGTTGATTTCATGTTGATAGCCATTGGTGTTGAAAATGTGTTGATTTGTGATGGAATAGTCATGTTTTAGTGTATGCATGCAAGGTGTTTGATGAATTGGGTGTGAGAATTATTTTTGGTGAAAAACATGATGGTCAGTCTTATATTGATAAATTAAGGTTGGAGATTTAATTTGGGAATTTTTGGTGGTGAGGAACTCGAATTTGGTTGGCTCTTTAGGCTCCTAGGGAGTTTGGGTGTTGCTGGAAATTCTGTCTAAGTCTGTGTCTAGCTCCTGGGAGCCAGGCGCCCATGTGCTGTGTCTGTGTTGCCTGTGTCTGGTTCTGTGTCTAGACACTGGGCGCCGGGTTCCCTTGTCTGCGCCACTGTGTTGCAGAATTGTGTTGCTCGTGTCTAGGCACCATGGGAGCCGAGGGTCCCGGAGATTGGATGCTCAGTTCGCTTTCAAATTTGGTATGGGAGTTCCTGGGCACAAAAAGAGTCAGTTTCAGGTGTTGGGTCAAAATTTGGCCGTGTTCCTTGTGCCATGGGCGCCAACTTTTTAAGAGTGGTTTTGCAATTCTGGGCTTTTGGTTATCATATATATGTTAAATGGCTCGTACAAAATGAATTTTTTGGTCAGAAACCTTGTGGTTCAGTTTGGCTCCTAGGCTCCTATGGGTGTCTAAGTGTGTCTCAGTTTCTGTCTCAGTTTCTGTCTAAGTGCTGGGAGCCAGGCGCCTATGTTATGTGCCAAATTTTCAGGATGTTGCCTAAATTGTCCCAAATTTATTTTTGACATAACTTTTGACTCGGGTGTCCGTTTTGGACGGTTCAAAGTGCATTTTGAAGCTTATTCAGGTGCCCACCTGGATATTCTATTTTCTGAGCAGAACAAACCATTTTTCAGACATTGGTCTCAGGTGTTGTGTAAGGTGTCCGTTAGGTGTTTTCGGTGCCTCAAAATAGTTTAGAAAAGTGATAATTCTGAAAGTTGTCATTTCTTTGGCGTGATTATTGGTTGTTGCTAGTTGGGCACCTCAAGTGGCTGTCCCGGTGATAGTGTTGTCGTTGGGAATCCGTTTTGGTGCCTCGGTGTCATTTAAGGTGGTTGTTTTTGGTGTCGTTAAAGGTGGTTGTCCTCGGTGTCATTAAAGGTGGTGATTTTGGTGTCGTTAAAGGAGGTTGTACTCTAGATTTAAAGGAGGTTGTATTTAAATATTTAAGGAGGTTGAGGCTTCGGTTTAGAGCAATAGGAGGTTGTGCTTGTAAGATGGTCATTAATGTTAAAAGGATGTGGATATGATTGTTATAGGTGGTTGCTGCTGGTTGCGTTTGATGCATTAGCATGGTGTTGCATACACTTCATTTGCATGATTGTTTTAAGGAGGTTGGGGCTTCGGCCCATGTTTAAGGAGGTTGGGGCTTCGACCCATGTTTAAAGGAGGTTGTATTGGTACCACATGCATTATGCCCACTGTTGGGGCTGCATCCATGCATTGCATAACATGTGTGATGATCTCGGCGACTGTGCCTTGGTGATGTTTGTGATGATGAAATAACTGTTCTACCCTTGATGTTGGAATCGACTGTTTTGCCCTTGACGTGTGTTTGGTGTGGTAGACTTAGGTGTTATGTTCTATCGTATTCCTTATCATGTATTCCTATTATGTGTGAGATATCTCACCCCCTTTCTGTGGTATGTTTACAGGTGAGTTCGAGTGAATGTAGTTTACCTTCACGTAGTCGGGTCGGTGTCTGCTCTGACAAGTAACACTCGGGGAAAGTCGTTGTTTAATGTTTTGGTTACTTTAAACCTTGTACTAAAGACTCATGTTTTGACTCCGCTGCATGTTTTAATGAAGTTGTTTTATATTTAAAAACTCGGATTTTATGTTGTTAACAAATGTAACACTTCTTTGGCGCGAAAAACTCTGATAATTCTAAATAAATCTATTGGGTAGAAAAGGGGTGTTGCATTAGTGGTATCAGAGCAATGGTTGGTCCGTCCGGCCAAGTCGTCGAGTCGTTGTGTCGGTGTACGACCAACTGTTGTCTTTTAAGTGCTGACCAATATTTGTGGAACCTATAACTAGAGTTACACAACTCCAAATCGAACGAAACCAGCGCCAAAACGACCGGCGTGAAGTCTATTTTCAAGAACAATTAAACACAAAATTTTTGGACTGACCGAACAGTCCCAGTTTCAAGAAAACCGAAACAGTATGACAACTCTCATATTTTTCTTTACTCAATTTCATTGGGTCAACATAACAAACACCCTACATACACCATTAGTAATCAAAATTCATCCCAACACCCATCAACATAGCATCACCAATTTAAATTCAACGTCATACATAACACGAAACAACACCACAATTCGATCATCAACACCACAAATCAATTAATTAAATCATTCCTAAACCTAACTCATATGGTACTAATCCTATAGGTTATTAAGAATGTAAGAGAGAGCCCCCTAACCTTTGGTAATTGAAGAATTCACAAGGCTCCTAGCAATTCACCAAAGTCACCAACAATCCAAGCTCTCCTCTCCTTGAAGCTCCACGCGATCCCCCTTCCCTTGCCCTAGAACACATTGCGCCTCTTCTTTTCCCTTCTCCTCTCTTCGCGACTTCCTTTCTTTTTTTCTCCTTTCTATTTTGCGATGCCTCCCTTTCTTTTTCCTCTCCAATTCGCAATTGAGCCCCCTCCTCTCCTTCTCTCCTCTCTATTCGCTAATTCTTTCTTTCTTTTTCTTAGGGTTTTGCGCTAATGAGCAAGCCAAAACCCTAACCCTCATCAAATGTGCCTAACCCATGGATCACTTGGATCACGGGCCTCCGTTAACCACTCACTTAATTATTGGGCGCCATCTCCTAATTAACATGAAACACCTATTTATTATTTTCTACACTTATTCCCCAATTAATTAAAACACCATATTATTATTTCTACCACATGAACCCTATTAAATTAATTAAATAAATTAATCAATTATTTTTGGGGCGTTACATGCCGCGTCGCGATGGGTTTTAAAAATTAGGGTTTTAAAGACTTTTGAGCTTGTTTTTTGAGGACGAGGTCTTGGGAGCGTAGCCTTAGAGAAGAGAATTTGGAGCGATTTTGGAGTCCTCTCTTCACTTGGGAACAAGTTGTTGAAGGCCTCTATGTCATCTACTATGGTTTCTTCTTCTCTTATCGTTTGTTGTACTTTCAGTTCCATGTGTAACTAATTCTCTTGATTGGGGAGAGATGATTCTCCCCAACCCTATCATGTGAACCTTTGCGGAAGTTAATTCCATTGTTAGTTTGTTATGAATTGTCTAATTTATCTATGCTCAATGCTTTATAATCACACATGATGACTATAATGTTCTAGGGTTAGCAATCACCTAAGGAATTAGGGTTTGTTTTCTGGATATGATAAATTAGATCATGGAACTCCGATCACCATAGGAATGTGGGGTTTGATTCATGAACTCGTTAATTCTCAATCTTAATGCTTTACCCTCTGGCATGATTCACCTAAGGAATTAGGGTAACTCTTAGGGTAATAGGGGTTTTGAGGCAAGGAATTGTCCCTAACCTATTTTAGTGAATTGAGTCTCGTAATTAACAAATAATGTGTAATTGGCTAAGGGTTCATGTGATAGGAAAGGGGGGATGAATCAATCCCTAATCGTTTTTTCTCATATTTAAACAAGCATTTTAATTTCACGTTACAAATTTCTTAAATCAATCAATTATTCACAATCCAAGAGTTAGTCAATTTGACCTTGTTGCAAATACAATCCCTGAGGATCGACCGGTATCTTACCGTTTATTTTATTACTTGCAACGTTTTCAGTACACTTGCTGAATCCTTAACAAGGGCGCTTGGCAAAAGGTAGTCTGGAAGCAAGTCCTTCGCAAGGGGGCAAACAGCACTGTGCGAAGAGGCGCATCAGGTACCCATTAGGGCACCAAACCCTGTATCGCAAGATTAAAAGATGCATGAGCAAGTAAGAAAATAACACTGTGTGCGAGCTCGTGAGAGAATAAAATAGCACACAAGCATGTGGACAAAAAAGCATATGAGATCATACACACAAACGTGCAAGGTAGTAACTTGAACCTGAGTCCAGGAAGGCCTGGCACAAGGCGCCCACGAAGGCGCTAAGGCACCAACTCCAAAACACAACACTTTGCCACGAGGCGATATGAAACTGTATATTCAGGTGCGCAAGGCAAGAACGCGTGCCCGAGGCCATCCAACGCGTGCCAATTATAAACATAAGAAACAAGCCACATACCGATGAAACATAGACGTTTCGAAAGATAACATAAATATTAGCGGACAATGACATCGAGGTCAACCCCATTAGGGCAATGTGTAATACATCCATTAAGCAAGATACATAACGAAATTCGACAAGTTAAAGAAAAATTACACAATCAAAGCAACTAAGAAATAATCAGGGGGCAACGACATCGAAGTCAACCCCGTTGGAGTGGTATCTGACGATCCTCCCGTCTCGAACATCATGATCAAATTGAAGAACACTCGAATCAAGAATGGCTTGCGGATACAAACACTGAACATGGCTAATCGCCTTATCGTAGGCGGCATAAGAAAAGTCTACAGCCTTCCCGGCCACCAACTGCACCTTGGTCTCGGCCTCATCCTTCAGTTTCTTCATACTTTCCAGTTCAGATTGGAGCTCCTCCATCCTCCTCTTGTACTCATCCCTCTCAGCAGAGACCTCCCGCCCGGTCTTTCTGGTAGTGACGAGCGGCCTCTTTGGCCCGACGAGCGGATTCGAAAGCTTCATGAAGTTCTTCCTGAAGTCGATTCTAATCCAGCACAAGCTGATCCCTCTCCTCGCTCAACCCTACACAAAGGGAAAAACAACACAACATGGTTCAAGAGACCAAACTACAGACATGTTAAAAACTTAAAGAAATAAATCAAGAGGATTACCTGAATGAGATCCACACCCCCTCTCAGCTCCCCACTTCGCATGAAGACTCTCACCAGCCTTGACCATACGCATGGCAAGTTCGAAAGGGTGCTCCCAGAGGTGGTCACGCTCTTGCGCAGTAAAGCTAATTTCACCCTCCTCTGTATCCTCAGGAGAGGGCAGCCGGACAGGAGAAGAGCCATCAGCAAGAGGAGAGCGCTGGACACGACTTTTCTTGCGCTTGGACTGACTTTGGCCACCCAGGTTGGTAGAACCAATTGGTGCCCCAGAGAGATCTTTGGCATCCCGGCTTGGCACTCCTAGACTCAGACGAGGTCCAATGGAGGGACGGACAAGAGCTAACGCTGCAGGAACCAGACTACTTGCCTCATCAGTTTCGAAACCTAAAGGTTTCCTCCTCCCGGCCCAAGAAGCCAATTCATCGAAAGAAAGTGGAGCGGCCATCTTATCTGCAAAACAACAATGAAACGAATCAGCAACAGAAGCAAAGAGTTAAATGGAGAAAATAAAGGCACACCAATCCAAACAAGCAACCTAAGAGCTCAACAGCCTCGGGAATCGTTGAAGCCTTTGATAGTTCGCCACACAAAATCTTTTGAGGCGTAGTCACTAGTGGACAAGCGACTGACGATCCTCCTAAGCATATTCAAAGTCCTCAGCTGGGAAACTGATAACTCAGACGGAAGGACGCGATAAGACCGAGAGGTACGATCAGCATCAGCATTATACCACCCGAAATGAAACTTCTCGGATGAAACACCCTTGTTCATCAAAAAAGCACATGCTATCAACAGCCTTCGGACTAGAGGGGACGAGGTAAAAATACTTAAATCTCCAGTCATGCTGATTATCCGAATACACTTGAAAGAAAGCACAGCTGGCACGACATTTCAAGTGTACAAACTCGTAACGAGTGATGCGACCTGAAGACTCTCGACGACGCTGCACCTCGAAAATAGTCAAGAAGACCCTCAAGTTGCACTTCCTTTGTAGGACCCTCATCACCAATTCGAAACACTTCACGAAGCACCACGAGTTTGGGTTGAGCTGAGATGGAGCTATCTGGAAGTGGTTTAAGACTTCCAGTTGAAACAGTGTAAAGATGGGAGAAACCCGCACCTTATAGATCACGCTATGGATCATCATGAATTTCCGGCCATCAGGAACCCTGCACACTCTATCATTGGGGTCGACCGCCTCAACCCGCCAGTCGCCTCCCACTAAGTCTTATAGGTAGCGGGGGGCTCTTTCCCTGGAAGTTAGAAACTTCTGGTAGAGCGAACAGCACGAGCAACCCAGTCATAATTTAAACCACCGATCTCCACCACTTCGTGCTCAAATGGAAAATCATCATCAGAAGAGGTAACGATAAAGCCGGGGGCGCCCGCTTCCTCCGAAGGCACGATATCATCATCTACCGCCGACACCCCTCCCTCCACAGCCTGCATCACAGTAAAGGCGGGGCCGGGGTACCCCCCGTTCGTCCGGACTGTCTCCTTTGTCCTTGCTATCTCTCAACCTGCAGGACAGGGGGCAGAACAAATAGTTACGAGAAAGACAACAAAAACTTGCAGACAACCCCCTCTCCTGAGGATGGAGACTTCCACAAGACGAGGCATGCTCAAAAACAAGAAAGCTAGAAATAAAAGCTAAGGGTCAGCCCAAATTACCTTAGTAAGTGAGAAACAATGAAGCTCATGGAAATATTGAACAAACTCCGGTGAGAACATAAGAAGCAATTTTCCTCGATGCCAAGCAAGCCCTGAAATATCCTAGAAAGGAAAAACGGGCTAAGAGACAGGACGGACAAACAAAAATAGAGTGCCATGCACATGTCCACACAAGCCGGCACACAAAACGGCGCCTGGCAAGGAAGACGCCTGGCAAGCAAAGCGCTTATGAGGGCGCCTGACAGGGCACCAATGTTGAAACACAAAGAACCCATGAGTGATTTGTAGAGACAAGATAAGCAAAGTGCCAAAGACATGGCCGAAGCAGGCAGCGCCCATGAGGGCGCCTAGCAAAATGCCAAGGATAAGGCCCAAGCAGGCAGCGCCCATGAGGGCGCCTTGCAAGGCGCCAAGGCAGCCACAGGCAACAACACCCAAGAGGGTGCTGAATCCTCTCTCTCAAAACCTGGCGCAAGCAACGCCCGAGGGCGCCCAAGAGGGCGCCAGATCCTCTCTCTCAGGACATGCTCAAAAGAACAAAGAATCTAGAAAGATAAGCGGAAAGTCAGCCCGGAAGTTACCTCAGTAAACTAGAAGCGGCAAACACTCGCGGGAACGTCAAAGGACGATAGTAAGAGCAACTCCCCTCGGCACCAAGCAAGCTCTGAAAATTCATAGATAAGAAAGTAGGTTAAGAGTCAGGAGGAGCAGCAAAAATAAAGCGGAGTGCCAAGCACGCGTCCACACAAAGCCAGCGCCCGTGAGGGCGCTTGGCAGGGCGCCAAGGAAGACAGCCAGCGCCCATGAGGGCACCTGGTAGGGCGCCTGACAGGGCGACAATGAGGACAACCAGCGCCTAGGAGGCCGCCTGGCAGGGCACTAATCAGAAGCAGCCAGCGCCCATGAGGGCGCCTGGCAGGAGGGCACTGTCAACACCGCAAATAAACGGTAACGAACAACAAATACTTACCAGGAAGAAAAGACGTTGAAACAAGTGGACTCTACCCCCTCCTCTCCTTTTTAAGGAGGCACTAGGTTGGTGACTTGGTCCCTACTCCTTCCTCCTCCTTGAAGTAGGCGCTAGGGTTGACAATTACTTGGTCCCTACTGTAACACCCTAAAATTATTTAATTAATTTATTTAATTAAGTAATTGGGGATTTAATTTAAACTATTTGTATAATGTGATTAATTAGAATTTTATTTATTTTGGTGGTATTAGGAGGGAGTGGAGGCGCCACTTGCATGACTTGGGCTTAAGTGGAAAGCCCAAGCCCATGATCCACTATGTAGGCGAAGTGGATTGTTAGTTGGGGGCTAGGGTTTGTGGCCATTTTTGCGAAATCAAAAGAGAAAGCGTGAGAAAGTGAGAGAGAGCAAGGCGCCGTAAGGAGAGGAGAAGAAGAGGAGAGAATCGCAACCAAGGAAGAGCAAGAACGTGATCTTGTTGCTGTGGTCCTGTACGTGACTATCTCCGGAGCCTCCGTTCTTCAATTTCGAGGTTAGGGGAGCTCTATCATTCTATCTAATAATTCATATGATGGGTTCTAGATCTAGGGCTTGTATTAGAATCGTACGTTTCTTGATGTTCCTTGCGTTTTGATGTTCTTTGCGTTCTTGATGTTCTTGATGTGAATTTTCGTATATATATCAATCATGAGTTCATGCGAATTGATTTATTGCTTGGTTTTGATCTATGAAATTGCATTATTGATGGTGTTATGCGTATGTAATGAGAAATACGGTGTGGATCTATGCGTTGATTTGTTGGAAGTGATGTCGCATGAGGGTTGTAGAGGTTTGGGGCGCCTAGGGCGCCATGAGGGTGTTAGTGATGTTGTTTGTTTTTATTGAGTTTTCGATAAATTGAGTCTTGGTGATTTTGAATGAGAAAAGTGTTTTTTTTTAGTTGCTGGAAAAATGGAGTTCTTGCACTTTAAAATTTGTTAGGAGACCAGCTTATAGTGTTGAAAAATTGTTGAAAGAAATTCTGGACGTTGCTGCTGTGTTCTGGGCGCTAAGCGCCTGTGCTGGGCGCTGGGCGCCTGATGTTGTGTTGTGCTGTGCGTGTGTGCGCGCCTGGGCGCTGGGCGCCTGTGGCGTGCGTGTTGCCTGCGTTGTTGCGCCTGGGCGCTAGGCGCCCGTGTCCGTGTTGCGTTGCGCTGTGTTGCGCGTTGTTGCTCCTGGGCGCTAGGCGCCCGTGCTGTGTTGCGTTGTCTTGCGCGCCTGGGCGCTGGGCGCCAGTGCACGTGTTGCCTGGTTGCCTGGGCGCCTAAGGCGCCTATTCCCAGGATGTTGCCTGATTTTTCCTAAACTTATTTTTATCATAACTTTTGACTCAGACGTCCGTTTTGAACGATTCGAAAAGTGTCGTGAAGCTTTTTTACGTTGTCTATCTATGGGTTCAATTTTTAAAATGAAAAATTGTTATTTTCTGACTGTTTGTGGGCACCCAAGTGGCTGTCCCCGGAGATCGTCCCAGTGACATTGAAAAATGACGTGGAACACTTTAAAAATCCCTTTTGGTGTATAAACAACAGTTTTAACATGGTAGTGTCAAAATGACTGTTTTGCCCCTAGTGGCCAAAGTTAATGATAATGATGTGCAAATGACGAGGATGCCCTTGGTGGCTAGTCAAATGACTGTTTTGCCCCTAGTGGCCAAAGTTAATGATAATGATGTGTAAATGACGAGGATGCCCTTGGTGGCTAGTCAAATGACGTTTTCGCCCTTAGTGGCTATTATTTGAGTTGATTGATAATTATGTGTAAGTGACGATGAAAACCCAGTGATGTTTTGGGGGCCTGAGTGGCTGATGGTGAATTTGACAGGTGCTGTGCTCCTTGCGAGCAAACCGGTAAGTGACGGGTCACATAGTTGACTATGAATTGAGTAATTGTGTATTTGTGTATTGTGAGTGGTGCATGTCATAGTGTCTCATGCCCATATGCATAAACCCAGTGATGTTTTTGAGGCCTGAGTGGCTAAGTGATGATGAGGCCTGAGTGGCTAAGCGACGTTTTGTGAAAAGGTACCTTCATGCATATACCCGCGAGTGGGTTGCATTTCATAAATCTACACGACATGAAATGAGTTGTTGTAAATGATGTAAGTGATGACTATGATGTGAATATTTGGTGTTTTGGATGCTGATTGTTCTAGTGCGTAGCCTATGATTAGTACTTATCATATTTTCTATTATATAGACTGAAATGATGCTCACCCTTTCCTGTTTGAATGTTACCCCCGTGTTGGTAACGTGCAGGTGATCCCCAGTGAAGGTCTTAGCTTCACTTTTTGAGTCGAGTCGTCATGCTCTGATACGTAGCACTCAGGGGGGGAAAACGAACTCGGCATTTATTAATGATTTTTGGTTGTTATGTCCATGTGGACTATTTGTTTATGTTTTACTATTTTCCGCTGCGTAGTTGGTTTTATTATGTTGAGTTTTATAAGCGACGTTTTATTGAGATATGTGTAACATTCCCTATGAACGAATTTTTCAAACTCTGATTTTTATAAACAAAGTGACGGGTAGAAAAGGGGTGTTACATTAGTGGTATCAGAGCAGTTCGGTCTGTCCGGCCAATGTTGTCCTGTCATAGTGTCTTATGACAATAGATTAGTTCTAAACCTTTGGTTTGTGCTGTAGTGATAGTTCATAATGGCTGGAAGGAACGACGCTGCTCTTGCTGCTGCATTGCAAGCTATGGCTCAGGCTGTGCAGGGTCAGCAGAATGTTGGAGATAATGCTGGTTTTAGGAGTCTGACTACCTTCCAGAGGGAGAATCCGCCCACCTTTAAGGGCAAATATGATCCAGATGGTGCTATGGCTTGGCTGAAGGAGATCGAGAGGATTTTCAGGGTGATGGACTGTACTGTTGAGCAGAAGGTCCGCTTTGGTACCCACATGTTAGCCGAGGAGGCCGACGACTGGTGGTTGGCTACTAGGCAGAGGTTAGAGGCTGTGCAGGAAGAGATTACTTGGGAGGTATTCAGCAGGGAATTTCTGAGAAAATATTTTCCTGAAGACGTCCGCGGGAAGAAAGAGATAGAGTTTTTAGAGCTGAAGCAGGGTGGTATGTCTGTGACTGCCTATGCGGCAAAATTTGTGGAACTAGCAAAATTTTATCCACACTACGGTGAGGCTACAGCTGAATTTTCAAAATGCATAAAATTTGAGAACGGGTTAAGGCCTGATATTAAACAGGCCATTGGTTATCAGAAGATTCGTGTGTTCGCAGATCTGGTTGACAGTTGCAGAATCTTCGAGGAGGACAGTACTGCTCGCTACAAAGCTACTTCTGAGAAAAAGGGCAAGTTTCAGAGTCGAAGCAAGCCGTATGAGGTTCCTGCGGGTAAGGGTTATCAGAAGGCTGCTGGAGGTAAGGGTCCTAGTGGGGGAGATGCCCCTGCTAGCATTGTCTGTTATAAGTGTGGCAAGCCTGGCCACAAGAGTACTACATGCAGGTCGGATGACAGGAATTGCTACCGTTGTGGTAAAAAGGGTCATATGGCAGCCGAGTGTAAGGTCAAGGATGTGGTGTGTTTCAACTGTGGTGAGTCTGGGCATATCAGTACAAAGTGTACAAAGCCGAAAAAGGAAAGGTCTACTGGGAAGGTATTTGCATTGGCAGGAGAGGAGCATGATGATGATGGTCTGATTAGAGGTACGTGTTTTATTAATGGTACTTCTCTGAAATCTCTTATTGATACTGGTGCTACCCATTGTTTTATATCTGTTGATTGCTGTAAACGATTGGGTCTTGTTTTATCTGCTATGTGTGGGGATATGGTTGTCGATACTCCTGCGAAGGGGTCGGTGATTACGTCCCAGGTGTGTTCTCAGTGTCCCGTGTCGATCTTCGACAGGGACTTTATTGTGAATTTTGTTTGTTTGCCATTGAGAGGTCTGGATGTAATCTTAGGCATGGACTGGTTAGAGAATAATCACGTTCATATCAACTGTCGTAGCAAGTCGGTTAGTTTCGGTGAAGAAAGTTCGGTTTTGGTGTCTGCTGGTCAGTTGAAGAAATTGAAGAAAGAAGGAGTTCAGTTATTTGCGTTGATGGCTTCGTTGTCTGCTGAGAGTCAGGCTGTTATTGAAGAACTGAAGGTAGTACGCGAGTTTCCTGAAGTATTTCCTGATGAAATTCCGGGTGTGCCACCGGAAAGAGAAGTTGAGTTTTCGATTGATCTTGTACCTGGTACGAGGCCTGTGTCTATGGCGCCGTACAGAATGTCGGCGTCAGAACTGTCTGAGTTGAAGACGCAACTTGAAGAATTGCTTGAGAAGAAGTTTGTAAGACCGAGTGTATCACCGTGGGGAGCTCCGGTACTGTTAGTGAAAAAGAAAGATGGGAGCATGAGGTTATGTGTGGACTATCGTCAGTTGAATAAGGTAACTATCAAGAATAAGTATCCGCTTCCGAGGATCGACGACCTGATGGATCAGTTAGTGGGTGCCCGTGTTTTCAGCAAAATTGATTTGAGGTCCGGATATCATCAGATTAAAGTAAAGGATGAGGATGTTCAGAAAACAGCGTTCAGGACAAGGTATGGGCATTATGAATATTCAGTGATGCCGTTCGGTGTGACCAATGCTCCTGGTGTATTTATGGAATATATGAACCGCATTTTCCATGATTACCTAGATCGGTTTGTGGTGATCTTCATAGATGATATTCTAGTTTATTCTAAGTCAGAGGAAGAGCATGCTGAGCACCTGAAGTCAGTGTTGGAAGTTTTAAAAGAGAAAAAGTTGTACGCTAAGTTATCGAAGTGTGAGTTCTGGCTGAAAGAGGTGAGTTTCCTTGGGAACGTGATTTCTGGTAATGGTATTGCTGTTGATCCAGCAAAAGTAGAAGCAGTGTTGGAGTGGGAATCTCCGAAGTCCGTAACAGAGATTAGAAGCTTTTTGGGTTTGGCTGGGTACTACAGGAGGTTCATTGAGGGTTTTTCCAAGTTGGCCCTTCCGTTGACCCAGTTGACTTGCAAGGGTAAAGTTTTTGTTTGGGATGCTCGGTGTGAGGAAAGTTTTATGGAACTGAAAAAGAGGTTGACGACGTCGCCTGTTTTGACGTTGCCTAATCCAGAGGAACCGTTCGTTGTATATTGTGACGCTTCGAAGATGGGTCTCGGTGGTGTGTTAATGCAGGATGGGAAAGTCGTTGCGTATGCGTCGAGGCAGTTGCGGATTCATGAGAAAAATTACCCTACGCATGATTTAGAGTTGGCTGCTGTGGTATTTGTGCTTAAAATTTGGAGGCACTACCTTTATGGTTCAAGGTTCGAAGTGTTCAGTGATCATAAGAGTCTAAAGTATCTGTTCGATCAGAAAGAGTTGAATATGAGACAGCGTCGGTGGTTGGAACTCTTGAAGGATTATGACTTTGGTTTGAATTATCATCCCGGCAAAGCTAATGTCGTGGCTGATGCTTTAAGCAGAAAGTCTTTGCATATGTCGGCAATGATGGTGAAAGAATTAGAGTTAATTGAGGAATTCAGAGATTTGAGTTTGGTTTGTAAAATGACACCTCGCAGTGTCAAGCTGGGAATGTTAAAGATCGATAATGATTTCCTGGGCAGCATCAGAGAGGCTCAGAAGTCAGATGTTAAGTTAGTGGATTTAATTAATGGGGTTGGTCAATCTGAAGATGAAGATTTCAAATTAGATTCCAGTGGTGTGTTGAGGTTCCGGGGTAGGATCTGTGTTCCTGACGATGAAGAGATGAGAAAGGCAATTTTAGAGGAAGGTCATCGTAGCAAGTTGAGTATCCATCCTGGAGCGACGAAAATGTATCAAGATCTGAAAAAGATGTTTTGGTGGTATGGTATGAAGAGAGATGTGGCACAGTTTGTGTATGCCTGTTTGACCTGTCAGAAATCTAAGGTTGAGCATCAGAAGCCTGCAGGGCTAATGCAACCGTTGGAAATTCCAGAGTGGAAATGGGATAGCATAGCAATGGATTTTGTGACGGGGTTACCGAATACAGCTAAGGGTCATGACGCTATTTGGGTGATCATTGATAGGTTAACGAAGTCTGCTCATTTTATTCCTATTAATATCACTTATCCGGTGCCGAGATTGGCAGAGGTCTATGTCAAAGAAATTGTGAAGTTGCACGGTGTTCCGAAGAGTATTGTGTCAGATAGAGATCCGAGGTTCACTTCTGAGTTTTGGAAGAGTTTGCAGAAGGAGTTGGGTTCAAAGTTGAAAATGAGTTCGGCGTATCATCCTCAGACCGATGGTCAGTCAGAGAGAACAATTCAGTCGTTAGAGGATTTGTTGAGGGCTTGTGTATTGGAACAGCGGGGTTCATGGGATTCATATCTTGCGTTGATTGAGTTTACTTATAACAACAGTCACCATTCCAGTATTGGGATGGCACCGTTTGAAGCATTGTATGGTCGAAAGTGTAGGACGCCATTATGTTGGTATGAGTCGGGAGAAAGTGTAGTGTTGGGTCCGGAGATTGTCCGGGAGACTACAGAGAAGATCAAGATGATCCGTGAGAAGATGAAGGCTTCGTAGAGTCGTCAGAAGAGTTATCATGACAAGCGGAGGAAGGATCTAGAGTTTCAGGAGGGTGAGCATGTGTTCTTGAGGGTTTCTCCTATTACCGGTGTTGGTCGAGCGTTGAAATCGAAGAAGCTCACTCCTCGATTTGTTGGCCCTTATCAGATATCCGAGAGGATCGGAAATGTGGCTTATAGAGTGGCTTTACCGCCAAATCTTTCGAACTTGCATGACGTGTTTCATGTAACACCCTAAAATAATTTAATTAAGTAATTGATTAAATTATTTAAAGTGTTGCACTATTTTATTTTATTATATGATAATGTGGTATTTTTATTTAATCGAAGGGGATGGCGTTGGTAATACCGGAATTGCAAATGACGGCCCAAGAAGCCCAAGCCCGTTGGCTTAGGCGCTCCTTAGGCACTAGGGGTCTAGGTCGCGCCTCACTAGTGTCAGAAGAAAGAAAGAAAATCGAAAGAGAGAAGAAAAGAAAGAAAGTCGAAGGAGAGGAGAAGAGAAGGAAGGAGCGACTTCAAGCTTGGAGTTAGGGTTTGTGCATCTTGATCCTAGGTAAGGGTTCCTAATCTTCTATGATTCGATTTCCTTTCTTTATCAAATGCTTAGGTTTCGAATTTTCCCTAACCCTTTCTCTTTTGTTCAATTTGCGAATGGTCCAAGAGAAAGAGAGAGAGGGCGCGATCGTGATAGAGGAAAGAAGAAGGAGAGGATTCGTTGTTGTGGTGGTTGTCGGTGCTTCGGTGGAAAGAACTCTAATTCCGGCATATTCAAGGTTAGGGGAGTCTCACTCTATAATAGAGAATATAATAGGTTGTATGTAAACCATAGGACCCCACTTGACACTACTTGCTAATTGTTAGAATTGTTTAGGTTAGTTGAATTTGATAATTGTTGTGGTTAATTCGATTTCCCTATGCTAAGGTTGGATTTCATGTGTTGATTTTGTGCCTTGATGTGTTCCTAATATATATATATGAGATTGAATGTTGTTGGTATGAGCACAATGTAATTTGTGAATGTTATGGTGATTTGGTTTAGAAAAATGATTAAGAATTTTTGGTGTATTGGTTGTGTTGGGGCGCCTGGGCGCCTAGTGCTGGGGGGGGGGGGGGGGGGGGGGAAATTGGCGCCCTGGGCGCTGTTTTCTGTTGCTGGGCGTGTGTGTGTTCTGGGCAGGGCGCCTGTGTTGTTGCCTGTGGCGCCTGGGGTGGCGTCAAGTTGCTGCCTATGCTTAGGCAAGGCGCATAAATCATGTTTTTGGGTAAACTCAGTTTCTAAACATATTTTACCGAGCCAAACTTTGTATTCACCTGACCAAATCATATTTTAAGTACTTTGGCTAAAGAATTTCCAGATTTGCACTTGTGGTTTTGAAATTGTCCTATTGGGCATCATTTTGGCTTGTTTTAGGGGTGCCTTGTGCACACATCATGTTCTGAGCATAATTTACCTAGCCAAACTTTGTATTCACCTGACCAAATCATATTTTAAGCACTTTGGCTAAAGAATTTCCAGATTTGCACTTGTGGTTTTGAAATTGTCCTATTGGGCATCATTTTGGCTTGTTTTAGGGGTGCCTTGTGCACACATCATGTTCTGAGCATAATTTACCGAGCCAAACTTTGTATTCACCTGACCAAATCATATTTTAAGCACTTTGGCTAAAGAATTTCCAGATTTGCACTTGTGGTTTTGAAATTGTCCTATTGGGCATCATTTTGGCTTGTTTTAGGGGTGCCTTGTGCACACATCATGTTCTGAGCATAATTTACCGAGCCAAACTTTGTATTCACCTGACCAAATCATATTTTAAGCACTTTGGCTAAAGAATTTCCAGATTTGCATTTGTGGTTTTGAAATTGTCCTATTGGGCATCATTTTGGCTTGTTTTAGGGGTGCCTTGTGCACACATCATGTTCTGAGCATATTTTACCGAGCCAAACTTTGTATTCACCTGACCAAATCATATTTTAAGTACTTTGGCTAAAGAATTTCCAGATTTGCACTTACGGTTTTGAAATTGTCCTAGAGGGCGTTGTTTGACTATGTTTGTGATGCCTAGGGGTGAGCTGTGAGTTCTGAACATATTTTCCCTAGCCAAATTCTGTATTCACGTGACCAAATCCCATTTTGAACATTTTGGCTAGAGCGGTTTCAATTTTTAAGGTGGTCTACTATGTTTGTGCGTTTGGGTGTTGTGTGGGGCGCCAAGTGTGGCCGCCCAGGGCGCCAAGTGGGGCGCCCATGCCTTGTGTTTGGGTTTCGGACCTAATGGTGACAGATTGGTCCCTAAGTGGTATCCTAGTCCTAGGGACGTGATTGTGATGAGAAAATAATGAGTTGGTTGATGATGAGGCCATGGGGGCTAAAACTAAGATTAATTAAAGATGTGATATAGGATACATGGACCGTGTTGTTAATAATTATGATTGTGGTTTTGTCATGGAGTCTCATGCATACATAAGGCTGCGGTCTGAGTTGTTAATTATGATAATAAGGCTGCGGTCTGAGTTCTAAATTGAAATGATAAGGCTGCGGTCTGAGTTGATATTATGATGATAAGGCTGCGGTCTGGGAAAATGGTACCACATGCATAACTGTATTGCATACATCCTCATGATAAGCATGCTAGTTGGTGATTGTATGGACTATGCTACTGTGTGACTGTGTGAGTGTGATGCTATGATGGAATATACTTCTTATTATAGTCTTTATTGTGTAGTTGAGACTCACCCTTCTGTTGTTGTTTACCACAGGTAGTCCTGAGTGAAGGCTTACTCCTTCCACTCCCGAGTCGGTCTGCTCTGATACGTGACACCTAGGGGGTTGGATTAGGGATTTTAATGTTATTCATTTGTCGTTGAATTTTATATGCTTTGAGTTAATGATTTTTGATGAGCCTGTTGTTCGGCGTATTTTGGAGATTGTGTTATTTTCCGCTGCGAGACATCTAAATAACAATGTGTGGATTTTATTGGTGAAGTCACGTGTACCCTAAATTATTTAATGGTGTTGCGTATTATAAATGTGTAACGAAGGCTTACACCGATTTGACCGTTGTTAGATTAAGTTTATGTGTAGCATTCCCATTCATAAAGAAATTTTGAAACTCTGATCTCTATAATAAATAGCCGGGTAGAATGGGGTGTTACATTAGTGGTATCAGAGCAAAAGTTCGGTCTGTCCGACCAAGTGTGTCTGTCTGTCATATTGTGTATGACAATTAGGTATTTTGTTTTAGTTCTAAATTGTCGTTTATGCTGCAGTGCTAGGTTGATATGGCTAGAAGGGATGATGCTGCTTTGGCTGCTGCTCTGCAGGCCATAGCCCAAGCTGTTGGAAATCAACACAATGCTGCTGATATGAATGCCCGTAACCTGGCAACGTTTCAGAGGGAAAACCCACCCACCTTCAAGGGTCGGTATGATCCCGATGGAGCCTTGTCGTGGCTGAATGAGATAGAGCGGATATTCCGTGTTATGGATTGCACTGCCGCCCAGCAAGTGAAGTTTGGGACGCACATGCTGGCGGAAGAGGCTGACAAGTGGTGGTTAGGGATGCTGCATAGGTTGAACACTGCTGGTGAAGAGGTTACTTGGGAGGTCTTCACAAGAGAGTTTAAAAGAAAGTATTACCCCGAAGACGTTCGGGCCAAGAAAGAGGTAGAATTCTTAGAACTGAAACAGGGAAATAAGACTGTGGCTGAGTATGCAGCCAAGTTTGAAGAGCTGGCACAATTTTGTCCTTACTACGCCAATGATGCTGATTCAGAGTTCTCTAAATGTGTGAAATTTGAAAGTGGCCTGCGACCTGACATTAAGAAGGCAATTGGGTATCATGAGATACGAGATTTTGCTAGATTAGTTGACAAGAGTAGAATTTATGAAGAGGACAGTTCTGCTGCCTACAAGATTGGGAAAGAAAAGAGGAATACTCAGTTTAGGGGCAAACCATATGATGTGTCTGGAGGTAAAAATAAGTGGAAAGCAGGTGCTGGTAAGAAATTTTCTGAGGGTAAGAAGCCTAGTGGGGGAGGTGCTCCCGCTGATATAGTGTGTTACACCTGTGGCAAGCCGGGTCACAAGAGTTTCGATTGCAAGACTGAGGTAATGTGTTACCGTTGTGGGAAGAAAGGTCATATGGCGTCTAACTGTGATCGTAAGGAATCAGTGTGTTTCAATTGTGGTGAAGCTGGTCATTTCAGTTCTAAATGCACCAAACCGAAGAAAGAAAAATCCAATGGAAGAGTTTTCGCGCTAGCAGGCTCAGAGGGGCCCAATGAGATTCGAGGTACTTGTTTTATTTATGGTTCCCCTTTAGTTGCTATAGTTGATACTGGTGCTACGTATTCTTTTATTGCTGCTGTTTGTGCTGAAAAGTTAAACCTAGTATTGTCTGATATGAAAAGGGAAATGGTTATCGACACTCCGGCTAAGGGTTCGGTGACTACTTCTCTATTGTGTGCTAAGTGTCCTCTGTCAGTTTTCGGCAGAGATTTTCTGGTGGACCTTATATGTTTGCCTTTGGGAGGGTTGGATGTTATTCTGGGTATGGACTGGTTAGTGGATAACCATGTGCACATCAACTGTTTCAGCAAGTCTGTGAGTTTCCTTCCTCCTGAGGAGGGAGAGTCTGTTTTGTTGTCTGGGGATCAGCTGCATAAGGTAATGAGGGATGGTGGTCAACTATTTGCTTTGATGGCGTCTATGTCCGCTGAAAACCAAGCTATGGTTGAAGGATTGCAGGTGGTGTGTGAATTCCCTGAAGTGTTCCCTGATGAGATTCCTAGTGTGCCACCCGAGAGGGAAGTAGAGTTTGGGATTGACCTTGTGCCTGGTACTAGGCCGGTGTCCATGGCTCCGTACCGAATGTCAGCTTCTGAGTTATCTGAATTGAAGACGCAGTTGGAAGAGTTACTTGAAAAGAAATTTGTGAGGCCTAGTGTGTCACCATGGGGAGCTCCGGTTTTATTAGTAAAGAAGAAAGATGGGAGTATGCGCCTGTGTGTGGATTATAGACAGTTGAACAAAGTGACTATCAAAAATAAGTACCCTCTTCCGAGAATTGATGATCTGATGGACCAGCTGGTGGGTGCTAAGGTTTTTAGTAAAATTGATTTGAGGTCAGGGTATCATCAGATTAAAGTAAAAGACGAAGACGTCCAGAAGACAGCGTTTCGAACGAGATATGGACATTATGAATACTCTGTGATGCCGTTTGGTGTCACCAATGCACCAGGGGTGTTTATGGAGTACATGAACCGTATCTTCCATAGTTACTTGGATCGGTTTGTGGTAGTTTTTATAGATGATATTCTGGTATACTCCAAGTCTGAAGAGGAGCATGCAGAGCACTTAAGATTGGTGCTTGAGGTATTGAAAGAGAAGAAGCTTTATGCTAAGTTGTCCAAATGCGAGTTCTGGCTGCGTGAGGTAAGCTTCTTGGGTCACATTATTTCTAGTGATGGCATAGCTGTAGACCCAGCTAAGGTTGATGCAGTGTTACAATGGGAGAGCCCAAAGTCTGCGACTGAGATCAGGAGTTTCTTGGGGTTGGCCGGTTACTACAGGAGGTTCATTGAGGGTTTCTCAAAGCTAGCCCTTCCGTTGACTCAATTGACGTGTAAAGGGAGAATTTTTGTTTGGGATGCTAAGTGTGAAGAGAGTTTCCAAGAGTTGAAGAAAAGATTGACAACATCTCCGGTGTTAGTGTTGCCCGTGCCGGATCAACCGTTTGTGGTATATTGTGATGCTTCCAGAATGGGCTTAGGGGGCGTATTGATGCAGGATGGGAAGGTAGTCGCTTATGCGTCCAGACAGTTGCGGACTCATGAGAAGAACTATCCTACTCATGATTTGGAATTGGCTGCTATTGTGTTTGCGCTAAAAATTTGGAGGCACTATTTGTATGGCACTAGATTCGAGGTATTCAGCGACCACAAGAGTTTGAAATACTTGTTTGATCAGAAGGAGCTGAATATGAGGCAGAGGCGTTGGTTAGAGCTGCTGAAAGACTATGATTTTGGCTTAAACTATCACCCCGGCAAAGCTAATGTCGTGGCTGATGCTTTAAGTCGGAAGACTTTGCATATGTCAGCGATGATGGTAAAAGAGTTAGAGTTGGTTGAGCAATTTCGTGATATGAGTCTGGTTTGTGAAGTGACGCCGCGAAGTGTTAGGCTGGGTATGCTGAGGATTGGTAATGACTTCTTGGTTAGTATCAGAGACGCACAGAAATTAGATGTGAAGCTGGTTGACTTGTTAGTTGCGGGTGATCAGAATGTGGATAGGGATTTCAGGTTGGATTCCCAGGGTGTGTTGAGATTTAGAGACAGGATCTGCGTTCCCGATGATATTGAGATGAAGAAGATGATCCTTGAGGAGAGTCATAGGAGCAAGCTGAGTATTCATCCAGGGGCTACAAAGATGTATCATGACTTGAAGAAATTATTCTGGTGGCCTGGTATGAAGAAAGATGTAGCACAGTTTGTGTATGCCTGTTTGACTTGCCAGAAGTCAAAGGTTGAGCACCAGAAGCCTGCGGGGTTGATGCAACCTTTGGATGTTCCGGAATGGAAATGGGATAGCATTTCCATGGATTTTGTGACAGGGTTACCAAGAACCGTTCGGGGATTTGATTCTATTTGGGTGATCGTGGATAGGTTGATGAAGTCTGCTCACTTCCTTCCTATCAACATCACGTATCCGGTAGCGAGATTGGCCGAGATATATATTCAAGTGATTGTGAAGTTGCATGGTGTCCCGAAGAGTATTGTATCTGACAGAGATCCGAGGTTTACTTCGGAGTTTTGGGGGAGCTTGCAGGAGGCATTGGGGTCCAGATTGAGGTTGAGTTCAGCCTACCATCCTCAGACTGATGGGCAGACAGAGAGAACCATTCAGTCATTGGAGGACTTATTGAGATCGTGTGTTTTAGAGCAGGGAGGTGCGTGGGATACACACCTTTCGTTGATTGAGTTCACTTACAACAACAGCTACCATTCGAGTATAGGGATGGCTCCTTATGAGGCACTGTATGGGCGGAGGTGTAGAACTCCTTTGTGTTGGCATGAATCTGGCGAAAGTGTTGTTCTTGGACCTGAATTAGTGAGAGAGACTACAGAGAAGATAAAAATGATCAGGGAGAAAATGAAAGAGTCTCAAAGTCGGCAAAAGAGTTACCATGATAGAAGGAGAAAAGATTTAGAATTTCAGGCTGGTGAGCATGTTTTCTTGAGGGTCACGCCTATGGCTGGTGTTGGGCGTGCACTTAAAGCAAAGAAGTTGACTCCTAGATTTATTGGACCGTACCAGATCACTGAGAGGGTCGGAAAGGTTGCTTATAGGGTGGCTCTACCACCTAACCTTTCGAACTTGCACGACGTATTTCACGTGTCGCAACTTCGGAAGTACATTCCGGACCCGTCTCATGTGATCCATATGGATGATATTGAGGTGCGAGATAATCTCACTGTGGAGACTATGCCAGTGAGGATTGATGATAGAGAAGTGAAGGTGCTGAGAGGGGAGAGCATTGTTTTAGTAAAGGTGGTGTGGTTGGGAGCTACTGGCGAGAGCATGACTTGGGAGCTGGAGAGTAGGATGCGGGAGTCCTATCCAGAGCTATTTGACTCAGGTATGAATTTCGAGGACGAAATTTCCGAAGTGGGGGAGAGTTGTAACACCCTAAAATAATTTAATTAAGTAATTGATTAAATTATTTAAAGTGTTGCACTACTTTTATTTTATTATATGATAATGTGGTATTTTTATTTAATCGAAGGGGATGGCGTTGGTAATACCGGAATTGCAAATGACGGCCCAAGAAGCCCAAGCCCGTTGGCTTAGGCGCTCCTTAGGCACTAGGGGTCTAGGTCGCGCCTCACTAGTGTCAGAAGAAAGAAAGAAAATCGAAAGAGAGAAGAAAAGAAAGAAAGTCGAAGGAGAGGAGAAGAGAAGGAAGGAGCGACTTCAAGCTTGGAGTTAGGGTTTGTGCATCTTGATCCTAGGTAAGGGTTCCTAATCTTCTATGATTCGATTTCCTTTCTCTATCAAATGCTTAGGTTTCGAATTTTCCCTAACCCTTTCTCTTTTGTTCAATTTGCGAATGGTCCAAGAGAAAGAGAGAGAGGGCGCGATCGTGATAGAGGAAAGAAGAAGGAGAGGATTCGTTGTTGTGGTGGTTGTCGGTGCTTCGGTGGAAAGAACTCTAATTCCGGCATATTCAAGGTTAGGGGAGTCTCACTCTATAATAGAGAATATAATAGGTTGTATGTAAACCATAGGACCCCACTTGACACTACTTGCTAATTGTTAGAATTGTTTAGGTTAGTTGAATTTGATAATTGTTGTGGTTAATTCGATTTCCCTATGCTAAGGTTGGATTTCATGTGTTGATTTTGTGCCTTGATGTGTTCCTAATATATATATATGAGATTGAATGTTGTTGGTATGAGCACAATGTAATTTGTGAATGTTATGGTGATTTGGTTTAGAAAAATGATTAAGAATTTTTGGTGTATTGGTTGTGTTGGGGCGCCTGGGCGCCTAGTGCTGGGGGGGAAATTGGCGCCCTGGGCGCTGTTTTCTGTTGCTGGGCGTGTGTGTGTTCTGGGCAGGGCGCCTGTGTTGTTGCCTGTGGCGCCTGGGGTGGCGTCAAGTTGCTGCCTATGCTTAGGCAAGGCGCATAAATCATGTTTTTGGGTAAACTCAGTTTCTAAACATATTTTACCGAGCCAAACTTTGTATTCACCTGACCAAATCATATTTTAAGTACTTTGGCTAAAGAATTTCCAGATTTGCACTTGTGGTTTTGAAATTGTCCTATTGGGCATCATTTTGGCTTGTTTTAGGGGTGCCTTGTGCACACATCATGTTCTGAGCATAATTTACCGAGCAAAACTTTGTATTCACCTGACCAAATCATATTTTAAGCACTTTGGCTAAAGAATTTCCAGATTTTCACTTGTGGTTTTGAAATTGTCCTATTGGGCATCATTTTGGCTTGTTTTAGGGGTGCCTTGTGCACACATCATGTTCTGAGCATAATTTACCGAGCCAAACTTTGTATTCACCTGACCAAATCATATTTTAAGCACTTTGGCTAAAGAATTTCCAGATTTGCACTTGTGGTTTTGAAATTGTCCTATTGGGCATCATTTTGGCTTGTTTTCGGGGTGCCTTGTGCACACATCATGTTCTGAGCATAATTTACCGAGCCAAACTTTGTATTCACCTGACCAAATCATATTTTAAGCACTTTGGCTAAAGAATTTCCAGATTTGCACTTGTGGTTTTGAAATTGTCCTATTGGGCATCATTTTGGCTTGTTTTAGGGGTGCCTTGTGCACACATCATGTTCTGAGCATATTTTACCGAGCCAAACTTTGTATTCACCTGACCAAATCATATTTTAAGTACTTTGGCTAAAGAATTTCCAGATTTGCACTTACGGTTTTGAAATTGTCCTAGAGGGCGTTGTTTGACTATGTTTGTGATGCCTAGGGGTGAGCTGTGAGTTCTGAACATATTTTCCCTAGCCAAATTCTGTATTCACGTGACCAAATCCCATTTTGAACATTTTGGCTAGAGCGGTTTCAATTTTTAAGGTGGTCTACTATGTTTGTGCGTTTGGGTGTTGTGTGGGGCGCCAAGTGTGGCCGCCCAGGGCGCCAAGTGGGGCGCCCATGCCTTGTGTTTGGGTTTCGGACCTAATGGTGACAGATTGGTCCCTAAGTGGTATCCTAGTCCTAGGGACGTGATTGTGATGAGAAAATAATGAGTTGGTTGATGATGAGGCCATGGGGGCTAAAACTAAGATTAATTAAAGATGTGATATAGGATACATGGACCGTGTTGTTAATAATTATGATTGTGGTTTTGTCATGGAGTCTCATGCATACATAAGGCTGCGGTCTGAGTTGTTAATTATGATAATAAGGCTGCGGTCTGAGTTCTAAATTGAAATGATAAGGCTGCGGTCTGAGTTGATATTATGATGATAAGGCTGCGGTCTGGGAAAATGGTACCACATGCATAACTGTATTGCATACATCCTCATGATAAGCATGCTAGTTGGTGATTGTATGGACTATGCTACTGTGTGACTGTGTGAGTGTGATGCTATGTTGGAATATACTTCTTATTATAGTCTTTATTGTGTAGTTGAGACTCACCCTTCTGTTGTTGTTTACCACAGGTAGTCCTGAGTGAAGGCTTACTCCTTCCACTCCCGAGTCGGTCTGCTCTGATACGTGACACCTAGGGGGTTGGATTAGGGATTTTAATGTTATTCATTTGTCGTTGAATTTTATATGCTTTGAGTTAATGATTTTTGATGAGCCTGTTGTTCGGCGTATTTTGGAGATTGTGTTATTTTCCGCTGCGAGACATCTAAATAACAATGTGTGGATTTTATTGGTGAAGTCACGTGTACCCTAAATTATTTAATGGTGTTGCGTATTATAAATGTGTAACGAAGGCTTACACCGATTTGACCGTTGTTAGATTAAGTTTATGTGTAGCATTCCATTCATAAAGAAATTTTGAAACTCTGATCTCTATAATAAATAGCCGGGTAGAATGGGGTGTTACATTTCACGTGTCACAACTTCGGAAGTATGTTTCGGATCCATCCCATGTGATCCATATGGATGATGTGGAGGTGCGGGATAATCTCACTGTGGAGACGATGCCCGTACGGATTGAGGATCGTGAAGTGAAGGCGCTTAGAGGCAAAGAGATTGCATTAGTGAAAGTGGTCTGGCTAGGAGCTGCCGGCGAGAGTATGACTTGGGAGCTATAGAGCAAAATGCGAGAATCCTACCCAGAGTTGTTTGATCAGGTAAATTTCGAGGACGAAATATTCTAAGTGGGGGAGAGTTGTAACACCCTAAAATTATTTAATTAATTTATTTAATTAAGTAATTGGGGATTTAATTTAAACTATTTGTATAATGTGATTAATTAGAATTTTATTTATTTTGGTGGTATTAGGAGGGAGTGGAGGCGCCACTTGCATGACTTGGGCTTAAGTGGAAAGCCCAAGCCCATGATCCACTATGTAGGCGAAGTGGATTGTTAGTTGGGGGCTAGGGTTTGTGGCCATTTTTGCGAAATCAAAAGAGAAAGCGTGAGAAAGTGAGAGAGAGCAAGGCGCCGTAAGGAGAGGAGAAGAAGAGGAGAGAATCGCAACCAAGGAAGAGCAAGAACGTGATCTTGTTGCTGTGGTCCTGTACGTGACTATCTCCGGAGCCTCCGTTCTTCAATTTCGAGGTTAGGGGAGCTCTATCATTCTATCTAATAATTCATATGATGGGTTCTAGATCTAGGGCTTGTATTAGAATCGTACGTTTCTTGATGTTCCTTGCGTTTTGATGTTCTTTGCGTTCTTGATGTTCTTGATGTGAATTTTCGTATATATATCAATCATGAGTTCATGCGAATTGATTTATTGCTTGGTTTTGATCTATGAAATTGCATTATTGATGGTGTTATGCGTATGTAATGAGAAATACGGTGTGGATCTATGCGTTGATTTGTTGGAAGTGATGTCGCATGAGGGTTGTAGAGGTTTGGGGCGCCTAGGGCGCCATGAGGGTGTTAGTGATGTTGTTTGTTTTTATTGAGTTTTCGATAAATTGAGTCTTGGTGATTTTGAATGAGAAAAGTGTTTTTTTTTAGTTGCTGGAAAAATGGAGTTCTTGCACTTTAAAATTTGTTAGGAGACCAGCTTATAGTGTTGAAAAATTGTTGAAAGAAATTCTGGACGTTGCTGCTGTGTTCTGGGCGCTAAGCGCCTGTGCTGGGCGCTGGGCGCCTGATGTTGTGTTGTGCTGTGCGTGTGTGCGCGCCTGGGCGCTGGGCGCCTGTGGCGTGCGTGTTGCCTGCGTTGTTGCGCCTGGGCGCTAGGCGCCCGTGTCCGTGTTGCGTTGCGCTGTGTTGCGCGTTGTTGCTCCTGGGCGCTAGGCGCCCGTGCTGTGTTGCGTTGTCTTGCGCGCCTGGGCGCTGGGCGCCAGTGCACGTGTTGCCTGGTTGCCTGGGCGCCTAAGGCGCCTGTTCCCAGGATGTTGCCTGATTTTTCCTAAACTTATTTTTATCATAACTTTTGACTCAGACGTCCGTTTTGAACGATTCGAAAAGTGTCGTGAAGCTTTTTTACGTTGTCTATCTATGGGTTCAATTTTTAAAATGAAAAATTGTTATTTTCTGACTGTTTGTGGGCACCCAAGTGGCTGTCCCCGGAGATCGTCCCAGTGACATTGAAAAATGACGTGGAACACTTTAAAAATCCCTTTTGGTGTATAAACAACAGTTTTAACATGGTAGTGTCAAAATGACTGTTTTGCCCCTAGTGGCCAAAGTTAATGATAATGATGTGCAAATGACGAGGATGCCCTTGGTGGCTAGTCAAATGACTGTTTTGCCCCTAGTGGCCAAAGTTAATGATAATGATGTGTAAATGACGAGGATGCCCTTGGTGGCTAGTCAAATGACGTTTTCGCCCTTAGTGGCTATTATTTGAGTTGATTGATAATTATGTGTAAGTGACGATGAAAACCCAGTGATGTTTTGGGGGCCTGAGTGGCTGATGGTGAATTTGACAGGTGCTGTGCTCCTTGCGAGCAAACCGGTAAGTGACGGGTCACATAGTTGACTATGAATTGAGTAATTGTGTATTTGTGTATTGTGAGTGGTGCATGTCATAGTGTCTCATGCCCATATGCATAAACCCAGTGATGTTTTTGAGGCCTGAGTGGCTAAGTGATGATGAGGCCTGAGTGGCTAAGCGACGTTTTGTGAAAAGGTACCTTCATGCATATACCCGCGAGTGGGTTGCATTTCATAAATCTACACGACATGAAATGAGTTGTTGTAAATGATGTAAGTGATGACTATGATGTGAATATTTGGTGTTTTGGATGCTGATTGTTCTAGTGCGTAGCCTATGATTAGTACTTATCATATTTTCTATTATATAGACTGAAATGATGCTCACCCTTTCCTGTTTGAATGTTACCCCCGTGTTGGTAACGTGCAGGTGATCCCCAGTGAAGGTCTTAGCTTCACTTTTTGAGTCGAGTCGTCATGCTCTGATACGTAGCACTCAGGGGGGGAAAACGAACTCGGCATTTATTAATGATTTTTGGTTGTTATGTCCATGTGGACTATTTGTTTATGTTTTACTATTTTCCGCTGCGTAGTTGGTTTTATTATGTTGAGTTTTATAAGCGACGTTTTATTGAGATATGTGTAACATTCCCTATGAACGAATTTTTCAAACTCTGATTTTTATAAACAAAGTGACGGGTAGAAAAGGGGTGTTACACCTACTCCTTTCCACTCTCCACAAAAAAGCGCTCCAATGATGGCTTGTTCCCTACTCCTCACGAAATTTTAAAAAAATGTGGACCACAAGACAAATACCCGCCTATTTATAGGAGGCAAGTATTTAAGGAAAAATTTTACTCTTATTCTTTTTGTTCTAGAGAGCTGGAAGCTAAGAACACCATCGTCGCAAAGGTAGTATTTCGCGCAGCACCACAGATCTGGCAAATCAACGAGGACCATCAAGCCAAGACCATCCTCCGGAATAATCTCGGCTTGGGGGGCAACTGTTCTGGACCGGACCAAGAGGTCCATTTAGCAATATCAGGGGGTGCAATTAGCAACAAGATATGGATCAGCCCAATCAACTTGGCCCATATCCATTACATACAAGCCCAATACGCTTGGAGGGTTCAGATCGCCTCCACTGATCCGACGATCCACAACGAACAGCAATTTTCTATAAATTCCGGCTCTCATAGCCATTTACGAGGTACACACTCTTCCCTTGCAAATTCACTAGCCTATTCTCATACTGACTTGAGCGTCGGAGTGGCTTTACAGGTACCCCCCTCGGGCGCTCACTGACCTCTTGCCACGGCAGCAAGAGACCTACCAACAACATCTATAGCGGCCGAAAAATCCGGGTGAGGATTCCTCGAAGGTTCAAAAAAATGAAGCCGCCACCAAAGTTTAATTATAAGGGCAAACATTGGAAAATCCCTTTTGGAATGGATAAGGGTCATTGAGACCAGATAAGGGTTCGTGAGTCGGTTATGCGTGGGGAAGGTATTAGCACCCCACGACATCCTTCCTAATGAAGGTTACCTGCTAACTAGTTGTAGGAAAGAATATTAATTTTGAAAATGTTTATTTTACCCTTTTATTGCGAATTAGAGGACACTAAGAGAAAGAAAAGACTTGATATTTTTTGAATTGAAGAAAAGGATTATTTAGGAAAAGACTAAAAAAGGTTTTTTTATTAGTGCAATTGACAGAGGTCGGCCGCCCTCTGCTCCTACGTATCTCTTGGTAGAGAATCAAATCACACGTAGTTCTTGGGTAGAAAAAAGTTTGGTTTGTTTGTGTTTTTTAATTTAGGGATTTTAGGACTTGTGATCCGTACGGTTCATTTATCCTAAAACGATGGGAGAGAGAGAGAGAGAGAGAGAGAATGTGTTCAGTGTGGACAAGGCCTCCTTTTATAGGTGAAGGGTTAGGTGAAGAGACTTGCTGGACAAGTTAACTTGTTGGGCAAGTCGACTTGCTGGGCAAGCAGCTTGTTGGGCTGAAGGTTAATGCTACCGACACCCCCTTTTTATTATTTTCTTTCTTCTCTATTTTTTTATTTTTATGTAATTTTATTTTTGTTTTGGTGATAATGTAAATAAAAGACTGATTTTTTAAATTAGAGAAAATGTTATTTTAAAAAGACAAATCTAGAAAAAGGACAAGCTGGGCCGAGGCCCAAACGAGAAAATCTAACATAGGCCCAATAGAGTAAGTTGCTAAAATCAGGCCCAATTAAAACAAAATCCGTCGATAAGCCCAATTACGAAAGCACACGCCCAACTAGATGAAAAGGTATCTCAGTCCAATCCAAATTAAAATGAGACAACATCAAATGAGCCCGAAAACTTTTCTCGTAGTAATGTCACCTGGGACTTATGACGCGTGAACTAAATTAAAATGCTTGCGAAAAAAAGTGATCGGACAAAATTGGGGTATAACAGCTGCCCCTCTTTATTTATATTTTACTAGAAAAGGTGAATGGTTTTCAGTTTTTCGTTGTAGAAATTAAAATAAAGATAGAATAGACGCTAATTTTGTCCGCTTAGGGGGAAGATGAGTTAGGGAAATGATGGACGATTAACACTTGGTGTGTTAACCGAGAACAATAAAGAAATGATCACTGGGGATCTGGATGAGCACTGGGGCTCTGGATGAACACTGGGGCTCTGGAAGAGCACTTGGACTCTAAGGGTGCACCTGGGCTCCAAGGCGGTTGCCTAAGCCCTGGAGGACCGCTTGGGGTCAGGAGGAGCACTGGGGCTTTGAAGGACCACTGGAGGTCCGAGGGTGGCCTTTTTCGAGTGGCCGTTAATAAGATCAGGTCTAGAACTGATCACGAATGACGTCCACTATGTCTTAGGCTAACATAGCTAGTCTGAAGGGCTTGGGACCGGATGATCCGTCGGTTGCTCGATAACGCGACGTGCGATCTGGAATGAATGACCATTGAAGGTCTGGAGGAGCGCTTGGGCTCCAAGGGACCACTGGCGGTCTAGGAGTCTGGGTTGTGATATGAGACCAGTGCTTGGAGCACTGACTTCGAGGGAACAAACTATTGGGATTGACACATGACGTACTTGCCTAGAACATACCTAATGAATGCATTTACCCGGGAAGGGAAAAGCTATCTATATTTGGCATGTCTAAAAATGCGATGAATGATGCATCCGTGCAATATAGGTATGTAAAATGGTAGGTGTCCGATGGGATGAATGAAACGTGGCAGATGATGTGAGTTGAAGTTGGTGGAACATGGAGGTTGGCAAACAACGTATGTGAATGCAGATAAGATATGAATGTGATTGTGCTGATTAATGATGAATGTAATGGAATGAGCGATTTTTCCTCTTTTTGCTTTTTGCCTTTCCTCTTTTTTTTCTTAGTATATAATGGCGTATGAAATGCAAAGTGCGAATGTGACGCAAATGTAATGCTTTGATGCGAATGCCGTGCATGGTATGATGATATGATTAGTGATGTAAAGAAGGTTTTGGCAATGCATGGTACAATGATATGATTAGTGATGTTGAAAGTGTTTGGCAATGATGAGACAGGCACTTGGCACGTTTATCGAAGCAAACTGTTATATGCGTGCATGCGTGTAATGTGATGAATGTGTAATGTGAAAGCAGATAAACTACAAAAGCCCGTGAATTGTGGATGCTAGAGCTGATCGGAAACAGAAATTGATCAGCCGTGTATGCGAATGCAGATAACGTGTGAATGCAAATGTATTTCTTAGATGCAGGTGCTATGGTAGATGCGTGATTGCATGATGGAATGATTTATGCTATGTGTAACGCCCTAAAATATTTAATTAATTTATTTAATTAAGTATTTGGGGATTTAAATTAATTTAATTGACATAATTTATTTATCTTAAATTTTTATTTATTTTGGTGGTATTAGGAGGGAGAGGAGGCGCCACTTGCATGACTTGGGCTTAAGTGAAAAGCCCAAGCCCATGATTCCCAATGTATGCGAAGTGGTTAGGTTGTAGGGGGCTAGGGTTTTGGTGGAAAAATTGCGAAGTTGAAAGAGAGAGCAAGAGAGAAAGAGAATAGCGTGAGAAAGAGAAGGAGAGCAAGGCGGCCAAGAGGAGAAAGAGAAGAAAATTCGAAGATCAAGGAGGAAAGAGATCTCCGTTGTTGCTGTGGATCTGTAGGTGACTGCATCCTAGGCATCGAATTCTTCTTGAAAAGGTTAGGGGAGCTCTATCATTCTATCTAATAATTCATATGATGAGTTCTAGATCTAGGGTTAGACTAGATTTTCTTGATGTGTTCTTGATGTATTGTTGATGATGATTCTTCATATGGATATGCGAATTGAGTTGTTGGGCTATACATGCGAATCGATTTGTTGGGTTGTATATATATGTTGATCTCTTGATATGTTCTTGTTATGCGAATCTTGGGTATTGTGTGTTCATAAGATTATGAGTTGGTATTGCTTGAATTTTCGTTGATTGATTGAGTGTGTGCATAGGCGCTTAGGGCGCCAAAGTGATAGTGATGATAATTCTAAGAATCAATTTTTGTGCTTGTTGTGTTGCTGGATTTTTGGTTGCCTAGGTACAGAATTAGGCGCCCATGAGTAGGGCGCCCTGTGCCAAGATGATTGTGGGTGACGTTTTTCAATTGAATTTTTGGAAAAATTGAGTTTTGGTGATTTTGAAAACAAATAGGTGCATTTTTGGTTGCTGGAAAAATTGGAGTTTTTACGCTTTAAAATTGTTAAGAAAACCAATTTTCAGTGTTAAAAAGTGTTGGACAAAAATTCTGGATGTTGCTGCTGTTTTCTGGGCGCTAAGCGCCTGTGCTGGGCGCTGGGCGCCTGAGGCGTGTGTGTTGCGCGTGTGTGCGCGCCTGGGCGCTAGGCGCCCGTGTCTTGTTGCGTTGCGCTGAGTTGCGCGTTGTTGCCCCTGGGCGCTAGGCGCCCGTGTTGTGTTGCGTGTTGCGTTGTGCGCGCCTGGGCGCTGGGTGCCTGTGGCGCTGTGTTGTGTGTTGCGTGTTGCGTTGTGCGTGCCTGGGCGCTGGGCGCCTGTGGCGTGTTGTGTTGCCTGGTTGCCTGGGCGCCTAAGGCGCCAATTTTCAGTATGTTGCCTAATTTTCCCAAACTCATTTTTATCATAACTTTTGACTCAGACGTCCGTTTTGAACGATTCGAAAAGTGTCGTGAAGCTTTTTACGTTGTCTATCTATGGGTCCAATTTTTAAAATGAAAAATTGTTATTTTCTGACTGTTTGTGGGCGCCCAAGTGGCTGTCCCCGGTGATCGTCCCAGTGACATTGAAAATTGACATGGAGTTCCTTAAAAGCCCTTTTGGTGTATAAACAACAGTTTTAACGTGGTAGTATCAAAATGACTGTTTTGCCCCTAGTGGCCAAAGTTAATGATAATGATGTGTAAATGACGAGGATGCCCTTGGTGGCTAGTCAAATGACTGTTTTACCCCTAGTGGCCAAAGTTAATGATAATGATGTGTAAATGACGAGGATGCCCTCGGTGGCTAGTCAAATGACGTTTTCGCCCTCCGCGGCTATTATTTGAGTTGATTGATAATTATGTGCAAGTGACGATGAAAACCCAGTGACGTTTTGGGGCCCGAAGGGCTAAGTGATGTTAAGGTCTAAATGGCCAAGTGACGTTGTGTGATGAATATGAATCGGACAGGTGCTGTGCTCCGTGCGAGCAAACCGGTAAGTGACGGGTCACATTGTTGACTATGATCTGAGTAATTGTGTGATTGTGTGTTGTGAGTGGTGCATGTCATAGTGTCTCATGCCCATATGCATAAAACCAGTGACGTTTTGAGGCCTGAGTGGCTAAGTGATGATGAGGCCTGAGTGGCTAAGCGACGTTTTGTGAAAAGGTACCTCATGCATATACCCGCGAGTGGGTTGCATTTTCATAAGCCTACATGACATGAGATGAGTGATTGTAAATGATGTGAATGATGACTGTGATGTGGATGTTTAGTGTATTGGGTGCTGATTGTTCTAGTGCGTAGCCTATGATTAGTCCTTATCATATTTTCTATTATATAGACTGAAATGATGCTCACCCTTTCCTGTTTGAATGTTACCCCCGTGTTGGTAACGTGCAGGTGATCCCCAGTGAAGGTCTTAGCTTCACTTTTTGAGTCGAGTCGTCATGCTCTGATACGTAGCACTCAGGGGGGGAAAACGAACTCGGCATTTATTAATGATTTTTGGTTGTTATGTCCATGTGGACTATTTGTTTATGTTTTTACTATTTTCCGCTGCGTAGTTGGTTTTATTATGTTGAGTTTTATAAGCGACGTTAAATTGGGGCTTGAGATTTCTTTTATTTGTGACGTGCTACGTGGATGCATAATTATTGAGTTGAACTGTTTTTGAAATTGATAAGCGACGTTTTAGTGAAGTATGTGTAACATTCCCTATGAACGAAATTTTTAAACTCTGATTTTTATAAACGAAGTAACGGGTAGAAAGGGGTGTTACACTATGATTTATTGATGATGCAGAGAGATTTTTTTGTAATGATGAGAAATGAGACTTTTGATGCGAGAGGCAGAGAAGTAATCATTCCTTGGAAAAAGGTTTGAACTCATACGTGGCAACCTCAAGGTTGTCATTCACATGCACTGATGCACAAAAGTATTTGATTGCATTTGCAAGCTCGTTCACATTGTTCTTCCATTTGATTATGATGTCCCATGACAATTGTAACGCCCCAAAAATAATAGATTAATTTATTTGATTAATTAAATGAAATTGGGTGGTAGAAATAATAATATAATTATTATTTATTACTTAATAAAATAATTATAGGTGTTACTATATGTGAGCCTTAGTTGGGTTGGAAATAATTATTTTGAGGAGGGGTGTGTAGCGTTCGGGCTTAAGTGGTGGAAGAAAGCCCGTGATCCAAGCCCAATCATACTTAAGCTAGAAAATTAGGCTTAGCTCATTTGTGTGCCAAAAGAAAGAAAAAGAATAGAAAGGGAGAGAGAGAGGAGGCTACGGGTTGAGAGAAAAGAAGGAGGGAGCTACGATTTTGAAGAAAAACAAAGGGAAGAGAAGGCATTTGGTGGAAGCTCAAGCAAGGGAGAAGAAATTGTTGGTGATTTTCTTGGAGGGGTGCCTTGCATTTCGAATTCCTAAAGGTTAGGGGGTCCTCTTTTTATCCTTAATAATTTATGTGATTAGTATTGCCTAGGGTTAGGTTCTAGGATAAATTATATGAATGGATTGTGTGTTGTTGATTTAATCGTAGAGTTGTGATATGTGATTAGGAATTCCCTAAGTTAAAATCGCATAATTGGTGCTTGATTGTTGCTAAGATGAATTGCATGTCACATGTTTGAGTATATGACATTGTTGGTGTTTGTTTGGTGAAAATTGAGGTTCATGGTGATAATTAAATTATATATATGTGATTAGGTGTTTGGTGAATTTAATTTGGTGTTTGAATTATAAAAATTCTGGTTTTGGAATTCCTAGGCGCCTTGGGCGCCATATGCCTTGTTGCTGTTTTTGTGTCTTAGACATGGGCGCCAGGCGCCCAGCCACTATGCCCTGCGCCAGTTTTCCATGTGCTGTGTCTGTGTTGCAGAATTGTGTTGCTCGTGTCTAGGCACCATGGGAACCGAGGGTCCCGGAGATTGGGTGTTCGGTTTGCTTTCAAATTTGGTATGGGGGTTCCTGGGCACAAAAAGAGTCAGTTTCTGGTGTTGGGTCAAAAATTTGGCCGTGTGCCTTGTGTCATGGGCGCCAAGGGCCCCAATTTTCTGTTGTTCATTTTGCGAAAATTGATACTGGGTTTTCATGTCCAAGCGAAATGGCTCGTGAAAAACAATTTTTGGAGTCATAGGAGTTGTGGTCTGTCCTGGCCTTAGGCGCCTAGTGCATGGGCGCCAAAAATGCGTGTCACTTTTTGCCAAAATTTTTGTTGGGTTCTCATATTCTGAGTATTTGGCTCGTGCAAAATCAATTTCGAAGTAAAATGAGTTTCCATGCGTGTTTTGCCAAGGCGCCCTATGCATGGGCGCCGTGTTCCTGCGCCAGTTTTGCTAGGCGCTCTGCGCCAGTTTTCCTGCGCCTGTGTCTGGGCGCTAGGCGCCCTGCGCCAGTTTTTGCTAGGCGCTCTGCGCCAGTTTTCCCTGCGCCAGTGCCTGGGCGCTAGGCGCCCTGCGCCAGTTTTTGCTGGGCGCCAAAATCAGGATGTTGCCTAAATATTTCCAAACTTGTTTTTAATGTAACTTTTGACTCGGTTATCCAAATTTAACGGTTCAAAATGCGTTTCGAAGCTAATTTCGGTGTCTATCCAAATATTCTGGTTTTATATAAAAATGGGTTATTTTACTGGTGGTTCTGGACTGAAGTTGTTCAAGGTGTCTAATTTCAATTTTTATTCACTTTCCCTATGTCGCGTCAAATCCTAAATTAGCCTAATTGAAATTGGTGTTGGTGTGAGTGGTGGGTTGAGTTGGTGGGTGTATTATGGTGTGATTGGTGAGCAGAGGCTTCGGCCTAATTTTAATTGGTGAGCAGAGGCTTCGGCCTAATTTTAATTGGTGAGCTGATTAATACAATGGTGAGAATATAAATAAAATGGTGAGTTGAATTAAATGGTGAATTGATTGAATTGTGGTGTGTTGTGATGCATTTCCATAGCATCTCATGAAACATGTGCATTATTGGTGAGCAGAGGCTTCGGCCTAGTTTTATTTGGTGAGCAGAGGCTTCGGCCTAGTTTTATTTGGTGAGCAGAGGCTTCGGCCTAGTTTTATTTGGTGAGCAGAGGCTACGGCCTATTTGTATTTGGTGACGGATCCGACATGCATGTGCCCGTGGAGTTTGGGTTGCATTTCATTGCATAACCATACCTTTTGTATTGTTGATTGGTGATTGTAATTGTGATGTGGTTATTGCCTTTATTGTGAATCGGTTTGTCTGGTTCCCTTTTCCTATGCAGTGCTTAATCCCATATGTTATTAATTATGAAAAGAGACTCACCCTACTGCTTTTATGTTGCTTCTTATGTCGGCAACGTGCAGGTAATAACGAGTGAAGGTTACCTTTGCACCTTCATTTGGTAGGAAGTGTCATGCTCTGATACGTAGCACCGGGGGGCGTCTTATGCTTAAGTGTTATTGTCTTTATACTGTTAGACCATTTTTGGTGATGTATTGATTTTGTTTCGAACTTAATTATTATTCCGCTGCTGGTAGTGACTGTATTTAGTTGATGTGAACTAAACGGTTTTTCTTGTTATGGTGCTATGTAATCATGTGGTTTTAATTGAACTATGAAAGTTGAAGTTTTTGATTTTAATGGAGTAAGTGTAGCACTCGCTTAGATTGTTTTCAAAAAAAAAAGAAACTCTGATTTTATTAAATAGTAAGGTTATTAGAAAAGGGGTGTTACATTAGTGGTATCAGAGCAATGGTTGGTCCGTCCGGCCAAGTCGTCGAGTCGTTGTGTCGGTGTACGACCAACTGTTGTCTTTTAAGTGCTGACCAATATTTGTATTGCAGGTAAGCCAAGGGTTGCTAATGGTAAGTAAACTAGTGGGGGAGACGCCCCTACTGGTATTGTGTGCTGTTTGCTATGTTGTGCTCCGTGTGAACCCTGTGTCGTTTGGTTGTGACTTTTATTTTGACCCTGTTGTTGTGCTTATGTGCTTTTGGTGATTGCTGCTGCTGTAAATTACGTTACTGTTGTGCTGCAAAGTAAATACTGTGTAATTGCCGTTTTAAATGATCGATGTTGCTGTTGTTGGAAATATTGTACTGTTTTCTAAGGATTAGTGTTGCTGTTTAATTATTGATGTTTTGAAAACCGTTTTATTTTAGCGACACTAATGCCGTGTGTTATGTAATTTTGTGATCTGAAAGGAAAAAGGGCTTCTGAAATTGTTTTTGAAAAGTCAAATGGACGATTTTACGGTTGGAAACTGATATTGGTGATAAAATCTACTTTAACGAAGGAACGGAGGTGTTGTTGTTGTAGAAATTGAAAGAAATGAATTATTTTGGACTTAGGATTTTAAATGAAGGAAGTGTAGGTGTTGAAGTTTTGTGGAATTGGAAAAATGACCTTTTTCTCTAATTGGTTTTATTTTAAAAAGGAGTAGCGACTTGTGGTGGTGTGGGTTTTGAAAATCTTGTCAAAAATGATTTGATCACGATTTTGAAAAACTATTATTGGGTTTCTTTGGGAGCAAAAGTGTATTAGTATGTATTAGTATGTATGGGACCTTGGCTGCTCTATGAGGTTGAATTTGGTTATTTAAATCACACAAAGACTAGTCTGTAAAAATGGTGTTTAAATTGGTTAAGAGATATTGGCGTGCTCTATGTATTGTTTGATTTATGTGGAATATGTATTGCTCGTAAATTACATAGCACCGGGGGGCGTCTTATGCTTAAGTGTTATTGTCTTTATACTGTTAGACCATTTTTGGTGATGTATTGATTTTGTTTCGAACTTAATTATTATTCCGCTGCTGGTAGTGACTGTATTTAGTTGATGTGAACTAAACGGTTTTTCTTGTTATGGTGCTATGTAATCATGTGGTTTTAATTGAACTATGAAAGTTGAAGTTTTTGATTTTAATGGAGTAAGTGTAGCACTCGCTTAGATTGTTTTCAAAAAAAAAGAAACTCTGATTTTATTAAATAGTAAGGTTATTAGAAAAGGGGTGTTACAACAATTGAATTTTAAGTCCATAAAGTTAACTGAGTGAGTTTCCAACTTTATATCAGTAACTTGTGTTCTCTCTCTTTGAAGCATTGTGTTAGTGAACATGTAGAGTAGTGCAAATATAGATGAATGAGTCAGTTGATTCGGGGTATAGACAGATATGACACGCGAGGGGATGAATGGTGGGTTTTTGCCAAAGTCATGAAAGGTAGGTTCTCACCAACTCTAGAAATGTGGGACTGCCCTAATTCATAGTTGATGACGGTGAATGCATAACTTGCCCCTGTCTAGTGGTGACAACAACTACGGGTGTAGAGGAAATTATGAATTGGTAATGCCGTGACTTTGGAATGAGAGGTGGAAGGCAGAAGATTTTATCTCGACCCATGGCGTTTGGTGTTGCCCCAACTATGACAAGGACAAGGTTGCCCTGACTAGAGTTTGCGAAAAGCTGTATTTAGGATGGTGGGTTGAGAAATTGCCCCGGTATGGTTTTATGAGTGTGAATATGACAAGGGAATAAGATGGGTGTAGGACGGATTTCCCTGATTTTAGGTGGAGTGAGTGGCGACGGGATTGCCCCACTTTGGAATGGTATTTCAAATGGTTGCTTTTAGTGGGGTTGTGAAAGGTGACTGAGTTAGGGTTGTGGGTTTTTGGAATTGGTCGTATGGCTATATGGATTGGATGTGGTATATGAATGGGATGGATGGTGGAAAATTTCCCCAAGTTCGAGAAGCATGAAAGGTGAAGGGACTGCCCCACTTTGGGATCTAGGTGATGGTCCTAGTATAAACTTTTGGTTCTTTTAAGATGACTCCCATAGACTATGATAGTCCTGATTTTTGGATATGATGAAATTTTCACTTGGTGATCACTAAACCTTGTCTTGATATCAGTGCAACTTGAATAATCTTGGAGCGCAAGCCTTTTTTTCTTTTTCTTTTTTTTTTAGCTTTATTTTTTGTCATTTTTTTGAGCAAACATATTGTCAATAAATAAACTCAATTGTCCTAAAATTAAAACTTTAAGAAAACGAAAGCAATCAGTCATCGATCAGAATGGACTTGTTTAGGGTTGTAACGTGGCCAATGGTTAGGGGTTTATGTAAGAAAGGGTTGGCAATGTGGCCAATGGTTAGGGATTCATGAAAGAAAAGGTTTGTAATGGGGCCAATGGTTGGGGGTAATGTACCAATGGTTAGGGATTTATGAAAAGAAATGATAATTGGGTCCAAAGAAGTGTTTGGGGGTTTAGACAATGATCTTTCATAAAAGAAAGGATAAGTAGGCCCAAAGGAGTGTTTGAGGTCCATTTTTGAGTTTCGTGAAAGAAGTGCTAATTTGGCACAATAAGGTGTTTGAGGGCTTTAGACAATGATCTTTTTATTTGCGGTGCAATGTGGCTAGTGGTTGATAATTTATGAAAGAATGGGTGATTGGGCTCAAAGTGTTTGGGGATTGATGAGACAAATGATCTTTTTATTCAGTGGTGCACTTCATGATATGATGTATCAGCTCAAAGATTTATGCCGTCTTTTTATTCAAGACTTTTGTCTCTTTTTTTTTGAAATATGATTCTCATTCTTTGACGGCCTATTTCTTCTGAGCTGAATAAACTGAAGAAAGTAGTGCGCCATCTTTAAATGGGGAATAGATCATTGTCTAGGGTGATTGAAAGATTTTTGATTGTTTGGCTCAAAGTGGGTTGCAAAGGGTATTTTTTATGCTTTTTGAGGATGTGAGAAGATGACCAAACTTCATCTCAAATCATGATTGTTTGTTTTCTCAAAGACTAACTCAAGGACAAAAAATTTATTTATTTTTATATATCTGCTCTTTTTATTTATTTCTTTTTATATGCCCTAATTTTTGCTTAGGCTGCTCTCGCGAGTTTTCAACCTAACAGGCTTTTTTGACTTTTTTTTTGTAAAGGACTTGCACCAAGGGAATATAATGTTGACAAGATATCTAGTGATCACAAATTTGCCCCAGTTTGGAGGATCCAAGTGTTAGTTTCATCATTGGAAACAAAACCAAAGAGTCAACTAAGAACTTGTGTGGAGAATATGCACTTTATGGAGTGGTCGGGGTGAGACTGAACATGAACAAGGGATGATGATAGGATGGAAAGGTGTGGACACTAACTGACTGAAACAAGAGCAAATGCACATCGCATACAAGTTTACTATACGAATGCTTCACAGAGAGTTAACATAGTTAGAGACATGATAGAGGAATTTTTGATAACACATTAGTTAACAAAATGGACTATTATGATTGTTTATCATGGGATGGATGAGATGCATTGTTTTGCTGACAAAAATTGTGGACGAGCTGCAACATTGAAATTTTTTGAAAATTGGGTGTCTTGAAACAACTTGAGTTTGCAACTATGTTCGACCTCGTTTGAAATCTAGTAGGTTAAACTTTTTCAAGGAAGAACAATCAATTAAAATGTATTTGCAAGAACGCCTCATCTCTCATCAATTTTTTTTCAAAAAGTATGCTCATGTTTTTTTTTAAATTGTGAAATAAAATGTAATGGATGAATAACACATGGTGATTGATATGAATGATGAAAATGCAAATGCATGAGATATGTTTCTAAAAAATAACTTGCAAAAGTAAAATATGATTTTTGAATTTTTTCTTTTAAGAAGACCGGAAAAATGTATCAATGTTTGTTTGAATGCAGGGGGTATAAGGCTCCTTTGTGTCCTACGAGGGTTCCTTAGAAAATAGGTCTAGGGCCTGTCTGTTAAGTGAACCTTTCAAAGGGCAGCTCAAAAGAGTCCTACATAAGGTTCCTAGAGCCAACGACCCCAGTTAAGAACACTGATCAACAACAATAGGCAAGCTATTAGGAGTGCTAGCATTCTCAAGTGGGACCAAACTCTAGGTGAGACTTTCGTGACCACCCAACAGGACGCACATCCAATAGGCCATCACTACGCAGTCTCGTTCTAACTTAGGTTATTCTCCAGTCCGGGTACAGGACTATTTTCACGTGTGTGCAAAAGTGTGATAGTGAAGTGTGTGAATGAGCAAAATATAAAGAATACCCCCCAAGCTGCAAAACAAACAAACATATATACAAAAAAGTGGTCTTCTATCCTAGGATTTTCATATCACAAAAGAATAATATGCAATAAAAATAAAAGACAAAAAGGGAAGGGTAAAAATAAACATTAAATTAACAACTAATCCTACAACTAATTAGACTAGGTTTGACTCTCTAAATGATCCCCAGTGAAGTCGCCAGCTGTAGCGACCAAAAAATCCGGGTGAGGATTCCTCGAAGGTTCAAAAAAATGAAGCCGCCACCAAAGTTTAATTATAAGGGCAAACATTGGAAAATCCCTTTTGGAATGGATAAGGGTCCTTGAGACCAGATAAGGGTTCGGGAGTCGGTTATGCGTGGGGAAGGTATTAGCACCCCACGACATCCTTCCTAATGAAGGTTACCTGCTAACTAGTTGTAGGAAAGAATATTAATTTTGAAAATGTTTATTTTACCCTTTTTTTGCAATATTAGAGGACACTAAGAGAAAGAAAAGACTTGATATTTTTTGAATTGAAGAAAAGGATTATTTAGGAAAAGACTAAAAAAGGTTTTTTTATTAGTGCAATTGACAGAGATCGGCCGCCCTCTGCTCCTACGTATCTCTTGGTAGAGAATCAAATCACACGTAGTTCTTGGGTAGAAAAAAGTTTGGTTTGTTTGTGTTTTTTAATTTAGGGATTTTAGGACTTGTGATTCGTACGGTTCATTTATCCTAAAACGATGACTAACCCGGCCGTACGGCCGACTTAATCCCATGTTTTTGAAAATAAGATTTTTGATTTTTTGGAAGAAAACGATTTGTGTAGGGAGTGATTTTATTTGAATAGGTATTTTAGGACTCTTGAGCCGTATGACCCATTTGTCCTAAAACGATGACTAACCCAGCCGTACGGCTGACTTAATCCCCTATTCTGAAAATAAGATTTTTATTTTTGGAGGAAAATTATTATTTTGTTTTTCTGTTTTGAATATGAACGAAAAGTTAACAAAGAAGAAAAAATGAAAAGTGCAACTAGTGAAAAATAGTTATCAATAATATTTAAAAATAAACTAATTAAAAGAAAAATAAAATAAAAGGGGGCGGAGAGAGAGAGCGAGAACTTCGCTGGGAGAGAGAGAGAGAGAATGTGTTCAGTGTTCTTGTTGAATCACTGTGGTGTGTTTTTCACCGTGGACAGGATCTCCTCTTATAGGTGAAGGGTTAGGTGAAGAGACTTGTTGGACAAGTTAACTTGTTGGGCAAGTTGACTTGCTGGGCAAGTAGCTTGTTGGGCTGAAGGTTAATGCTACCGACTCCCCCTTTTTATTATTTTCTTTCTTCTCTATTTTTTTTTTATTTTTATGTAATTTTATTTTTGTTTTGGTGATAATGTAAATAAAAGACTGATTTTTTAAATTAGAGAAAATGTTATTTTAAAAAGACAAATCTAGAAAAAGGACAAGTTGGGCCAAGGCCCAAACGAGAAAATCTAACATAGGCCCAATAGAGTAAGTTGCTAAAATCAGGCCCAATTAAAACAAAATCCGTCGATAAGCCCAATTACGAAAGCACACGTCCAATTAGATGAAAATGTATCTCAGTCCAATCCAAATTAAAATGAGACAACATCAAATGAGCCCGAAAACTTTTCTCGTAGTAATGTCACCTGGGACTTATGACGCGTGAACTAAATTAAAATGCTTGCGAAAAAAAGTGATCGGACAAAATTGGGGTATAACAACAGCCGACCAAAATACTGCTAGGTACAGAACAATTTGCATAAGCTATTATTCATAAACTCAAAAATAAGTCAATCCAAACGAGCGAAATGTGTTGATGAAAACATCAAGAAGTTGCCAATTTGAATGCTTTGAAAACCGGATGAAGAAATCCAAGCTCATCCTTGGCATTAAGAGGATTATTTCTCTCATTCCTCATTCTCTTCACCCTGCAACTAGCGACTTGTGGGTATAACCCATTGTTCTAGCTACGACGGTTCATTTAATTCAAGCATCTATCTCTAAAAGCATTAATGGCAATTATAAATCTTTCTACAACCTATGCAAATGAAGAAATTTAATGTTCAATGGAAAAGAGCAACAGATTCTTAAAAGCTACAAGAACAATAGCTACAAGAACGACAATGTTGATACTATTCTTTAAAGCTTCTCAGGAACCTTATATGACACATTCAATTGGGTTAAGATAATGTCATTTTGCTATTATTTCACTTAAGCCTCGTTCACACTTAACATTCTATTTTAGAGTATGTATGTTCTTTTGATTATTACAAAATATATTAGCTAAATAATATCATGTTGGTTTAATTAGACTTGCAATATCATCTTTAACATCTTACCAAAACCAACAAAAAATGGCCAATAAGGGTCAAAGTTGTTCCTAAAAGAAAATCATAGCAGAACATTAATCAAAGGTGTATGTGGACCAGATAGTTAAAGAAAGTAATTAATATTAAACTGCTAGTAAACTAAGTTAACTATGACTCCGCTGTTATTTTGTTATTATTCTGTTTTATTGTTAACATAAAGGAGTTGGTACTTAGTGAGGGAGTTAGTCAAGCTTAGTTCAGTCAAAAACAAGAAAAGGAGAATGAAATTTGACACAGAAGTGGAAAAGGACTCTTCTGAAACCATTGTTAATGCACTCACATGGAGAACTCATTGATGGAGAAGAAAATGAAGAACTGATTCTACTGGAAAGAATTTCTGTGTCATATTATTACAGTGAAGGTGATGTAGGAAACCAACTGCATAACTCTAACTACTAAGGACAAAACAAAAACAATATTGAGTTTAGTAAACATACTAATACTATCCTATCAATATGGGAATAGAAGCAAGAATTGATTTATTACCTTAATAAAAAAGAGTCAAGAAAACACACTAGCCAAACCTTTTGGAAATGATGAACATAGTAAAAATTAACAGAAATTAGAAAAGACTAAAATGAAGCTCAAAGAGTTTTTGTATTTTCTTATGAAGCCATATTGCCAAACTACCCAGATTCAAGAAACAGAGCAACACTGCAGATACCTATATTTGCCATTCGAAAAAATGTAAATTTTAGTTTCAACAACAAATTTTTCTTTTTTTTTTTATGACAAAAACAGTTAGTTTTTCTTATTTTGAGTAAAACTATTAATTTGATGAGTAGTTAGAGCTAATACTATCCTATCAAGATTGATGAGTAAACATACTAATTGAGTAAAACAATATTGATGAGTAAACATACTAATACTATCCTATCAAGATTCGGTACTCATCAACTGGATAATTTATTTGTTTTCTTTTGGATATTTTTGTTGACCATCTTTCTCTATTTACATGTGCTATGCTTCTTCCATATTTTTGTTGATTATCTTTCTAGATGAACTTAAAAGGGACATTAGGCTAGTACCCGGTAGGCCTCGACAAAAAGTCGGACCCGCCCGGAACCCGATAAAATCGAGCCCCATATTGCTGTCACGGGCGGGTCGGTGCGGATGTCGGGTATGAAAGTGTAAAAAAATGGTTTTTAATGGTTCTAACGGGACGGGTGCGGTTCCCAAAACTGAAACCATGTGCAACCGAAACCGACCGCAATACTTCACATCCACTAGCTTTTTCTATCTCACTGACTTGACACTGCACAACTATTGTCCTGTCGCCTAGATTAGCAACATGACATGACTGAAGCGACCAAGAATCAGACCAAAATCCAAAGGACAGAGCCAAAAAATGGGACAAAGCATTCTACGTTGTGTATTACACAAGGCTCTAGGTTACATTTTATTGTTATTTTAAAAGTTTTTTCAAATTGTCGGTCTTCTTCCTCATATCACTCACCATTTCTATTCTTCTTTCATTTTTCTCTTCCTGGTTGTGTCTCCTTCTTCTTACAAACAGAATTTTTTTGGTTCACCCAACCCGTTAAAACCGACCCGTGTAGCCCGCATAAATTGAAACCCGTATCCGCACAAACCGATACCTAATTTTGGGCGGAAGTGGGTCTGGCTTTTTCAACCGCAGATTGTGCCGGTTGGCTTGTAACACCCCGGTATTTCCAACATGTAGAGACACCAAAGATGCACAGATGCGGAAATTCAGAGGACACAATTCCTATTTAAGTATTGGACGTACAAACTTTTTCCGAAATAAACACATAGACGGAAATAGCATTACTTCATTAAAATAGAAGTTCATCGGTTCCATACCGAACGGAAATACAATACTCAGGTCCAAGTACCAAACAGAAACATAAAATGGTTCGTAAAACTCATAACCAATACAAGTTATACAACCAAAAAGAACGGCAAAAGAACTAAGGATAATATGACTAAGTCTCCAGCACCTCCGAGAGTATACCAACTACTCGTGCACAATAGTCTTCCTTTTTCCCTGCTTCTCTGAAAAACAACAAATATGGATTGGGTGAGATAACATTATCTCAGAGAGCCTACTGTGCCCCCTCACTGACACTCGGTTCAATTTATTAAACCGTTACAACAAAAGCTGACATAAGCATGTCTTATTTATTAATCGAATTGCCGACTGCACAACTATTGCTAATCCCGGCAATTCGTGTTCTTAATTTATTAATCGAAATGCCGACTGCACAACTATTGCTAATCCCGGCAAGTCGTGAATTTTATTTAACATGATCCGGCTGCACAACGATTGCTAATCCCGGGAACCATGTGTTTAACCTTAGCACAAACCGGCTGCACAACGCTTGCTAATCCCGGTAACCCACGAATTGACCACGCCAAGACGTATACAGGGCCTAGGGTGAGGGCTCATGACTTCCCTTCCTAGTATGCTACTTGTCGGGTCGTCACCCAACGCTATACATATGACAATACGCATCAATTTCTCGAGAGTTAGATAATTTATATCTTTTCGATCACCAAAGGATCAGTCATAAAAGTTCATTAGATAATTTATATCTTTCGATCACCAAAGGATCATTCACATAGTAATGGGATAAACAATATCCATATCGATCTATAATCCGTTTTGAGGAATTCATAAATTAGACCTCCGGCATTATAATCATATTCAATTGACATATATAAACATATATATTCAGTCAGTCCATCAGACGGTGTACCCACACGTATAATAGGATTTCGATTTTTCAATCAAATATGCTTTTGAAACTCTCTTTCAAAATCATAAGTTGAATAAGTTCAAAATACGGTTTTCAGTAAGGCCTTTTTAAATGATTGAGAAAGAGATTAGAAAAGGGTCGGAATCAAACGGAGCGACAAAACGAGAAAACGGGAACTGGCACCAGAACCTCACGCACGACCCGTGCCCAGGGGCGCACGACCCGTGCGTGGTGCACTACATAGAACCCTTCTATCAGAAAGAAACGCACGATCCGTGCCCAGGGGCGCACGACCCGTGCGTCTCGTTTCTTTGCCAACAAGACCCATCAGATTGGGACGCACGATCCGTGCCCAGGGGCGCGTGTCTGTTACCATTTTCCCAGTTTTCCTCATTTTCGCTCTCCGTTTTCGCCCAATTCGATTTCTAATTCCAATCACCTGAAACTCAGAAGATTTCCAAATATTCCAGATAGTATACAAATCATTTTGTTTTTAACGTTGTAATTCCAACCACTTTCTCATAAAACCGTAAAATGTCAATTTGGCCCAAAAGCGTTTTTTGGTTCTAAAATCTTTCGCAAACGGAATAATTGCCTCAGTGTTTAAAACAGACACAGTTTTCAGAACACACGAAAATGTCCCTAACCCGTGAGTAGAACTCACCGTGATAGCGATTTCGCTAGGAGCTACGATCGAAGCGTGAAACGGCCGAACACTAAAATGCACGAACAATCACCAACGGGCACCAGTAATGCCGAAACAACAACTAGCTCAACTGAGTTGTTTGAAATAGCAGCAATCTTCAAGTTAGTGACTGCCTCTTCTCTCCAAACTCGAAAATCAACACCAACCCTTCCTCTTGAATGTCAAAACAGTAACATGCAAGCCACCACAAACTCAGATTTCCACCATCTTCATCATTGGAGCTTCATGACCGAAATGGAGTAGAGAGAAATAGCGAGAATCAGGCCTTGAAAGTGGTACCAATAGATTGGAAATCGAAAATGGAGTAGAATGGGAGTGAGAGCACTTACATGCAATGGAGATTTCAGCTGGAGCCTTCCTTTTCTCCTCCAAGCTCGCGACTCCTCCCTCTCTATCCTTCAGTTTTTCTTTCTTCTGAATTTGTGATGGAATGGCTAAGTGGCTGAAGGTAAAAGAGAGGATGAGTCAGCTAGATGAGGTGTAAAAGGGCTGAGGGTTTAGTGGTGGTAAATTTACCAAACTGCCCTTGGTCCATCTAAGTTTTGGTTATGTGGATGAGACTTCAACAATTCTTCGTTTAATCATTCAGCATCAAAATTTCTCGACTCGACCGATCCCGAATTGTGAATTATTAATTCCATCGACTAGCAATTATATAGAATCCACTTATAAATGTTATTTTTAAAAATTAGGGATGTTACAATCACCCCAACTTTTAAAAATTTTGTCCTCAAAATTGACAAGTCATACCTTAATGGAAGAGATATGGATATCTAGCCCGCATGTCCTCTTCCAACTCCCAGGTAGCCTCTTCGGTTGAGAAACCATCCCAGACCACTTTGACAATAGGAATGGTTCTTGACCGCAGCGTCCTCTCGCCGCGTTCCAAGATATAGCTAGGATAAGGTTGAAATGACAAATCTGGTCGAAGATCAATCGTATCAACACTCAACGGCTGATGCAGATCGGGAACATACTTCCTCAACTGAGACACGTGGAACACATCATGGAGATTTGATAGGGCCGGAGACAATGCGAGACGATAGGCAACTGGCCCAATCCGCTCGATGATTTGGAAAGGTCCAACATATCGAGGACTGAGCTTCTTCGCTCGCAAGGCTCTCCCGGTGCCTACGGTTGGAGAAACTTTCAAGAACACATGATCACCAACCTCAAATTCCAACGGTCTCCTTCGGTTATCAGCGTAGCTCTTTTGCCGACTCTGAGCAACCTTCATCCTTTCACGAATTAACTTGATCTTCTCAGTAGTCTCGCAAACCATATCGGGTCCCAAAAACTTATCTTCACCAATCTCCCACCAACACAACGGAGTTCTACACTTCCTACCATAAAGTGCTTCAAAGGGTGCCATTCCAATGCTGGAGTGGTAGCTGTTGTTGTAGGAGAATTCTACTAATGGAAGATGGTCCTCCCACTTTCTCCCGCTATCGAGCACACAAGCCCGAAGCATGTCCTCCAGAGTCTGAATAGTTCTCTCCGTCTGACCATCACTCTGAGGATGATAAGCGGTGCTAACCAGCACTCTAGTTCCCAAAGCTTCATTCAATGCTTTCCAAAATCTAGAAGTAAACTTGGGATCTCGGTCTGACACGATACTCGTTGGAACTCCATGCAGTCTAATAATGTTTTTCACATATTCATCTGCTAACTTGGAAACTTTATAAGTCGAGCGAACGGGAATAAAGTGAGCGGTTAGTCAATCAGTCCACTACTACCCAAATAGAATCATTGCCGGCCTGTGACCTCGGCAAACCCATAACGAAGTCCATTGAGATATCTTCCCATTTCCAAACTGGCACATCTAGCGGTTGTAACTGACCGCCCGGTCTTCGGTGTTCCGCCTTAACCTTCTGACAAGTTAAGCACCGAGAAACATATTCTGCAACCTCGGCCTTCATCCCAGGCCACCAATACATTAACTTCAAGTCTCGGTATGTAACACCCCAAAAATAATAGATTAATTTATTTAGTTAAAAGAAATTGGGTGGTAGAGATAATAATATAATTATTATTTATTACTTATTAAAATGAGTATAAGGTGTTTTAAATAAAATAAGGAGCAGTATTGTAATCGGATAAGGTGTTGTAATTAAATTGGGCTTAAGCTGCGGGGAAGCCCGCAATCCAAGCCCGACAACCTAAGCGCATATAAAAGCTGAGATTTTAAGGTTTTGGTTCATTTGAGAAAAAGAAAGGAAAAATGCGAATAGAGAGAGTGGGAAGGGAAGGAGGGCGCGGCGCCCATGAGGAGAGGAGGAGAGGTGAAGTGCGCAAAGCTCCAAGGAGAAAGGAGAAGGTGTGATCCGGTTGCCGTGGTTCCGTTCGTGATCGTCTCTAGAGATCCTATTCATCTAATTCGAGGTTAGGGGAGCTCTATCCTTCCATCTAATAAATCTTATGATAGGTCCTAGATCTAAGGTTTATGCTAGATTCATGATGTTCTTGATGTTCTTTTGCGTTTCTTGATGTTCTTGATGTTAACTCCATATTAATTCATTATGAGTGTATGCGAATTTGATTCATTGCTTGGTGTGATCTATGAAATTGTCTTATTGGTGGTGATATGCGCATATGTTGAGAATCCATAATTTGATCTATGTGTTTGGCTTGTTTGAGATGAGGTCGCATAGGGGTTGTGGGTGTTTGGGCGCCTAGGGCGCCAAGATGATGTTGGTGACGTTTTTCAATTGAATTTTTGATAAATTGAATTTTGGTGATTTCGAAATCGTATAGGTGCATTTTTGGTTGCTGGAAAAATTTGAGTTTTTACACTTTAAAATTGTTAGGAAACCAATCTTCAGTGTTAAAAAGTTGTTGAACAAAATTCTGGAATTGTTGCTGTTTTCTGGGCGCTAAGCGCCTGTGCTGGGCGCTGGGCGCCTGTGGCGTGTTGTGTTGCGCGTGTGTGCGCGCCTGGGCGCTAGGCGCCCGTGTCGTGTCGTGTTGTGCGCGTGTGCGCGCCTGGGCGCTGGGCGCCTGTGGCGTGTTGTGTTGCTGCGTGTTGCGCCAAGGTGCTGGGCGCCAGGCGCTGGGCGCTGAGCGCCCGTATGTGTTGCGTGTGTGCGTTGTGTTGCGCGCCTGGGCGCTGGGCGCCAGTGCGCGTGTTGCCTGGTTGCTTGGGCGCCTAAGGCGCCTGTTTCCAGAATGTTGCCTGATTTTTTTTCCAAACTTATTTTTAACATAACTTTTGACTCAGACGTCCGTTTTGAACGATTCGAAAAGTGCCGTGAAGCTTTTTACGTTGTTTATCTATGGGTCCAATTTTTAAAATGAAAAATTGTTATTTTCTGACTGTTTGTGGGCGCCCAAGTGGCTGTCCCCGGTGATCATCCCAGTGACATTGAGAAATGACATGGAGCTCTTTAAAAATCCCTTTTGGTGTATAAACAACAGTTTTAACGTGGTAGTGTCAAAATGACTGTTTTGCCCCTAGTGGCCAAAGTTGATGATAATGATGTGTAAATGACGAGGATGCCCTTGGTGGCTAGTCAAATGACTGTTTTGCCCCTAGTGGCCAAAGTTAATGATAATGATGTGTAAATGACGAGGATGCCCTTGGTGGCTAGTCAAATGACGTTTTCGCCCTCAGTGGCTATTATTTGAGTTGATTGATAATTATGTGTAAGTGACGATGAAAACCCAGTGACGTTTTGGGGCCCGAAGGGCTAAGTGATGTTAAGGTCTAAATGGCCTAGTGACGTTGTGTGCTGATTGTGAATTTGACAGGTGCTGTGCTCTTTGCGAGCAAACCGGTAAGTGACGGGTCACATAGTTGACTATGAATTGAATAATTGTGTGTTTGTGTATTGTGAGTGGTGCATGTCATAGTGTCTCATGCCCATATGCATAAACCCAGTGACGTTTTTGGGGCCTGAGTGGCTAAGTGACGATGAGGCCTTAAGGGCTAAGCGACGTTTTGTGAAAAGGTACCTCATGCATATACCCGCGAGTGGGTTGCATTTCCATAAGCCTACATGACATGAGATGAGTTATTGTAAATGATGTGGATGATGACTGTGATGTGGATGTTTAGTGTATTGGATGCTGATTGTTCTAGTGTGTAGCCTACGATTAGTACTTATCATATTTTCTATTATATGGATTGAAATGATGCTCACCCTTTCCTGTTTGAATGTTACCCCCGTGTTGGTAACGTGCAGGTGATTCCCAGTGAATGCCTTAGCTTCACTTCTTGAGTCGAGTCGTCATGCTCTGATACGTAGCACTCAGGGGGGAAACGAACTCGATATATTTAATAATGATTTTGGTTGTTATGTCCATGTGGACTCCTCTGTTATGTTTATTTAATTTCCGCTGCGTAGTTGTTTCTGTTATGTTGAGTTTTATAAGCGACGTTAAATTGAGGCTTGAGATTCTTTTATCTGCGACGTGCTACGTGAATGCATAATTTTGAGTTGAACTGTTTTTAAAAAAATGATAAGCGACGTTTTTCTGAAGTATGTGTAACATTCCCTATGAACGAAATATTGAAACTCTGATTTTTATAAATAAAGTGACGGGTAGAAAGGGGTGTTACATTAGTGGTATCAGAGCAATGGTTGGTCTGTCCGGCTGAGTCGTCGAGTCGTTGTGTCAGATAGTGACCAACTGTTGTCTTTTCAGTGCTGACCGTTGTTTGTGTTGCAGGTACACCGGAAAGTTTCTATTGGTAAGTGAACTAGTGGGGGAGATTTCCCTACTAGTGCTGTGTGCCCTATTGTGTATTTAGTGTGAGAAATGTGTTTTGCTGTTGTGATCCTTGTTGTTGACCTTATTGCTGCGTGCTTCTAAATGAATTGTCATGTTGTTTAAATGTTCACATGTGTTTTAGTTGATATTGAGCTCTGTGTGTTTTACCTAAAATGTCGAATTAATTACTGTTGCTGTGGAATGTTAAGTCGCATGTACTTTCTTATGTTGATATGTCAGAACTATTTTAAGAGGTCGACGCTGAGCTTTTACGAAAAATCCTGTGAATACGTTTGATGTTTGAAAACTGAATGCGTTGTAAAATTATTCTGTGGACTATTTCAAGTTATTGCTGCACTAATAACTATCGTAGCGTTTTAATCACTACAAACGAAAAATATCTTCATTGAGTGCTATAATTTTGACCTCAACTCTTTTTGGAAAAGACCGCAATTTGATGTGACAATTTTAGCTGAGGACTATCGTGGTGGAGTCTTGTATGCTTGAGTTTTATGACAAAATCTTTTTGGTCGTTACTTCTTGAATTGCGCTATAGAGTTTTATAATCCGAAAAATAATGGAAGTTCCGAAATTGTTTTTGAACATCCATTAAACACTTTTACGGCTGGATGCCGAGATTAGCATTGAAAATTTCTTTTATAAACGATTCGAATTTTGTTTTAGCAGTTGCACTCTTGCGATATGCGTTACGTGGTTTTAAAAATCTTAAGAATTAAAAATGTGCATTTTGGACGCTTGTGCACTTGGGCCGAATTTACTAATTACTGTAAATGTTAATGTAACTATTCTTTTGGGCTGACTAGTTGTAATAAGGTTTTAAATGTTAACCGTGTTCCTGTGTACTTAGTTGATAATGTTTCGTGGATTATCCTGAGCTATTTGCTATTGCTGTTTGAATGATAAATGTCGTGCTGTTTTAAAAAGTCGAATGCTACTGCTGTTTTGTTTAAACTGTTGTTGCTGTTTTATTTAAATAATTGTTGCTGTTTCTGAAAAATGATCATTGCTGTTTTCAGAAAATAATGTTGCTGTTTTATTCGGATAATTGTTATGGTTTTCTGCAAAATGACTATTGCTGAAAATGATTGTTGCTACCTTTTTAAAAGTTGTTGTTGCTGCTTCCTAAGGCCGCTGTAAGTGCTTTCAAGAATAACTGTTACTGTCCCTACTTTTGTACACTGCTGCTATGTTACGAGTTGTGCCTGTTTTTGGGTTGTTGACTGTCTCTATTTTTATGATTTGCCCTATTGGTGGTTTGGAGTCTAAAGGATGAAGAGATTTTGAAAATTGCTTTTGAACGACTCATAGACAATTTTATGGTTGGATACTGATAGTAGCATTGAAAATTATTGTTGCAGTTTTTTTCCTGAAAAACTATTGTTGTTGTTGCCATGTGACATTATGCCATTGTTTCCGTGCCGTGTGCCTTGTTGTTGCTATAGTTACGCATTTAGTAAACTTCCTCGTGATGTTGTTGATGTTATTGTTGTTGTTGTTTTTCGAAAAACTATTATTGCTGTTTTCTGAAAGCTACTGCTGCTGTCCTCCTGAGATGATTGTTGTTGTTTCCTGAAAAATCATCGTTGCTGTCTTTAAGAATTACTTTCACCGTACCGAAGAGTACTGTCACTGTTCCTAACTTATGCGCTGCCCCTATTTTTATGAGTTGTGCCTAATTCGATTGTTAACCGTTGCCGGTGCCTTAGTGCCCGATTGTGTGACTGAGTTGTTAATATTGTTGTTGTTGGTGATGTTACTCTGTTGTTGGTTTTTAGTTGTTGATGTCGCCTGAGTGGCAATTGTAGTTGTTGATGTCGCCTGAGTGGCAATTGTAGTTGTTGATGTCGCCTGAGTGGCAGTTTTAATTGTTGATGTCGCCTGAGTGGCAGAGTTGTTTGTGGATGTTGTTGTCGTGTTACTAAAATTATGAGACTTGTTGTACGACTGTTATGCACCCTGTGAATTTCGTTGTGATGCTATGATGATTGGAGTATTTTGTTATCCTTATGGGTAGATGAGTGGGGTAGGATGCGAGCTAGTTTATCAGAGTAGCGCAGCGGAGTAGAGAGTGAGTCTGATTATTACTGCTTGAAGTTACCTGGCTGAACAAGTAGGAGGGACGGCCGCCGCAAGCACTTACCGCCGATAATCAGAGCAATAGTAGTCAGCATGAATGATCGCACTAGTTGTCTAGGTGGCCTTAGTGGGAGAGTGTTGGCGTTGACAGGTGGATTTCGAGGACGAAATTCCTTTAAGTGGGGGAGAGTTGTAACACCCCAAAAATAATAGATTAATTTATTTAGTTAAAAGAAATTGGGTGGTAGAGATAATAATATAATTATTATTTATTACTTATTAAAATGAGTATAAGGTGTTTTAAATAAAATAAGGAGCAGTATTGTAATCGGATAAGGTGTTGTAATTAAATTGGGCTTAAGCTGCGGGGAAGCCCGCAATCCAAGCCCGACAACCTAAGCGCATATAAAAGCTGAGATTTTAAGGTTTTGGTTCATTTGAGAAAAAGAAAGGAAAAATGCGAATAGAGAGAGTGGGAAGGGAAGGAGGGCGCGGCGCCCATGAGGAGAGGAGGAGAGGTGAAGTGCGCAAAGCTCCAAGGAGAAAGGAGAAGGTGTGATCCGGTTGCCGTGGTTCCGTTCGTGATCGTCTCTAGAGATCCTATTCATCTAATTCGAGGTTAGGGGAGCTCTATCCTTCCATCTAATAAATCTTATGATAGGTCCTAGATCTAAGGTTTATGCTAGATTCATGATGTTCTTGATGTTCTTTTGCGTTTCTTGATGTTCTTGATGTTAACTCCATATTAATTCATTATGAGTGTATGCGAATTTGATTCATTGCTTGGTGTGATCTATGAAATTGTCTTATTGGTGGTGATATGCGCATATGTTGAGAATCCATAATTTGATCTATGTGTTTGGCTTGTTTGAGATGAGGTCGCATAGGGGTTGTGGGTGTTTGGGCGCCTAGGGCGCCAAGATGATGTTGGTGACGTTTTTCAATTGAATTTTTGATAAATTGAATTTTGGTGATTTCGAAATCGTATAGGTGCATTTTTGGTTGCTGGAAAAATTTGAGTTTTTACACTTTAAAATTGTTAGGAAACCAATCTTCAGTGTTAAAAAGTTGTTGAACAAAATTCTGGAATTGTTGCTGTTTTCTGGGCGCTGGGCGCCTGTGGCGTGTTGTGTTGCGCGTGTGTGCGCGCCTGGGCGCTAGGCGCCCGTGTCGTGTCGTGTTGTGCGCGTGTGCGCGCCTGGGCGCTGGGCGCCTGTGGCGTGTTGTGTTGCTGCGTGTTGCGCCAAGGTGCTGGGCGCCAGGCGCTGGGCGCTGAGCGCCCGTATGTGTTGCGTGTGTGCGTTGTGTTGCGCGCCTGGGCGCTGGGCGCCAGTGCGCGTGTTGCCTGGTTGCCTGGGCGCCTAAGGCGCCTGTTTCCAGAATGTTGCCTGATTTTTTTTCCAAACTTATTTTTAACATAACTTTTGACTCAGACGTCCGTTTTGAACGATTCGAAAAGTGCCGTGAAGCTTTTTACGTTGTCTATCTATGGGTCCAATTTTTAAAATGAAAAATTGTTATTTTCTGACTGTTTGTGGGCGGCCAAGTGGCTGTCCCCGGTGATCATCCCAGTGACATTGAGAAATGACATGGAGCTCTTTAAAAATCCCTTTTGGTGTATAAACAACAGTTTTAACGTGGTAGTGTCAAAATGACTGTTTTGCCCCTAGTGGCCAAAGTTGATGATAATGATGTGTAAATGACGAGGATGCCCTTGGTGGCTAGTCAAATGACTGTTTTGCCCCTAGTGGCCAAAGTTAATGATAATGATGTGTAAATGACGAGGATGCCCTTGGTGGCTAGTCAAATGACGTTTTCGCCCTCAGTGGCTATTATTTGAGTTGATTGATAATTATGTGTAAGTGACGATGAAAACCCAGTGACGTTTTGGGGCCCGAAGGGCTAAGTGATGTTAAGGTCTAAATGGCCTAGTGACGTTGTGTGCTGATTGTGAATTTGACAGGTGCTGTGCTCTTTGCGAGCAAACCGGTAAGTGACGGGTCACATAGTTGACTATGAATTGAATAATTGTGTGTTTGTGTATTGTGAGTGGTGCATGTCATAGTGTCTCATGCCCATATGCATAAACCCAGTGACGTTTTTGGGGCCTGAGTGGCTAAGTGACGATGAGGCCTTAAGGGCTAAGCGACGTTTTGTGAAAAGGTACCTCATGCATATACCCGCGAGTGGGTTGCATTTCCATAAGCCTACATGACATGAGATGAGTTATTGTAAATGATGTGGATGATGACTGTGATGTGGATGTTTAGTGTATTGGATGCTGATTGTTCTAGTGTGTAGCCTACGATTAGTACTTATCATATTTTCTATTATATGGATTGAAATGATGCTCACCCTTTCCTGTTTGAATGTTACCCCCGTGTTGGTAACGTGCAGGTGATTCCCAGTGAATGCCTTAGCTTCACTTCTTGAGTCGAGTCGTCATGCTCTGATACGTAGCACTCAGGGGGGAAACGAACTCGATATATTTAATAATGATTTTGGTTGTTATGTCCATGTGGACTCCTCTGTTATGTTTATTTAATTTCCGCTGCGTAGTTGTTTCTGTAATGTTGAGTTTTATAAGCGACGTTAAATTGAGGCTTGAGATTCTTTTATCTGCGACGTGCTACGTGAATGCATAATTTTGAGTTGAACTGTTTTTAAAAAAATGATAAGCGACGTTTTTCTGAAGTATGTGTAACATTCCCTATGAACGAAATATTGAAACTCTGATTTTTATAAATAAAGTGACGGGTAGAAAGGGGTGTTACATTAGTGGTATCAGAGCAATGGTTGGTCTGTCCGGCTGAGTCGTCGAGTCGTTGTGTCAGATAGTGACCAACTGTTGTCTTTTCAGTGCTGACCGTTGTTTGTGTTGCAGGTACACCGGAAAGTTTCTATTGGTAAGTGAACTAGTGGGGGAGATTTCCCTACTAGTGCTGTGTGCCCTATTGTGTATTTAGTGTGAGAACTGTGTTTTGCTGTTGTGATCCTTGTTGTTGACCTTATTGCTGCGTGCTTCTAAATGAATTGTCATGTTGTTTAAATGTTCACATGTGTTTTAGTTGATATTGAGCTCTGTGTGTTTTACCTAAAATGTCGAATTAATTACTGTTGCTGTGGAATGTTAAGTCGCATGTACTTTCTTATGTTGATATGTCAGAACTATTTTAAGAGGTCGACGCTGAGCTTTTACGAAAAATCCTGTGAATACGTTTGATGTTTGAAAACTGAATGCGTTGTAAAATTATTTTGTGGACTATTTCAAGTTATTGCTGCACTAATAACTATCGTAGCGTTTTAATCACTACAAACGAAAAATATCTTCATTGAGTGCTATAATTTTGACCTCAACTCTTTTTGGAAAAGACCGCAATTTGATGTAACAATTTTAGCTGAGGACTATCGTGGTGGAGTCTTGTATGCTTGAGTTTTATGACAAAATCTTTTTGGTCGTTACTTCTTGAATTGCGCTATAGAGTTTTATAATCCGAAAAATAATGGAAGTTCCGAAATTGTTTTTGAACATCCATTAAACACTTTTACGGCTGGATGCCGAGATTAGCATTGAAAATTTCTTTTATAAACGATTCGAATTTTGTTTTAGCAGTTGCACTCTTGCGATATGCGTTACGTGGTTTTAAAAATCTTAAGAATTAAAAATGTGCATTTTGGACGCTTGTGCACTTGGGCCGAATTTACTAATTACTGTAAATGTTAATGTAACTATTCTTTTGGGCTGACTAGTTGTAATAAGGTTTTAAATGTTAACCGTGTTCCTGTGTACTTAGTTGATAATGTTTCGTGGATTATCCTGAGCTATTTGCTATTGCTGTTTGAATGATAAATGCCGTGCTGTTTTAAAAAGTCGAATGCTACTGCTGTTTTGTTTAAACTGCTGTTGCTGTTTTATTTAAATAATTGTTGCTGTTTCTGAAAAATGATCATTGCTGTTTTCAGAAAATAATGTTGCTGTTTTATTCGGATAATTGTTATGGTTTTCTGCAAAATGACTATTGCTGAAAATGATTGTTGCTACCTTTTTAAAAGTTGTTGTTGCTGCTTCCTAAGGCCGCTGTAAGTGCTTTCAAGAATAACTGTTACTGTCCCTACTTTTGTACACTGCTGCTATGTTACGAGTTGTGCCTGTTTTTGGGTTGTTGACTGTCTCTATTTTTATGATTTGCCCTATTGGTGGTTTGGAGTCTAAAGGATGAAGAGATTTTGAAAATTGCTTTTGAACGACTCATAGACAATTTTATGGTTGGATACTGATAGTAGCATTGAAAATTATTGTTGCAGTTTTTTTCCTGAAAAACTATTGTTGTTGTTGCCATGTGACATTATGCCATTGTTTCCGTGCCGTGTGCCTTGTTGTTGCTATAGTTACGCATTTAGTAAACTTCCTCGTGATGTTGTTGATGTTATTGTTGTTGTTGTTTTTCGAAAAACTATTATTGCTGTTTTCTGAAAGCTACTGCTGCTGTCCTCCTGAGATGATTGTTGTTGTTTCCTGAAAAATCATCGTTGCTGTCTTTAAGAATTACTTTCACCGTACCGAAGAGTACTGTCACTGTTCCTAACTTATGCGCTGCCCCTATTTTTATGAGTTGTGCCTAATTCGATTGTTAACCGTTGCCGGTGCCTTAGTGCCCGATTGTGTGACTGAGTTGTTAATATTGTTGTTGTTGGTGATGTTACTCTGTTGTTGGTTTTTAGTTGTTGATGTCGCCTGAGTGGCAATTGTAGTTGTTGATGTCGCCTGAGTGGCAATTGTAGTTGTTGATGTCGCCTGAGTGGCAGTTTTAATTGTTGATGTCGCCTGAGTGGCAGAGTTGTTTGTGGATGTTGTTGTCGTGTTACTAAAATTATGAGACTTGTTGTACGACTGTTATGCACCCTGTGAATTTCGTTGTGATGCTATGATGATTGGAGTATTTTGTTATCCTTATGGGTAGATGAGTGGGGTAGGATGCGAGCTAGTTTATCAGAGTAGCGCAGCGGAGTAGAGAGTGAGTCTGATTATTACTGCTTGAAGTTACCTGGCTGAACAAGTAGGAGGGACGGCCGCCCAAGCACTTACCGCCGGTAATCAGAGCAATAGTAGTCAGCATGAATGATCGCACTAGTTGTCTAGGTGGCCTTAGTGGGAGAGTGTTGGCGTTGACAGGTGGATTTCGAGGACGAAATTCCTTTAAGTGGGGGAGAGTTGTAACACCCCAAAAATAATAGATTAATTTATTTAGTTAAAAGAAATTGGGTGGTAGAGATAATAATATAATTATTATTTATTACTTATTAAAATGAGTATAAGGTGTTTTAAATAAAATAAGGAGCAGTATTGTAATCGGATAAGGTGTTGTAATTAAATTGGGCTTAAGCTGCGGGGAAGCCCGCAATCCAAGCCCGACAACCTAAGCGCATATAAAAGCTGAGATTTTAAGGTTTTGGTTCATTTGAGAAAAAGAAAGGAAAAATGCGAATAGAGAGAGTGGGAAGGGAAGGAGGGCGCGGCGCCCATGAGGAGAGGAGGAGAGGTGAAGTGCGCAAAGCTCCAAGGAGAAAGGAGAAGGTGTGATCCGGTTGCCGTGGTTCCGTTCGTGATCGTCTCTAGAGATCCTATTCATCTAATTCGAGGTTAGGGGAGCTCTATCCTTCCATCTAATAAATCTTATGATAGGTCCTAGATCTAAGGTTTATGCTAGATTCATGATGTTCTTGATGTTCTTTTGCGTTTCTTGATGTTCTTGATGTTAACTCCATATTAATTCATTATGAGTGTATGCGAATTTGATTCATTGCTTGGTGTGATCTATGAAATTGTCTTATTGGTGGTGATATGCGCATATGTTGAGAATCCATAATTTGATCTATGTGTTTGGCTTGTTTGAGATGAGGTCGCATAGGGGTTGTGGGTGTTTGGGCGCCTAGGGCGCCAAGATGATGTTGGTGACGTTTTTCAATTGAATTTTTGATAAATTGAATTTTGGTGATTTCGAAATCGTATAGGTGCATTTTTGGTTGCTGGAAAAATTTGAGTTTTTACACTTTAAAATTGTTAGGAAACCAATCTTCAGTGTTAAAAAGTTGTTGAACAAAATTCTGGAATTGTTGCTGTTTTCTGGGCGCTAAGCGCCTGTGCTGGGCGCTGGGCGCCTGTGGCGTGTTGTGTTGCGCGTGTGTGCGCGCCTGGGCGCTAGGCGCCCGTGTCGTGTCGTGTTGTGCGCGTGTGCGCGCCTGGGCGCTGGGCGCCTGTGGCGTGTTGTGTTGCTGCGTGTTGCGCCAAGGTGCTGGGCGCCAGGCGCTGGGCGCTGAGCGCCCGTATGTGTTGCGTGTGTGCGTTGTGTTGCGCGCCTGGGCGCTGGGCGCCAGTGCGCGTGTTGCCTGGTTGCCTGGGCGCCTAAGGCGCCTGTTTCCAGAATGTTGCCTGATTTTTTTTCCAAACTTATTTTTAACATAACTTTTGACTCAGACGTCCGTTTTGAACGATTCGAAAAGTGCCGTGAAGCTTTTTACGTTGTCTATCTATGGGTCCAATTTTTAAAATGAAAAATTGTTATTTTCTGACTGTTTGTGGGCGCCCAAGTGGCTGTCCCCGGTGATCATCCCAGTGACATTGAGAAATGACATGGAGCTCTTTAAAAATCCATTTTGGTGTATAAACAACAGTTTTAACGTGGTAGTGTCAAAATGACTGTTTTGCCCCTAGTGGCCAAAGTTGATGATAATGATGTGTAAATGACGAGGATGCCCTTGGTGGCTAGTCAAATGACTGTTTTGCCCCTAGTGGCCAAAGTTAATGATAATGATGTGTAAATGACGAGGATGCCCTTGGTGGCTAGTCAAATGACGTTTTCGCCCTCAGTGGCTATTATTTGAGTTGATTGATAATTATGTGTAAGTGACGATGAAAACCCAGTGACGTTTTGGGGCCCGAAGGGCTAAGTGATGTTAAGGTCTAAATGGCCTAGTGACGTTGTGTGCTGATTGTGAATTTGACAGGTGCTGTGCTCTTTGCGAGCAAACCGGTAAGTGACGGGTCACATAGTTGACTATGAATTGAATAATTGTGTGTTTGTGTATTGTGAGTGGTGCATGTCATAGTGTCTCATGCCCATATGCATAAACCCAGTGACGTTTTTGGGGCCTGAGTGGCTAAGTGACGATGAGGCCTTAAGGGCTAAGCGACGTTTTGTGAAAAGGTACCTCATGCATATACCCGCGAGTGGGTTGCATTTCCATAAGCCTACATGACATGAGATGAGTTATTGTAAATGATGTGGATGATGACTGTGATGTGGATGTTTAGTGTATTGGATGCTGATTGTTCTAGTGTGTAGCCTACGATTAGTACTTATCATATTTTCTATTATATGGATTGAAATGATGCTCACCCTTTCCTGTTTGAATGTTACCCCCGTGTTGGTAACGTGCAGGTGATTCCCAGTGAATGCCTTAGCTTCACTTCTTGAGTCGAGTCGTCATGCTCTGATACGTAGCACTCAGGGGGGAAACGAACTCGATATATTTAATAATGATTTTGGTTGTTATGTCCATGTGGACTCCTCTGTTATGTTTATTTAATTTCCGCTGCGTAGTTGTTTCTGTTATGTTGAGTTTTATAAGCGACGTTAAATTGAGGCTTGAGATTCTTTTATCTGCGACGTGCTACGTGAATGCATAATTTTGAGTTGAACTGTTTTTAAAAAAATGATAAGCGACGTTTTTCTGAAGTATGTGTAACATTCCCTATGAACGAAATATTGAAACTCTGATTTTTATAAATAAAGTGACGGGTAGAAAGGGGTGTTACACGGTACATCTTGGTGGATCCCGGATGTACAGAGTACTGACTCCTATGGGCTTCTTCCAATACTTGCCTTTTGATATCATCATCATCGGGAACACAAATCCTCCCATTAAAGCAAATCATGCCATCACTATCCTCAGTAAAATCTGGCGATCCTCTCTGAGACTGTAACTTCATATCAGCTCCTTGAGCTACACAGATTTGTTCCCTTAGCACACTGGCTATCCGTATATGCCGCAACACTATGCGGTCCCTCTTTGTTGCCACCTTGAGCTTCAAGTCTCTGAATGACTCCAACAAAGCCATCTCGTGAACCATTAACCTTGCCGTGTGGATAGACTTCCTGCTCAGAGCATCTGCTACCACATTGGCTTTCCCAGGGTGATATTTCAATTCGAAGTCGTAGTCCTTCAGAAATTCAGTCCACCTTCTCTGTCTGTTATTCAACTCCTTTTGGTCAAACAGATACTTCAAGCTCTTGTGATCACTAAAAACTTCGAAACGAGAACCGTAAAGGTAGTGTCTCCAATTTTTCAGTGCAAACACAATAGCCGCCAACTCTAGGTCATGAGTTGGGTAATTCTGTTCGTGAGTCTTCAATTGCCTAGATGCATAGGCCACAACGTGTTGATTCTGCATGAGAACACATCCTAAACCCTTCCCAGATGCATCACTGTAAATCTGAAATCCCAATGATGGATCTGGAAGAATTAGGATCGGAGCAGAAGTTAACTTTTCTTTCAATCCAAGAAAACACTCTTCACAATCGGCATCCCAAGTAAACGGTTGACCCTTGCGAGTCAATCGAGTAAGCGGAAGTACCAATTGTGAAAAACCTTCAATGAATCTTCTATAGTAACCAGCTAAACCCAGAAAGCTTCTGATCTCAGTCACTGACGTCGGTCGTTCCCAATTCAACACTGCTTCCACCTTGCTAGGATCAACGGCAACCCCCTCCTGGGAAATCACATGACCCAAGAACTTCACTTCGGTCATCCAAAAGTCACACTTCGACGGTTTAGCATAAAGCTTCTTCTCTCGGAGTACTCCTAGGACAAGGCGGAGATGCCGAGCATGCTCCTCAACTGACTTTGAGTAAACCAAGATATCATCAATAAAGACGACCACAAACTGATCTAAGTAAGAATGTAATACTCTATTCATATAGTCCATGAATACAGGCCGGAGCATTAGTCAATCCGAAGGGCATCACCACAAACTCGTAGTGTCCGTACCTCGTACGAAAAGCGGTCTTCGGAATGTCTAAGGCTCTTACCCTGATTTGATGGTACCCTGACCTTAGATCAATTTTGGAGAAAACTCTAGCACCTCGAAGTTGGTCAAGTAGATCATCTATCCTTGGCAATGGATACTTGTTCTTGATAGTGATTTTATTCAGCTGACGGTAGTCTATGCATAATCTCATGCTTCCATCCTTCTTTTTGACTAGCAACACCGGAGCACCCCATGGAGAAGCACTCGGTCGTATAAATTTCTTGGAAATTAATTCTTCAAGTTGGGACTTCAACTTCTTCAGTTCGAGAGGAGACATCCTATAAGGTGCTATGGATATTGGCCCTGCACCAGGCGCCAAATCTATAGAGAATTCTACCTCTCGTTCTGGAGGCAAAGAGGAGACTTCCTCGGGAAAAACATCTAAGAATTCATTAACAACTTGAATAGACGATAAATCCAAATCAGCTTCAGTTGATGCAGACAAAATAACAACAAAAGCTTCCGCACCTTGGAATAGAGACTGGCTGGCTGAAGCGAACGAAATAACACCATCATCTGCAGGTAGTGAATGTTCCGCTACTTCAGAAGGAAAATTAATTGCACGATTGAAACAGTCAATAGTAATGTGATTGGAAGTCATCCAATTCATTCCCAAAACGATCTCCATTCCCCTTATAGGCAAACAGATAAAATCAACAACAAAATCCCTGCCTCCTATCGTGAGCAGACAGTTAAGGCATAATGATTGGGTTCGCACACGCCCCTTTGCAGCAGTAAGGATAGTTATTGGCTCGGATATAGGAGATACTATTAGTCCTAACCGTTCAGCACATGCTTCTGATATAAAGCAATGAGTAGCACCAGAGTCATACAAAATATTAACAGTTTGATTAAAGAGAGAACCTGTACCCCTTATAAGGTTATCAGCTGGTTTGATGGTCTTAGCATCCAAAGTGTTGACTCGAGCCTGCCTCGGAGTATCGGGAGACTCTAAGAAAGCTTTCCTTGACGGGCAATTATTAGCATAATGGCCCACTTCTTTGCAAAGGTAACATTGGTTCGGTCCCACCTGACATTTGCCTTTATGAAACTTCCTGCACACATGACACCGGTCATATCCTGCAGAGTCTCTTGACTGTACTCGTTTCCCCTTGTCTGAATTCCCTTTATACCTCGGGTTTGAAGAAGTTGGCTCATTACCCTTCTTCTTATCTTTCCAGAAATCTTTCCTCTCTGCATACATTCTTTTAAGATCGCTCTCAGCTGAATGAGCTTGTTGAACCAAAGCAGGATAAGTGGTCATGGAATAAGAACTGAGACCTTGATTCACATCGCCTCTAAGACCTTGTCTGAACATCACCATTTTCCACTTATCATCTGGAGCGGTGGCCCCCAATTCATAGAATTGTGACAACCTCTCAAATTTTGCAGCATATTCCCCAACTGTCATCTCTCCCTGTTTCAAACTCAGAAATTCCATCTGTTTGGCAAGTCTTTGAGAGTCGGGGAAATAATGACTCAAAAATAATTCCTTGAAAATATTCCACTCAAGAGGAGTCCCTTGAATTTGTAGCATTCTACGAGCGTTAACCCACCAGGTGTGAGCATCCTCGTCCAGAGCGTTAGCAGCACAAGTTACTTTTTCTCCTTCATTGCATTGCAAAGTATCAAAGATCCGTTCCATGGCATCTACCCAGAAATGGGCTTTCATTGCCTCGGATCCTCCTTTGAAGGTTGGGGGTTTCATCTTCAGAAACCGGAAATACACCCTGTTGGGATCCTCAGGTGTTGGCACATTGACTGGCTCAGCTGGTTGTGGTTGAGGCATCTGATGCATCTGCTGCATTTGAGCCATTTGAGCCATCTGTTGCTGTTGCATTAGCATCATGTCATTCATCATTTTCTGTTGAGTCTCGATAACATTCTGCATCCATTCTTGATGAGGATCAACAGGTGGGTTTCTCCTACCTCTTCCAGCCATGATTCTGCGAAGTATGCACAAAGTATTAAGTTGATCAGGCTCAATGTCTAATAGCATACTAAGAAAAATCAGACTTAGAAGACGTAAAAGACTCTTAACATCTAAGTCCGACTAGGTCGAACTGCTCTGATACCAAAATGTAACACCCCAGTATTTCCAACATGTAGAGACACCGAAGATGCACAGATGCGGAAATTCAGAGGACACAATTCCTGTTTAAGTATTGGACGTACAAACTTTTTCCGAAATAAACACATAGACGAAAATAGCATTACTTCATTAAAATAGAAGTTCATCGGTTCCATACCGAACGGAAATACAATACTCAGGTCCAAGTACCAAACAGAAACATAAAACGGTTCGTAAAACTCATAACCAATACAAGTTATACAACCAAAAAGAACGGCAAAAGAACTAAGGATAATATGACTAAGTCTCCAGCACCTTCGAGAGTATACCAACTACTCGTGCACAATAGTCTTCCTTTTTCCCTGCTTCTCTGAAAAACAACAAATATGGATTGGGTGAGATAACATTATCTCAGAGAGTCCTACCGTGCCCCCTCACTGACACTCGGTTCAATTTATTAAACCGTTACAACAAAAGCTGACATAAGCATGTCTTATTTATTAATCAAATTGCCGACTGCACAACTATTGCTAATCCCGGCAATTCGTGTTCTTAATTTATTAATCGAAATGCCGACTGCACAACTATTTCTAATCCCGGCAAATCGTGAATTTTATTTAACATGATCCGGCTGCACAACGATTGCTAATCCCGGGAACCATGTGTTTAACCTTAGCACAAACCGGCTGCACAACGCTTGCTAATCCCGGTAACCCACGAATTGACCACGCCAAGACGTATACAGGGCCTAGGGTGAGGGCTCATGACTTTCCTTCCTAGTATGCTACTTGTCGGGTCGTCACCCAACGCGATACATATGACAATACGCATCAAATTCTCGAGAGTTAGATAATTTATATCATTTCGATCACCAAAGGATCAGTCATAAAAGTTCATTAGATAATTTATATCTTTCGATTACCAAAGGATCATTCACATAGTAATGGGATAAACAATATCCATATTGATCTATAATCCATTTTGAGGAATTCATAAATTAGACCTCCGGCATTATAATCATATTCAATTGACATATATAAACATATATATTCAGTCAGTCCATCAGACGGTGTACACACACGTATACTAGGGTTTCGGTTTTTCAATCAAATATGCTTTTGAAACTCTCTTTCAAAATCATAAGTTGAATAAGTTCAAAATACGGTTTTCAGTAAGGCACTTCCTTTTTAAATGATTGAGAAAGAGATTAGAAAAGGTTCGGAATCAAACGGAGCGACAAAACGAGAAAACGGGAACTGGCACCAGAACCTCACGCACGACCCGTGCCCAGGGGCGCACGACCCGTGCCTGGTGCACTACATAGAACCCTTCTATCATAAAGAAACGCACGATCCGTGCCCAGGGGCGCACGACCCGTGCGTCTCGTTTCTTTGCCAACAAGACCCATCAGATTGGGACGCACGATCCGTGCCCAGGGGCGCACGATCCGTGCGTCCTGTGTCAGTTACCATTTTCCCAGTTTTCCTCATTTTCGCTCTCCGTTTTTGCCCAATTCGATTTCTAATTCCAATCACCTGAAACTCAGAAGATTTCCAAATATTCCAGATAGTATACTAATCATTTTGTTTTTAACGTTGTAATTCCAACCACTTTCTCATAAAACCGTAAAATGTCAATTTGGCCCAAAAGCGTTTTTCGGTTCTAAAATCTTTCGCAAACAGAATAATTGCCTTAGTGTTTAAAACAGACACAGTTTTCAGAACACGCGAAAATGTCCCTAATCCGTGAGTAGAACTCACCATGATAGCGATTTCGCTAGGAGCTACAATCGAAGCGTGAAACGGCCGAACACTAAAATGCACGAACAATCACCAACGGGCACCAGTAATACCGAAATAGCAACTAGCTCAACTGAGTTGTTTGAAATAGCAGCAATCTTCAAGTTAGTGACTGCCTCTTCTCTCCAAACTCGAAAATCAACACCAACCCTTCCTCTTGAATGTCAAAACAGTAACATGCAAGCCACCACAAACTCAGATTTCCACCATCTTCATCATTAGAGCTTCATGACCGAAATGGAGTAGAGAGAAATAGCGAGAATCAGGCCTTGAAAGTGGTACCAATAGATTGGAAATCGAAAATGGAGTAGAATGGGAGTGAGAGCACTTACATGCAATGGAGATTTCAGCTGGAGCCTTCCTCTTCTCCTCCAAGCTCGCGACTCCTCCCTCTCTATCCTTCAGTTTTTCTTTCTTCTGAATTTGTGATGGAATGGCTAAGTGGCTGAAGGTAAAAGAGAGGATGAGTCAGCTAGATGAGGTGTAAAAGGGCTGAGGGTTTAGTGGTGGTAAATTTACCAAACTGCCAAGGTCCATCTAAGTGTTGGTTATGTGGATGAGACTTCAACAATTCTTCGTTTAATCATTCGGCATCAAAATTTCTCGACTCGATCGATCCCGAATTGCGAATTATTAATTCCATCGACTAGCAGTTATATAGAATCCACTTATAAATGTTATTTTTAAAAATTAGGGATGTTACAAGGCTGATTTGGGCCTGAACCCGCCCACACCCGCCCGTTGTCCAGTCCTAGTACCCGGATTTTATTGGAAAAAAGATGAACTTAACAGCCGCTTGGACTATAATTAGTTTTTTTATAAGCTTGGACTGTAATTAGTAGTTCCTCCGCCTTAAGACTCTTTTGACACTTTTTTTCCTCAAATTATAAAACATTTTTTTCTCAAATGCATTAAAATTACGCAATCCCCAATAATATATTTAGAATCAACATAGGTGGTGTCATACCCCAATTTTTCTGCCCAAGTCAAAAATATTTTTCTTAATTTTTGGGAATTTTAGAAATAAAAATAGTGCATATTTTTACATTTTTGGGGCAAGAAGCAAGTTTTTAGGTCAAAGGGTATTTTGGTCATTTTGCAAGCTGTCATACCCTAATTTTGTCCGACTAATTGAAAATCAGATAAAAATGTATTTGTGTGAACATCCAATTCTAATCTGTACTTTCTCATTTTCAAAGGCATATCGTCATTTGAGCCAAATCGTGTACGCATTTTATTCCCGCTGTGCTCATGTCACTTCCATCGGGTAAGTGTTGCTCCTAATTAAGTGCACATGTTTATTTAAACGCGTGTTTATTTAGGTGCGCGTGTTTGTTTGAGTACGCGTGTTTATTCTCGTAGTGTGCATTATTTTACCAATCAAGTGCGCGTTTACCATACGAGAATTACGCTAATCGCGGGTATCTTTCGATTATCATTATTGTTATTTGTATTTTTTTTATTAGTAGTTATAAGCAAAAGAGAAAAAAAAAGCAAAATAGTCAAAAGGTTGGTCTTATTTAAATCTGTTCCTTTTACATAATAAAATAATATATTAGTATTACATTTTCTTGTTACAAAAAAATATAAAAGGTAAAAAACACAAAAAAAAACAAAACAAACGTCAGAGAGAGACGTTGCTGTTGTTGCTTGTTGCTGCCGAAAGCATTTTGAGCTACAAGCTCAACCTCTTTCACCTTGCCTCTTTGGCTTTTTGCATCTTTGGCAATAACATGTCAGCTCACCTCTTGCTGATCCACCATGTCTCTGCTGCCCCTGCTGCCATCCTTGCTGCTCCCTTGCTGCTCCACTGTGTCACTGCAGCAGCAACAGCTTGGTCTCCTGGGGGTTTTGATTCCCTGCTCAGCACCCACACCTACACCACATTTTTTGCCTATAAATGCAATAAACAGAAACAGTGTTAAGGACCAGAGGCACACAGACAGCCAGATACACAACAATTCATACCCACAAAAAATATACAGAAACCATATTTCAATTTGAGCAGAATAGAGGAAAGTGCTGGTTTTTTTTTCAAAGGTCTTGGAACTAGGTTAGTGCTTAAATTCATCTATTTATCTTTCATATCCTTTTTTTACCTTCTTTATTTATTGTTTCATGTACACATAAATCATGTAGTCTCATAATGTACATGTAGGTAATCACAGATTTAGTCTTGAACTTTTTTTCCTTCTGTTCCATAAAAATAAGTACATGTAGGTAAGCACAAACAGATTTAAAAAAAAAAGAAACAAAGCAGCAAAAAATAAGTCAGAGGCAACAACAGAGAGAGGTCAGGTTTTAAAAAAAAAAAAAAAATAAATATATGTGTGTGCCAATCCGAAATAGCGTAAAAAAAAAACAAATAAAAACATAGCAAAACTCACTCTGAAGCTCCGGCCACCATGGACGGTGGCCGTTGGCCGTGCGCCTCCTTCGCCTCCGCCGCGAACCACCAACACAGAAACCGAACCTTCACAGCCCACCCCAAAACGCCACGACCTCACCATCTCCACCACCGAACCGCCCAGCAACCACCAAACCGACCACCCCCTCTCCTCCGCGAAACAAGCCCAGATCCGAACCATCCACCTACAACGCGCTGCCGTACTCCTACGAGCGGCCGTCCACCAAATCCACAAACAGCCACCCCTCACGACCAAACCATCACCTCCCACCGCAACACCACTGTCCACCAAACTCCCCCCTCCGCTGCAAATCGCCAGCCGTACCCCATCGCCCTTCAAAACAGAACCACCATCGCCGCCGTACCCCTACAACCAACAACCTCCAAACAGCCACCGTCCATCATCGCCCCTTAACACCCACGAACAGCCATCGTCGCACCACCACAACGTCTCCGTCAAACCGCCACCACCAAGACCGAAACACCACCACTCTCCACCAAACTGTGAGCGCCCCACCACCTTCGCGCCGCGGTTTCCTCTCTCCGTCAACCAAGCTCCGTTTGAAGCTTCGGACCCTCCCTTTCAGCAACCATGAATGACGGAAACGAAGGATAGGGAAAGGGGATCGGTGGCTATGGGGTGAGAGGAAGGCGAAATTTCGGTTGGGGATGAGGGAGTAGGTGAACGGCGGCGAGAAGAAGAAGAGGGGAGGTAGGGTTGAGGGGAAAGAAACAATCAGCCGCAGCCAAGAGAGAGAAAAAAAAATTAGGTTTTGGCCATTTCTAGGTTGGAGGCGCCGTGGAGAAGAGGAGAGTTTTTAGGGTTCCCATTTTTGGTATTTTCGTTTTTATAGTATGGGTCCAAGGGTGTTTTCGTCTTTTCCTTTTTTTATTTTTCAGATTTCTATTTGCACCCCCTGCGTTTTACTTCGCACGCCCCCTGAAGCCCATGATTTTTGGAGCGCAGCCCAGCTTACAAAAACAAGCTGGGCTCACTGTTTACACCCCAATTTTAATAATACAGCCCTCCTGCCACTTACACCCTTATTTTACTACTACACCCCTGTTTCTTTTTAAAAATTTTGTTTCTTTCCCCTAAGCGAACCTTTTTTTTCACAAACCTTTTTTTCCCAAATAATGGATAAGTGCTTCCCAAAATAAAAATTAATCCAATTGCGAAAACTCTTCAAAAAAAAAAACTTTGTTAGTAGTCTTGCGAAGCCTTTGCTTGCACGATTATTAACAATGGAGTGCCAACGGTGGTCACTTGGGGCCTTTGCTCAATTGGTCATCGTGAAGGCTTTCATTTTTCAAAAGGAGATTTTTACATGCACTTAAGTGGGTTTTAGTAATGATCACCCATAACCTTTGTTAGTTTGATCATTATGAACGCCCTTCACTTTTCAAAGCCAAAGCAAAAAGACTTTCATTTTTAAGGCTCGTTAGAACTACGTCGCTTTGATTCCCATTTGGGATACGTAGGAGCGAGTCACATTCTCGTCAAGCGCAATCATAAAAAGTTTAGCATTTGCATAATAAAAAGAAAAGAGTTATTTTCATAACCAAAAAGAATCACTTTTGCAAACCAAGATCATTTTCAGAACGAAAACCTTTTCCTTTCTAAAAACATTTTCAACCCATAGTCGCTAGTGGCTAATCAGAACCTTTGTTCATCTAGCCATTGGTGGCGATGTCTTTTTCCCAAAAGAACAACAAGCGATGATCACTCATAACCTTTGTTAGTTTGATCATTCGTGCCAATCAATCTCTTTCGAAAACCCCTTTCAAAAGAACAAATAAAAACGAGTCGCTACTAATAGTCAATCAGAACCTTTGTTCGTCTGACTGGTGGTAGTGACTCTCATTTTCAAGAGTACTTAGCAGTGATTACCCATAACCTTGGTTAGTTTAATCATTCACTAAATGCTCGTCCTATTTCGAAAACTCACTAAAAAGATAAAAGACAAAAACCTTTTCAGGATAAAGAAGAACTAAGTAGCTTTGAGTTCTCCATCGCACCGGGAGATACGTAGGAGCGGGCCTTGTCCCGTCAAGCATTTTTTTTCTAAAAACCCATTTTCCCCCTCTTTTCATAATAAGTAAAGATTTTCATTAAGAATTTTTCAATAAGAAGTAGAGAGGCAAAATTAAGTATTTTCAAGTCAACACACTAAAACCACACATTTAATTAAAGGTTCCCTCTCAGTAGAGAGGACGTGTGGGGTGCTAACACCTTCCCTGCGCGTAACCGACCCCTGAACCCTATTCTCTAGTTTCGCAAGACCAATTGCTTTCCAAAAAAAGGTTTTCCTAATATTTTCCTTAATAAATATTGGTGGCGGCTTCATTGTCTTAGGAAAAGTTGTGAACGAGGAAGGTTCTCCCTCGGGGAATTTTTCGGGCGCAACAGCTGGCGACTCCACTGGGGACTAAAAACATTTTTTCAAAACTGGGTCAAGCCTAATTAATTAAGTGTGTGGTTTGTGTGATTGATTTGAACATCTTGCTTTGCCTCAATTCTTCTACTTTTTCATAAACATGTTGCATCCATATGCATTCTTCTTCTATGTTTGCTTTTGTTTAAAATAATAGATAGTTACTTCTTTGCTTAAATGCTTAGTTCCCTCATGCATATTTCCCCTCTCTTGGCATGTCCCCTTCTTCTTTGCTCGCTTTCTTGAGGTAAGTAGTGCTTGTTGTTGGTGCCCTAGGCTAGTTGTATTCGAATGATATTGAACCCTAGGGTAGACGACATGCTATTGTCTGGACTGTCTGGATTTTTATTTGCAGGTGGGGTAGTTTTGAGGAAATGCCCTTCGCGCACACACACTTGTACCTTGAGATTATACGATTAGAGAAAGAGACCATAACCCAGGTCTGTTAGGATACCTTAGGATGAGTGGATTCAAGTAGTGGGAGCCCATCAGGACCTTTGTCCGCTTGGCTACTCGCGAAACTTTCAATCAGAGTTGTGCTCTTTCATGATGCTTCGTATCTAGCAGTTTGCTGCATTTACGGGGATTTTCATGAGAGGGACTGTGGCTCTGATGACCTTTGTGAGGGTGTGAATAGAGCTACATGAGAAGATTATCCCTAAAACACCTTAGATCATAGGTTCTACCCCCTTTTAGGTCACAAGGGCTTCCCAAATTGTGTGCTGCATTGTTGCGTTTAGTCCAGTTAATTTTTCCCTCAAAGATTTTCAAAAGTAAAAAAAAAAAGATATGATTTTCCCTTAAACACCTATATGAGGTGGCATATAGTGTGAAAGTTTTCTAAATTCCGCCTGTGAATACCCTCCTTATGCAGAAACCTCAAAAAAAAGAAGTATCTTGCATCCTGCATCATTGCATCATTGCATCATTACATCATTGCGTCATTTGCAATAAATAAAGTTCCAATTTTGAAAAAAATTATTCATCTTGCATTTCATTTCATTGCATAAAAATGAAAAAACAATTATCATCTTCATAGCTTAAGCACTTCGTTTATAATCAAAAAAGAGGAAAAAGCTCCTCGCCAAGTTCATCCAAAACATGGCATTCATGCATAAGCATTATTTCAAAAAAAGGACACAGTAGAACTACGTAAGCTTTGATTCCTCATTACAATGGGGATACGTAGGAGCGGGTCATACCCCGTCAAGCACATTTTTCTAAAACCTCTTTTTTCCAGTAAATCATTTGCATCTCCAAATAATTTTCAAAATCATGTTCCAAAACTAGAAATGAAAAAAATGAAAAGTTTCTAATGCATGCATCTTCTCTAAACAAAGAAAAAATAGAAAAGCTCTTCATGTAAAAGCTCAATGAGTAAAAGTGCGCCTTCGAATGACGAAGGGTAATATCTCAAATTTGTTTGTGCACTACAAATTTGAGATGTTACTCTACGATATCGGGGCACTTTGACCCTATCAAGTGAGGTTTGTTTTCAAATAAGAGAATAAGTTTGAGTTAACCAAGTGTCGAAGCATTTCAGTATATTGCGTGAAGTATTGAGTCAGGATCCACTCAATGTTTCATGCAAGTTACTCAGAGTAACGACAATTGGTTGCCTCACGTCATCATTTCTACAAAAAAAGGGGAGGAATCATCGACATTTCATATCTCGTCTTGCCTCTAAAGAATAAAAACCATTTTGAAAATATCATTCTTGCATGCCTAGGAATTTCATTTTTCATCTTGCATCAAAAACACTCGAAAGTCTTTTAGAACAATTCCACTTCCCAAGTGGTCATTTTCCTTGCATTTTCATCATGTTTGCATACATGCATTTTTCTCTATCTCATTTAGGTTTGTCAAGAGTGCATTCTCCGCACGTGTGCGCTTCCATTCACTAAGGCTTTTTCCCCTAATTTTCTCAAAAAATCCAAAAATCGTGTCTTATTAGGAGCGCGTTTCATGCATTATTGTTGTCCTTTTTCACACATCGTGAAAAAAATAATACATTAACCTCTCATTTTGCATGCATTTCCATTCAATAAAACCATGTCTTCCCACGCATTTTTTTTTAAAAAAAAAAAATCATTGTGAGCATCATGCATTTCATTGCACAAAAAATGAAAACAAGAAAGCATCTCATTCATAATCATGAATAAAAATCATCATCAAATTTATTCAAAATGTAGCATTCATGCATCATTTCATTAACCTCATCACTTTAGTTCAAATACATCATTCCTCCATACATGCATCTTTCAAAAAAAGGAAGGCGCGTTGGCATTTCATACTTTGCCTTGCCTCTAAAAAAATAAAAAAAAAAAAAAAAAAAATCATCATTTAGAAAAAAAACATCATTCCTGCATCTTTCATCATTCCAAAGAAAAAGGGGGCATCGACATTTCATATCTTGTCTTGCCTCTATAAAAATCATTTTGAGAAGAAGCGTCGTTCTTGCATCATTCATCATCCAAAGATGCACTGGCATTTCATATTTCGTCTTGCATAAAAAGAAAGCATCAAAAAGAAAAAACTTTTAGAATAATCACACTTTTCAAGTGAATATGCTTTCATACATTTCATTTTCATCATGTATACATCATAATGTTTTCATCCATGCATTGCATACAACAAAAATGTTGTGATGAGAGACGAGATGTTCTTGCAAAGTAATCTTTCCTTTTTGGGAAAGTTTACCCTCACTCATTTGCAAACTCAAGGTGTTCCAAGGCACTCAGTTTTTTACATCGGTAGCTCATTTGTATTTCCTTCAAAAAAGGGCATTACATCTCATCCATTCCATGATAAAAGACCGAAACAGTTCATCAAAAAAGTTTTTATATCATGTTTTAACCAATGTTAACTCTCTGTGAAGCGTTCTTCTAGTAAGCGTGGATGCCATGTGCAGTTTCTCTTGTTTGAGTCAGTCAATTTCCTTCATTTATCATCATTCCCCATCCAAGTCTAACCCCACCCCGTCCACCCATAAAGCGCATATTCTCTCCCATCAGTGCATACTTGACTTTTTGGTTCATTCTCACTAACACTTTAAATCCTCCATGCTGGGGCAATTCCGTGATCACAAATTTTCCTTGTCAGTATCATATTCCTTTAGTGCAAGTCTTTCTAAAAAATATATAATAAATAAAAAAGATAAAATAAGCTCGCTAGGTTGAAAACCCGCAAAGGGTGGCCTAGGCAAAAAAGAGCGCCCGGTGGATTGAAAACTCGCAAAGAGCGGTCCAGGCAAAAATTAGGGCACAAAAGGGGGAAAATAAAAGAGCAAACACATGAAGATAGATAAATTATTGTCCTAAAGTTAAGTCTTACAGAAATAAGCAATCAGGATTTGAAATGAAATTTGGCCATCTCCCCATACCCTCAAGGACCTAAAATCCCAGAAGGTCCCCTTCAAAGAGGCCCTCGAATTCAACGGGTTCAAACATTTCCCCTTCCAAAAAAAAACCCTCAATTCATTGGGTTTAACCATCTCTTCTTTCATAAAGCCTTCAAACACTTCATTGAGCTCAATCATCCCCTTCTCCACATCACAACCCTAAGAAGTCCATTCCGATCAATGACTAATTGCCTTCGTTTTCTCAAGTTTTAATTTTAGGACAAATAAGTTTATCTATTTGCGACGTGTTTGCTCAAAAGAAAAAAAAACAAACAAGCAGAAAAAAGAAAGCTGCTCAAAAAGAAAAAAAACAAACAATCAAAAAAGGAAAGTTGGTAAAAAGAAGAAGGACTTGCACTCCAAGATGCATTCGTGTTGCATTAAAACAAGGTCTAGTGGTCACCAAGTGGAGCCTCTCATCATACTAAAAAGTCAAAACTTTCATTGCATTTGAGTTGTTCTTAAAGAAAAAACCAAAAGTGTGTACTAGGGGGCATTTCCTTCACCTCTCACTCCACTCAATTTTGGGGAGGTTTGTTCATTGCCCACCCCATTCATATATCACCCTCAGTTCATAACCATCACCATAACTCTGTCGCCTTTCACAACCACACTCAAAGAAACCATTTGAAATGTCATTCGAAAGTGGGGCAAGCGCGTTCCCATTCCTTCACCTCATTCATTCCTATAAAACCTCACCGGGGCAATCTCTCAACTCACTACCCTAAACAAGGCCTTGTCATTCTAATTGGGGCAGCTTTGTCCTTGTTATGACTGGGGCAACATCAAACTTTATGGGTTGAGACAAAATCTCTTTTGATCCACCTTCCCTTTCAAAAGCCGAAGCATTCCCAATTCATCATCTTCTACGCCCCTAGTTGTTGTCACCATAAGACAGGGGCAAACTATTCACTCATCAAAGACCTGAATTGGGGCAATCTTGTATCTCTTGATCCCTCACAAGCTTCGGCAATAGCCATGTCGGTCATTCCTTCACTTGCCTTAAAAGTCCATGTCCTAAACCAATATCAAGTTAACTGACTCATTCATTCACATTTGCACTCCTATGCATGCTTACTAGACAATGCTTCAAAAGAGAGAACACCAGTTGATTACATGATATCTAAAATTCAGTCATCATGGAAAGAAAGAGAAAACAAGTGAGGTTGTTTGTAAATAAAAACCTTGAGAACACCAGAGTTTGAATCAAATTCAATTTTTCAACAGAATGGGCAATAGTCATCTCAATTCCTTGCATTCAAAGTCTCGCATCTCATCATCACAAAAATGTTTACCTCATGCATCTAGGCATTTCAATCTATTCATTATAGCATGTGCATCAAAGCATTACATTTGCATCTTCACATTTTGTAGCAAAAGAAAACAAAGAAAAGAAACCACAAAAGTAACACAAAAGCATTCCATGTCATTCACCATTCCACAAGATACTAATCATTGCATGCACATTGCATCATCAAAATTCTTCAGACCATTAGATCGATACAGACATATGTTCAAAGCTACTCCCTTGATCCCAGGCGATCCTCATTTCATGTCTTCTCATTCATTGCTTTTTCATTAGCACATCCAGTGTTGACTCTCACTTGCAAACTCCAAACAAGCGACCAAAAGAATAGAAACATTCCCATCATTCATCATTTCATAAGCATTCCTTTGTCATTCAATCCTCAAACATTAAAGCGGTGCATTTGCATCATATTAACGTTAGCATTTCCATAAAAGAAAAAAGAACAAAAAACATCAGAGCATTGCATCATATTAGTGTTTGCATTTCATAGAAGAAGCAAAAAAGAAACAAACAGAAGTTAGAACAGGAGCATCCCATTCATCAAAGCATCAATCACCGCATACACTTGCATTCAAACATCAAAGCATTATGTTTGCATTTCATAAACTACAAAGAAGAAGCAAATACAAAAGAACAAAAGCATTCCATAATATTCAAAACATCAATCATGGCATATGTTTGCATTACATGTGTCATTCATTGCATTGCTAAGCAAAATGCGGATGAACACAAGATGTTAATCCTCATGCCTAGTTCTAAGAATCAGCACTTCAAGTGTCAATCTCCAATCTAATTCTCAGGTCAGTCATCCTGGACTTGTCAGTCCCAAAATCTCATTCCCAGTCACTCCTTCAGTTCGGAGTTCAAATGCCCTCGAGTCCCAAGTGGTTCATTAAAAGCACGCTAAGTGTTCATCCTCATTTACTGTTTTCTCATCAACACGCCAAGGGTTTATTTACTGCTTTCTCATCAGCACGCCAAGTGTTCATTTACTACTTTCTTCCTAGCAAACCAAGCATTCATCATCATTGCATCAGACATCAAATCAATTTTCAAAATACAAAATCATTTTCAATAAATAGGAGACTAGGTCGAAGGTACATTCGAAATAGTCATCACGATAGGACACTTGAACTGATCACTCAAGAAGCCTAAGGTCCCTATGCCAAAAAAAGAAAACAAACAAAAACATTCAGTGTCGTCTACACCATAGTAATGTTTGCATTCCATAAAACAAAAAGAACCAAAAATTCATCATCCCATCAAACATCCAAGCAATACAGTTGCATCACATCAATACTTGCATCTCATAGAAGAAAAGAAAGCTAGAACATCCCATGTCATTCATCATTTCATGTTATTCATCATTTTATAGCAGTATTCCCATTTCATAGAGAAAAAAAAAGCAGAGAAGAGAAAGTTTTCCTTTGCATATCATTCCATTAAAATACATGAGCATTCCATGTCATCAAACACCAAAGCTTTGCATTCGCATACCCATGATTCTTAAAAGAGCAAAAAAAAGAGAAACCAAAAAAGAAAAGAAAAAAGAAAAGAGAGAAAAGAAAAAAGAAAAGAGAGAAACAAAAAAGAAAAGAGAAAAGAAAATAAAGAAAGAAAAGAAAAGAGAGCGCTCAGGCGCGCATTGCGGATTGGAGCCCAGAGAGATCATCGCTCCCTTCTGCCCAGGTCTCACATCGTGTACGAGCAACGCGATGGACCGCAGCCCCATGTGAGGTTCAACGGAATAGTTGTATCAGCCTAAGATACAGTGGACGCCGTGCATTGATCAGTATATCAGTTCCGGAGCTGATAACGATCCCCCCGGTCGCTCGAAAAGGCCAACAGGAAGAGTGTGCTCCTCAAAGCCACGCGCAAACTCGGATTCGTCAAGAGTTCGTTTAAGGATTACAGGTTTTAGGCAGCCTGGGCAATTTACTGCTTTCTGCATGCAAGTGCCCATTTTACTTTTCTGTCTGCACGCAAGTGCCCATTTTACTTTTCTGTCTGCACGCAAGTGCCCAATTTACCTTTTCTGTCTACACGTCAGTGTTCATTTACTGTTTTCGCATCGACGCGAAAGTGTCTATCTTTCCAAAAAAAAAAGGAGAGAGAAAATTCGGGTTTCCCTAAGTAGACAAAATTGGTATGATTTCTGAATTCTTTATTTCAATTTTGCCTCGGAATATGTTTCGGCCAACTCACATTCCTTGTCAAAATCCAAATAAAGAGGGGCAGCTGTCATACCCCAATTTTGTCCACCCAAGTCAAAAATATTTTTCTTAATTTTTGGGAATTTTAGAAATAAAAATAGTGCATATTTTTACATTTTTGGGGCAAGAAGCAAGTTTTTAGGTCAAAGGGTATTTTGGTCATTTTGCAAGCTGTCATACCCTAATTTTGTCCGACTATTGAAAATCAGATAAAAATGTATTTGTGTGAACATCCAATTCTAATCTGTACTTTCTCGTTTTCAAAGGCATATCGTCATTTGAGCCAAATCATGTACGCATTTTATTCCCGCTGTGCTCATGTCACTTCCATCGGGTGTGTGTTGCTCCTAATTAAGTGCACATGTTTATTTAAACGCGTGTTTATTTAGGTGCGCGTGTTTGTTTGAGTACGCGTGTTTATTCTCGTAGTGTGCATTATTTTACCAATCAAGTGCGCGTTTACCATACGAGAATTACGCTAATCGCGGGTATCTTTCGATTATCATTATTGTTATTTGTATTTTTTTATTAGTAGTTATAAGCAAAAGAGAAAAAAAAAGCAAAATAGTCAAAAGGTTGGTCTTATTTAAATCTGTTCCTTTTACATAATAAAATAATATATTAGTATTACATTTTCTTGTTACAAAAAAATATAAAAGGTAAAAAACACAAAAACAAAACAAAACAAACGTCAGAGAGAGACGTTGCTGTTGTTGCTTGTTGCTGCCGAAAGCATTTTGAGCTACAAGCTCAACCTCTTTCACCTTGCCTCTTTGGCTTTTTGCATCTTTGGCAATAACATGTCAGCTCACCTCTTGCTGATCCACCATGTCTCTGCTGCCCCTGCTGCCATCCTTGCTGCTCCCTTGCTGCTCCACTGTGTCACTGCAGCAGCAACAGCTTGGTCTCCTGGGGGTTTTGATTCCCTGCTCAGCACCCACACCTACACCACATTTTTGCCTATAAATGCAATAAACAGAAACAGTGTTAAGGACCAGAGGCACACAGACAGCAAGATACACAACAATTCATACACACAAAAAATATACAGAAACCATATTTCAATTTGAGCAGAATAGAGGAAAGTGCTGTTTTTTTTTTTTCAAAGGTCTTGGAACTAGGTTAGTGCCTAAATTCATCTGTTTATCTTTCATATCCTTTTTTTTACCTTCTTTATTTATTGTTTCATGTACACATAAATCATGTAGTCTCATAATGTACATGTAGATAATCACAGATTTAGTCTTGAACTTTTTTTCCTTCTGTTCCATAAAAATAAGTACATGTAGGTAAGCACAAATAGATTTTTAAAAAAAAGAAACAAAGCAGCAAAAAATAAGTCAGAGGCAACAACAGAGAGAGGTCAGGTTTTAAAAAATAAATAAATAAATAAATATATGTGTGTGCCAATCCGAAATAGCGTAAAAAAACAAATAAAAACATAGCAAAACTCACTCTGAAGCTCCGGCCACCATGGACGGTGGCCGTTGGCCGTGCGCCTCCTTCGCCTCCGCCGCGAACCACCAACACAGAAATCGAACCTTCACAGCCCACCCCAAAACGCCACGGCCTCACCATCTCCACCACCGAACCGCCCAGCAACCACCAAACCGACCACCCCCTCTCCTCCGCGAAACAAGCCCAGATCCGAACCATCCACCTACAACGCGCTGCCGTACTCCTACGAGCGGCCGTCCACCAAATCCACAAACAGCCACCCCTCACGACCAAACCATCACCTCCCACCGCAACACCACTGTCCACCAAACTCCCCCCTCCGCTGCAAATCGCCAGCCGTACCCCATCGCCCTTCAAAACAGAACCACCATCGCCGCCGTACCCCTACAACCAACAACCTCCAAACAGCCACCGTCCATCATCGCCCCTTAACACCCACGAACAGCCATCGTCGCACCACCACAACGTCTCCGTCAAACCGCCACCACCAAGACCGAAACACCACCACTCTCCACCAAACTGTGAGCGCCCCACCACCTTCACGCCGCGGTTTCCTCTCTCCGTCAACCAAGCTCCGTTTGAAGCTTCGGACCCTCCCTTTCAGCAACCATGAATGACGGAAACGAAGGATAGGGAAAGGGGATCGGTGGCTATGGGGTGAGAGGAAGGCGAAATTTCGGTTGGGGATGAGGGAGTAGGTGAACGGCAACGAGAAGAAGAAGAGGGGAGGTAGGGTTGAGGGGAAAGAAACAATCAGCCGCAGCCAAGAGAGAGAAAAAAAAATTAGGTTTTGGCCATTTCTAGGTTGGAGGCGCCGTGGAGAAGAGGAGAGTTTTTAGGGTTCCCATTTTTGGTATTTTCGTTTTTATAGTATGGGTCCAAGGGTGTTTTCGTCTTTTCCTTTTTTTATTTTTCAGATTTCTATTTGCACCCCCTGCGTTTTACTTCGCACGTCCCCTGAAGCCCATGATTTTTGGAGCGCAGCCCAGCTTACAAAAACAAGCTGGGCTCACTGTTTACACCCCAATTTTAATAATACAGCCCTCCTGCCACTTACACCCTTATTTTACTACTACACCCCTGTTTCTTTTTAAAAATTTTGTTTCTTTACCCTAAGCGAACCTTTTTTTTCACAAACCTTTTTTTCCCAAATAATGGATAAGTGCTTCCCAAAATAAAAATTAATCCAATTGCGAAAACTCTTCAAAAAAAAAAAACTTTGTTAGTAGTCTTGCGAAGCCTTTGCTTGCACGATTATTAACAATGGAGTGCCAACGGTGGTCACTTGGGGCCTTTGCTCAATTGGTCATCGTGAAGGCTTTCATTTTTCAAAAGGAGATTTTTACATGGACTTAAGTGGGTTTTAGTAATGATCACCCATAACCTTTGTTAGTTTGATCGTTATGAACGCCCTTCACTTTTCAAAGCCAAAGCAAAAAGACTTTCATTTTTAAGGCTCGTTAGAACTACGTCGCTTTGATTCCCATTTGGGATACGTAGGAGCGAGTCACATTCTCGTCAAGCGCAATCATAAAAAGTTTAGCATTTGCATAACAAAAAGAAAAGAGTTATTTTCATAACCAAAAAGAATCACTTTTGCAAACCAAGATCATTTTCAAAACGAAAACCTTTTCCTTTCTAAAAACATTTTCAACCCATAGTCGCTAGTGGCTAATCAGAACCTTTGTTCGTCTAGCCATTGGTGGCGATGTCTTTTTCCCAAAAGAACAACAAGCGATGATCACTCATAACCTTTGTTAGTTTGATCATTCGTGCCAATCAATCTCTTTCGAAAACCCCTTTCAAAAGAACAAATAAAAACGAGTCGCTACTAATAGTCAATCAGAACCTTTGTTCGTCTGACTGGTGGTAGTGACTCTCATTTTCAAGAGTACTTAGCAGTGATTACCCATAACCTTGGTTAGTTTAATCATTCACTAAATGCTCGTCCTATTTCGAAAACTCACTAAAAAGATAAAGGACAAAAACCTTTTCAGGATAAAGAAGAACTACGTAGCTTTGAGTTCTCCATCGCACCGGGAGATACGTAGGAGCGAGCCTTGTCCCGTCAAGCATTTTTTTTCTAAAAACCCATTTTCCCCCTTTTTTCATAATAAGTAAAGATTTTCATTAAGAATTTTTCAATAAGAAGTAGAGAGGCAAAATTAAGTATTTTCAAGTCAACACACTAAAACCACACATTTAATTAAAGGTTCCCTCTCAGTAGAGAGGACGTGTGGGGTGCTAACAACTTCCCTGCGCGTAACCGACCCCCGAACCCTATTCTCTAGTTTCGCAAGACCAATCGCTTTCCAAAAAAGGTTTTCCTAATATTTTCCTTAATAAATATTGGTGGCGGCTTCATTGTCTTAGGAAAAGTTGTGAACGAGGAAGGTTCTCCCTCGGGGACTTTTTCGGGCGCAACAGGTGGGAGATTGTTGATGAGTGTTCTGTGCGAGATCACATGATATGGGCTGTTTGAATTAAATGTCTTCCCTATGTAATTCGGTAGGATTCAAAGATGCAGGAAGATTGGCTAGTTATGATATGGTTATTGCTTATAAGTCAAGGGCATTGAAGAGTACAGGATATAGTGTCATGCGTTTTGCTACCTTGGTCTGCCGAAAATCGAATATTTTCTTAATTGATATTGTACTAATATAGGTGGTGTAGTGATAGTGGGGCGAAAATCAGGCCCAAGAGAGAAACTAAGAAGCCCCAATGGTTGAATGAATTTATCTAGGCCCAGTATATTTAGTCCAGCATTTTATTTTTAAGTGGATTGTCTTTAAGTGGCCCATGGCCCATTTATCTGTTTCAGTAGCATAACCCTAGCTATATATATTGTAATGCTGCCTCCATTGGGGGATAAGAAATATCAGAAGTTGTTTTATGTTTATTTCTTCTCTTGCAACCCTAGATCTAGTGTTTAGCCTAGTGTAGTCTATCATTGGTGCTTTCATTTTGTTTCTCAATGCCTCCAAAAGCTACCAACCCAACATCCAAGGATCTGGATGATGCTATTCAAGCTTCCTATCAACACATGGATGTTGTCCTCAATAAAAATAACCAGCAACTTGAGCAACAACTGGGTGAACAGCTGGGTACTGTGAATACAAGGCTGGATAATCAACAACAGCTAATGGATTCACGATTTGAGACACTCACAAAACTGATTAATGACAGATTTCCAACACAACAGCACTCTCCTTCATCAGGTAACACTTCTTCCCCTTTATTACCCCCTGGTTATGAACATGCTGTTACCCACACTGTCTCTACCCCAATTCCCACAGTTCTGACTCAACCCACCTCGACCCAACCCACTGTTTCCCTTTCTGGATCTGAACCACCACCTATACCACCACCTATACCACCCCCTAACATATATGGCCCAACAACCTACCCTGCATTCGCCCAAATTCCCCCATACAACCCCTCACCTTACCAAAATATGTTCCCTAATTTTATGCAGCAGATGTACTCTCCACAGTTTTCCCAAACTACCCCTCAAATCCCTTATAGACAACCAAAAGTAGAAATGGGAATTTTTGATGGAACAGACCATTTGGAATGGTTGTTCCAAGCTGAGCAGTTTTTCTCCTTTTACAACATTCCAATGGTAAATCGTTTGCCTGTGGTTTCATTTTATATGAAAGGGGAAGCACTTAGTTGGTTTAAGTGGATGCATCACAACAGCCAACTTGCTGATTGGACAACCTTTGCTAGAGCGCTAGAGCTAAGGTTTGGTCCCTCTACCTATGAAAATCACCAAGCCCAACTTTTTAAGCTTAGACAAACTGGGTCTGTTGCTGAATACCAAGCTAACTTTGAGAAATTGGGAAATAGAGTCTTAGGGCTACCACCTGATGCGATTTTAAACTGTTTTATCTCGGGCTTAAACCCAGAAATCAGAAATGAAATAGCCATACAACGACCCTATTCAATTTCTCAGGCTATTGGTCTAGCCAAACTCATTGAGGATAAGATTAAAGCCACCAAACCCAAATTCTCCAGACCCTTTCCCCAAACCTATGGCCAAACCTCAAACACAAACCCACCCTCACACAAGCCAGTCCAACACCCAACCACTACACCTACCACCCAAAACACCCCAAATACACCAAAACCAAACCAACCTAAATACTCTATAAGGCGCATCAGTCCAGCCCAACGGGAAGAACGCCGTGCTCAAGGTCTATGTTACAATTGTGATGAAAAGTTTGTCCCGGGGGCATAAATGTGCTAATGGTCGCTATCTCTTACTCATGCTTGAGGAAGGTGAAGAACTAGACCCCACTGAATCTCAAAATGAAGAAATTGAAAGTGGACCAGAAGAATCTTACTTTCAACTATCACCTCAGGCTCTAACAGGTCAATTTGCCCCTCAAATACTCAGGTTTTACGGCCTAATTGGTGGACTGATAGTTATGGTTCTAGTCGACACTAGGAGCACACATAACATACTGCAACCAAGAATTGCTGAGCATTTGAAACTGCCCACTTCAAAAATCCCAGCATTTTCTGTCATGGTTGGAAATGGTTCCCACTTACAATGTGAAGGGATTTGTAATGACGTTCCTATCAACTTACAAAACCAGTCATTTTGCTTACCATTTTATTTACTTCCAATCGAAGGTGCTGATGTAGTCCTTGGGATGGAGTGGCTTAGAACCTTGGGCCCAATTCAGGCAGATTTCTCCATACCATCAATCACTTTCCGACACAATAATGAGCCCATCACACTAAAGGGAGAACCTAAACCCAACCCAGCCCATACTACCTATCACCAACTCTGCCACCTACTACATACAGACTCAATTGCCTCACTTCACCTCCTAAGCTTTGAGCCCACTGACAAAGCTTTGAAACCCCACCAAACCAACAACAACCTCATTGACTCAATAGCCCATACCTTACCACCTGAGGTTAACTCTATACTCCAAAACTACCCAACTGTTTTCCAAGAACCACATGGCCTACCACCCCCCAGACCTCATGACCACCACATCCCACTACTCCCAAACACACCTCCCATCAATGTCAAACCCTATTGTTACCCTCACTCCCAAAAAGAAGCCATGACCTCCCTAATCCATGACATGCTACAAGAAGGCACTATTGTCCCTAGCAACAGCCCTTACTCCTCCCCAGTTTTGTTGGTTAAAAAGAAAGATGGAACTTGGAGGTTCTGTGTTGACTACAGAGCACTAAATGCAGTCACTGTTAAGGACAGATTCCCAATCCCCACTATAGATGAACTCCTTGATGAACTTGGCTCAGCTAAAATATTCACCAAGATAGATCTACGCTCAGGTTATCACCAGATTCGGGTTGCACCGGAAGACACTCATAAAACAGCTTTTCGCACTTTTGACGGACATTACGAGTTCTTAGTCATGCCTTTTGGGCTGTCTAACGCGCCGTCTACATTTCAATCAGCAATGAACGATTTACTAAGACCTTTTTTACGACGGTTTGTTCTGGTTTTCTTTGATGATATTTTAATCTATAGCCGTTGTTTATCTGATCACCTACTTCATTTAAGACTCATTTTAGATTTACTTCAGACCCATCATTTTGTTGCAAAGCTGTTTAAGTGTGTTTTTGCAGTTGATGTTGTTCATTACCTAAGTCACGTTATTTCTGTTAATGGTGTATCCCCAGACCCTGATAAAGTTCAAGCTATACTAGACTGGCCAAAGCCACGTTCACTCACGACACTCAGGGGATTTTTAGGCCTCACCGGATTCTATACACGATTTGTGCGTCTCTACGCCTCTCTCGCCGCTCCTCTCACCGATTTGTTGCGTTCCACTAAGTTTACATGGAGTACAGATGCCGAAGTGGCTTTTACAGAGTTAAAACAGAAAATTACATCAGTGCCAGTGCTTGCTCTCCCTGAATTTACCAAGGTCTTTGTGGTTGAAACAGATGCTTCCGCTACAGCCATTGGTGCTGTTCTCTCCCAAGACGGTCACCCCTTAGCCTTCTTCAGCAAAAAGATGAGGGGATGCAAGCTGCCTCAGTGTATGTGCGAGAAATGTTTGATGTCACTGAAGTAATAAAAAAGTGGCGTCAGTACCTCTTAGGACGACATTTTCACCTTTACACAGATCAGAAGAGCCTTAAGAGCCTCCTTGTTCAGAAGATTCAAACACCAGAACAACAGAAATGGGCATTTAAGTTACAAGGGTTCAGTTTTGATATTTACTACAAACCTGGCAAGTCTAATCTGGTTGCGGACGCACTTAGCCGCAAGTATACAGAGGATGCAACACTGCTCTCTGCAATCTCATCTCCAATCCCGACGCTTATTGCTCAACTACAACAGTATTACAAAACAGATGACAAAGGAAAGGATTTAGTTCAAAGTTGCACATCAGAAATAGACATGAAGAATGATTACAGCTACTCAAATGACTTGATCTATTACAAGGGCAAACTTTTCATACCTGACTCAGCAGATCTACGGAAAGCCCTTCTGCATGAATATCACAGCACCCCTGTAGCCGGTCATTCAGGCGTTAAACCCACTCTAGCAAGACTCTCTGCCTCCTTCTCCTGGCCAGGAATCCATAGAGATGTTAAACTCTTCATCAAGCACTGCACCACTTGCCAGCAGAACAAGTACCTACCACAGAAAAAGCAAGGGTTACTTCAACCATTACCATCACCAAATCAGGTTTGGGAAGAACTTACAATGGACTTCATAACTCACCTTCCAAACTCTTTTGGACACACTTCCATCTGGGTGATTTGCGACAGACTCACAAAGTTTGTTCACTTCATAGCACTACCAACCAGATATTCTGCAGTAGATCTGGCCACTAGATTCTCAGTCGAGATGTGCCGCCTCCATGGCATCCCTAAATCCATAATATCTGACAGAGATCCCTTATTTTTAAGCAACTTCTGGAAAGAACTTTTCCGCGTGCAGGGAACAACTCTAAAGTACAACACTGCTTACCACCCTGAGCCTGATGGCCAGACTGAGGTCGTCAACCGCTCCCTAGAGACGTATCTTCGCTGCTTCACGAGTGAGCACCCTCGTAAATGGTTCAAGTTCTTGCATCTTGCAGAGTATTGGCATAACTCCTCTTTTCATTCGGCCATTCAGATGTCGCCCTTCCAGGCTCTCTACGGCCGACCACCACCAGCAGTTCCAGAATTATGTTACAGGTGCAACAGATCTTGACACCTTGGAGTCCACACTGAAACAGAGACAAGAGATACTGAAAGCATTGAAAGAGAACCTAAAAAGAAGCAGACAAAGAATGGTAGACCAAGGCAACAAAAAAAGGAGAGACTATACCTTCAACATTGGAGATCTTGCCCTTCTGCGTCTACAGCCTTACCGCCAGCAAACAGTTGCACGCAGATCCTCAGAGAAGCTGACCAAGCGTTACTACGGCCCATTTAAGGTTCTCAGGCGCATTGGGAAAGTAGCATATGAACTAGAACTTCCCTCTGAATCTCGTATGCACCCAGTGGTGCACGTTTCTCAGTTGCTTCCTTATTTTGGAGGTGATTTTCAAGCTCATAATCTTGAGGGGCTTGAAGAGAAGGCAAATGGTTTGGATATTACAGACTTAGAAGAAAAAGAAGGAAAGTCTGAAGAAGACAGAGAGAGAAACGAGTTAGGTGTGAATGGGAAGAAAGAAGAACAGCAAAGTTCTTTAACTGAAAGGGATACAGTGACTTGTGTAACTAAGTGCAATATAAACACTTCACTTCCTCCTACAAATTTCGAACCGTTGGATGAAGACTCCACTTCCCAAGCCAACTCTATCGCATCCCAACCGTTGGTTACAAAGCAAATGGAAAAAGGTGAGTTGTCACAGTCTCACACGCTGGCCAACGCGCAGGGACAGGCGCTGACACGCGTGACAGCTGCGCAGTTACACGCCAACCCCTCCCAGCCCTTAGATATTTTGGATCCTCTACGCGTTTCATCTGAACCGTTGGCCCCAGATTTGGATTTCAAAGCCAAATCAATTCCAGCTAAGGCGCGGCCCCCAAGCGCTGACTCCCTGATTTCCGCTGACCCGCGTGACAGCGCGTTTGCCTCTCCTCCATTCGATCCCAACGGATCTCTGATGCGCGAATCACAGCCGCTGATCACAGATCCAAAGCCAGCGATTCCTGTCACTCTCACGTCCTCGGTCAACACAAAAGCCTGCCACGCGTTCGATTGCAACGGGACTCCGCCCAGCACATCCCCACCGTCGATTCAAGCTGACGCGCTGGGACCTCCACTCCAGCCAATCCATGTGCCCTACACTCCAGCCAATACTGGCCAGCCACGTGGCGCCTCAAACCTTGAGGACAAGGTTTTTCTTGGACCCGTGAGTAATGATAGTGGGGCGAAAATGAGGCCCAAGAGAGAAACTAACAAGCCCCAATGGTTGAATGAATTTATCTAGGCCCAGTATATTTAGTCCAGCATTTTATTTTTAAGTGGATTGTCTTTAAGTGGCCCATGGCCCATTTATCTGTTTCAGTAGCATAACCCTAGCTATATATGTTGTAATGCTGCCTCCATTGGGGGATAGGAAATATCAGAAGTTGTTTTATGTTTATTTCTTCTCTTGCAACCCTAGATCTAGTGTTTAGCCTAGTGTAGTCTATCATGTAGGGATACTCTTTTTCCTACCGGGGCTTTTTTCCCACAGGGTTTTGGCCTCTTTGGGTTTTAATGAGGCCCCATGTTCCCAATTTATGTAATGGGTCGGTGCACCTCTTGTGCTCCCATAAATAAAATATTGCGTATAAAAAAGCATTCAAACTATCTGATTCCGCCGCAAATCTACAAACAATATATCTTTTGGAAATTCGAAACTTCTCCTTGTAGCTATAACAACAAACACGACACTGTCGCCATCTCTCATCATACCACCAATGCCCCACTTAGCCCCCCCCCCCCTCTATTGGACTTGGACTTGATAAATTAACATGCATATATCAACCACTAAGGGGTGTTCAACCAAAACCATATATAGGCAAATTTAGATCTCTGGTTAGCGTTTTCAACATCACCAGCACCGTTAAAGCAATAGATACGTCAATAATATTTATCTGTTAATATAAAGAGTTTTGTGTTGTTTTAGGCAGGAAAAAGACAATACCAATGCTTAACATGTGGCAAAAGTGTGTAGTTCACGTTATTATAGAATTCATAGACATTGAGCTATGCCGCGGAGAGTTGTTGAATGAATGAACTAATTGAGCTATGACCCGGAGACCTCTTTGGTTCAGTTTTAAAAATATTGGATGAGAGGAGGGAAGAGAGAAGAAAGAGAAAGTGAAAAACAAGGAATAGTAAAATCCGATTTAGCTACAGTGCAACACATGGCAAACGAAGTCTTATTTTCTTTATAGTATATAAATAAATAAATAAATACAAGTGTGTGAGAGATGAAAAAAGAGAGAGATTATTCTTTTTTTGGTATAAACTGGGTATGCTCTGTGCGCAATTGCAGAGACTAATCCTTCTCGCTAGGTGGGACCACAATGGGCGGCAAAGCTCTCCTTCAAGAGATTTAACACGGTTGCATGTCCAAGGCTGGATTCGAACTCAGGACCTTAGTTAAGCTGAAAGAGACCCCTACCATTGTTGTATGAAAACATGATGTGCAAGTATACAGAGTCGCAACAAGTAATAAAGATTGAGTAGAGATCGTTCCCACGAGGATTGTTGAGTTCTTTTCTATATTTAAATTAGTAAGTAAGCTAGTAAGTAAAATAAAAATAAAACAACAAGTTGTAGAACACTATTTAATCATAAACCGTAATAAGAGTAAAGGATTGTAGGAAATTCAAAATGGGAACAAGTTGGAATGCTTTTCACTATGCAACTTGTAGCGACCGAAAAATCCGAGAGGATTCCTCGAAGGTTCAAAAAATGAAGCCGCCACCAAAGTTTAATTATAAGGGCAAACATTGGAAAATCCCTTTTGGATTGGATAAGGGTCCTTGAGACCAGATAAGGGTTCGGGAGTCGGTTATGCGTGGGGAATGTATTAGCACCCCACGACATCCTTCCTAAGGAAGGTTACCTGCTAACTAGTTGTAGGAAAGAATATTAATTTTGAAAATGTTTATTTTGTAGATATCTTGTACTGCAGGACTTATACTGCAGGTCAGGTTTTGATGATGAAAAAGGCAAAGCCAAAGTTGATGAAAAAGACAAAGCCAAAGTTGATGGCCAAAGTTAATGAAAGTGACAAAACATCAAAGTCACAATCCAAGACAATCAAGCTCAAGAATTGAAGATTCAAGTTTAAGGGTAGTCCTTAAATATAAGGGTAGTCCTTAGGGTTTGGGTGTGTCTTAGGAAAAAGTGTAAGCTCTTTCGAAGGTCATCTCGTCTCTCGATGTCTAATGTGGACCACAAGAGCATCGAGATAATCTAATTTTTATTAAAAATAGGATGAACTTTATTTTATTTTAATTGTAATAGGCTATACTTTAAGTTTGAAACTTGGGTTTTAAATATGTAGGCATGTGCTAAACTAGTGGGCCATTTTTGGGCTTGTATGTGGGCTTTATTTTGCTTGTGTTGCCATGGCCAAACCCTACCTATATAAGGGTTGGTGTTGTTTCATGTAAAGCACCTTTGATCATTTTATGATATTGTGAGAATAGAGAGTGCTTCTCTAGGGTTCTTCTTAGAACCAAATTTGAGTCTTATCAAGAGCCTCTTACTCTTGTGGACCACAAGAGCATCGAGATAATCTAATTTTTATTAAAAATAGGATGAACTTTATTTTATTTTAATTGTAATAGGCTATACTTTGAGTTTGAAACTTGGGTTTTAAATATGTAGGCATGTGCTAAACTAGTGGGCCATTTTTGGGCTTGTATGTGGGCTTTATTTTGCTTGTGTTGCCATGGCCAAACCCTACCTATATAAGGGTTTGTGTTGTTTCATGTAAAGCACCTTTGATCATTTTATGATATTGTGAGAATAGAGAGTGCTTCTCTAGGGTTCTTCTTAGAACCAAATTTGAGTCTTATCAAGAGCCTCTTACTCTTGTGGTGATTCCACCTTGATCTTATCATCCTCTTGGATGTGGCGATTTCTCCGTCTTCTTGCCTAATCCCATTTGTATGTTTCTTTTCCCCTTTATCTTTTAGTCTTATTGGATTCAAGAAATCACTTGGTTAGATCCTTTATTTGTCATGGAATCAATTAGATTCACAACAAGTGGTATTCAGAGCCATTACCAATTGTTATTGTGTTCTTGAATCAAGAAAAAAAATTCCAAAAAAATCTGCTAGAGAAATCTATTTATTTTTTGTTACGGCGAGAATTTTGTTCTTCAACACATTGGTATTCTTCCCTTTACTTTCCTTACTGTTTTGTTTTGTTCCTTTTTTTTAACTTGTCCTTTGGTTTGTCTTTACGGTTGTCGGTAGTACCCTAGTTTTGGATCTTAGCTTCAATTCATGCTCAACTTGAATTCAACTTGCTGGAAAATGAATTCAATATCCTGAATTTGAATTCGTTGCATTAGGAAGCATTTTACCTTTTTGTTGTTGTTTTTGAATTGGTTGACCTGATTGTGTCCTTGATGAATTATTTGAGTTCAACTCTTTAATCCGAGAATTAGCTAGCGTCGGTTTTCTTTGGGGAAACTTCACCTGCAATAGTTTGATCTGAAATTTTAATAGCAAATTTGTTTTTGATGTTATTTAATTTATAGATGTCCGATTCTGGAAATTCAAAAGTCCAAATTAATTTTAAAAAAAAAAGAGGAGTTCAAATATGCAGAAAAAAAATGAAAAAAAGTGCTGCAAAAAAAAAGTAATTCTATACAAGAGCACTTTTACAAAAAAGGATATACAAAAAAAATCCAGAATTGTTCATTTTGATACATCAATCATTTTTGCATCTTTGTTTCTTCTATTAAACATTACAAGTTGATTTTAGTGTCTTACCTTCCACATATTTGAACCACTTAGTCATTTAGTTTTTTTTCTTTTTTTTTGAGTCGTCTCCTTGTTTATCTAATTGAGTGTGTCTTCCTTTGCCTTTTGTTTTCTTTCTATCTTTCGTGTCTTTTAAATTCCTTAGTTTTGTCTTTGAAGTTTCTCTTGTCTTTGTTGGCCTCTTGAATGATAACTTTCATGCGTGTTTTTCACAATTGTGTAGAGGTTTTCCACAAACTTGATTTAGACTTGTTTGGTTTGTTTTAAGAACTTGAAGAGTTGCATTAGGGAGTGGAAAAAGGCTGGAGTGAACATTATAGAAAAAGCCATAATTGAGTGATATACACGAGTGATACATTTCTTGAGCGTAAACACTTAGTGAGTGGTGAGGACTTTTGTTCTTGTTACTTATTTGATCATTTGGTACTTGTTAGCTTGTTGGAATCATGAATAGAGGTTTGGACTATAAAAAAGAATGTGTTGCAAAAACTCTTAAAAAGTATAAGGTTCGTGATTTGATTCGGAAGATGCATGAGAGGTATGAAGAGAATGTGAGAGAAAAGCATAGAAAGTATAAAAAAGAAAGAAGCTATGAGAGGAGAGATAGAGAAAAAGAGAGAAATCATAGAGATTATTTGAGAGAAAATGAGTTGAAGGAAAATGTGAGCATTCCAAAGTTTCATGGGAAGAGTGACCCCGAAGCATATCTTGATTGGGAGCTTCAAGCAGAACAAATTTTCTCTTGTTATGATGTTAGTGAAGAGCAAATGTTGAAGTTTTTTGTGTTGGAGTTTAGAGATTATGCACTTATTTGGTGGGATAAAGAAAAAAAGCTTAGAAAGAGTTGTGAACTTGAGCCAATTGCAAAATGGAAAGATTTGAAGGCCCTAATGAGGAGGAGACATGTTCCTTCTCATACCCATAAGGAGTTGTGTGACAAATTGCATAGACTTACTCAAGGAAGTAAAAGTGTTAGTGAGTACTTTGAGAAGTTAGAGTTGGCTATGACTAGAGCTAATGTGGAGGAGAATTTGGAGGATACCGTAGATAGGTTTCTTGATGGTTTAAATGAAGATATAATGGAGGAAGTGGAGCATCGCCATTTTGTAAAGATTGAAGATCTTGTCCACCAAGCCATTAAGGTGGAAACACAATTGCAAAGAAAGAAATTCTACAAAAGATCCTTTTCAAAATACCACTCTTCAAGTTGGAAGGTCAATTCCAAGAAGGAGGGGCCTACATCCAAAAGACATGATGTCACAACCTCCAAGGGTAAAGGTACAAATTCTAACTCTTCTTCTTTAAACCCTAAGTTAAGGAACATGAAATGTTTTAACTGTTTGGAGTATGGGCACATTGCATTAAATTGCCCAACTAAGAGACTTTTGGTCCTAAGGAAAAATGGTTGCATTAGTTCAAATGAGAGTGAATGTAAGAAAAAACCTCAAGAGAGAGATTTGTTCATGGTTAATAATTTTGTTGGAGCCTATGATAAAAATGAGAATGATTCACAAAGAAATAACATTTTCCAAACTAGGTGTCTCATTCTAGGAAATGTATGTTCTTTAATAGTTGATGGAGGTAGTTGTGCAAATGTTGCAAGTACTAGGTTAGTGTCAAAGCTCAATCTTGAAACTACTCCACATCCTAGTCCATATAAAGTGCAATGGTTAAGTGATCATGGAGAATTAGAGATAAATAGACAAGTCAAGATATCATTTTCCATTGATAAATATTGTGATGAGGTTTTATGTGATGTGGCACCCATGGAGGCTAGTCACATATTGCTAGGGAGACCTTGGCAATTTGATAGGAAAGTTATCCATGATGGTGAATCCAACAAATACACTTTTGTTCACAATAGGATCAAATTCACTCTTCACCCTCTTAGTCCAAATAAGGCTAAAGAGGACATGTTGGCTTTGAAACTTAAAATAGAAAAAGAAAAAGAAGAGTTGAAAGAAAATGAAAAGGAGTGTGGTAAAAGAGAAGCAAAGATAGACCATAAAAGGAATGAAAAGAAAGAAGTGAGGAAAAATAAAAATCTCTTAAAAAGGGGGGTTGAGGTCAATAGAGCATTGTTGGTAAGACCTATGATTAAACTTGAAGGTCCATTTAATTGTTTGTCTTCTTATGCTAACAATTTCCCTAGTGTTGTTGATATCTTTTTGAGCATGCATAGGGATGAATATTCAAGAAAGGTACCCCATGGTTTGGTGCTTTATGGTGCTACTCCCAAATTGCAAGTTTCCAAGGAAAGCCATGTTCTTGAAGAAGTTAATCCCAATGAAGTTTCTTTTGGTTTGATTCCTTACACAAGTGTCAAATCAATTAAGCTTTCTAAATTCATGATGAACAACTTTTGTCTTGCATTGCTTAAGTTTTACTTTTCGTGTGTGTTTGAAAATCTTGCAAATTTGATGATGGGATGGTCTAACTTGTATCTATTGCCTAAGTTTGAAAATGAGAGTCCTCATGTGAGGTCAATTATTCCTCCAACCTTGAAAGGAGAAAGAAACAATGTTGTTATTTCAATGTTCAAGCAAACAAAGGTAACTTTGGTTATAGGTATCTGCTCCAAAAGGTATAAGTTGCTTCCTAACTTTCACTTTTCATTGATTACTATTGCATGGAGTTGGTTGTTGTTTATCTTCATCAAATGTGTTGATTTTTCCCAATTTCCATTTGACCCCGGTGGTACGTTTGTATTTATTTGAGTTCTTTCTTTATGTAGGATACAACGGAGATCAAATTCGAGGTCGAATTTCTTCAAGAAGGAGGGAATGATGTGGACCACAAGAGCATCGAGATAATCTAATTTTTATTAAAAATAGGATGAACTTTATTTTATTTTAATTGTAATAGGCTATACTTTAAGTTTGAAACTTGGGTTTTAAATATGTAGGCATGTGCTAAACTAGTGGGCCATTTTTGGGCTTGTATGTGGGCTTTATTTTGCTTGTGTTGCCATGGCCAAACCCTACCTATATAAGGGTTGGTGTTGTTTCATGTAAAGCACCTTTGATCATTTTATGATATTGTGAGAATAGAGAGTGCTTCTCTAGGGTTCTTCTTAGAACCAAATTTGAGTCTTATCAAGAGCCTCTTACTCTTGTGGTGATTCCACCTTGATCTTATCATCCTCTTGGATGTGGCGATTTCTCCGTCTTCTTGTCTAATCCCATTTGTATGTTTCTTTTGCCCTTTATCTTTTAGTCTTATTGGATTCAAGAAATCACTTGGTTAGATCCTTTATTTGTCATGGAATCAATTATATTCACAACAAAGTCTCACACACTCACACAAGTTTTCAAAAAGAATGCATACTTACGTAAACACAAAAAACATTTTTGAAAGCATAAAAATCGATTTGCACCTTTTATAAACATCCATTGAAAATCGATTTTCAGGTCATCAAGAATGCATATAATCGATTCATACAAAGCATATATTTGATTCACACTGGTTCCAAAAACAAAAGAATCGATTTCACATCACTTCCTTTTCCTTGCATAATCGATTGTTAAGCAAACATTTTTTAAAGGGAAGCATCGATTCATATCTTTTTTTTTACTAAGCTTAAAAATCGATTCCTACACATCTCAGGCAAGCCAAGAATCGATTCATACATTATTCCACTAAGTATGAAATCGATTCCTAGCCCTCCTGAATCATAAGAATCGATTGTTACTTTTTCTCAAGTAAAGCAAAATCGATTCTCACTTAAAAGAAGTCACACATAAGAATCGATTCCCAAATCCAATACATTTGAGCATATAATCGATCCCTACATTATTTTCAACGTAAACTTCTTTTTCTCATAGCCTATAAATAGGCACCTCATTGTGTTCATTTGATAACCAACCCACTATTACGAATCAGAGCACATTTTGAGAAAAACTCTTTACATTTTATTCTTTGCTCTTCTCGCACCGCTGGTCTGTCAGAGCTGATTTTTCGCAAAGAGTTAGTTGGGGTTGCATTCTTCAAGTTGTATTATCTGCCTACATTAGAGGTATTTCAGTCTTTAAGTTTTGTGATTGTTTATTGGTTATATTTTGTACTAGGGAGTGGGGTATCTCTCTAGGGTAGCTGTTTGTACTAGGAAGTGGGGTATCTTTCTTGGGCAGCTTGTTGTAACAAGGGTGGGGTATCTCTTGTTGTATTGTGGTTAGATTTGAGGGCTCTTCATAGGTGGGGTATCCTAGGGAAGAGTGCCTGAGTCTGTAAAGGTTTCCAAGGCACCCGTAAGCCCTGTTGTGTTAGTGGAAAATCTCACAAGGGTGTGAGGACCGGATGTAGGTCAATGGGAGGTGACCGAACCAGGATAAATATCTGCGTGCTTTATTGCTTTATTTTCTAATTCCTTCGCTTCCACTTAACCTGCGCGAAAATTAATCTAAGTCATTGAAAAGGGGAAAAAGTTTTCAAAAGTTTTTAAATCTCAATTCACCCCCCCCTCTTGAGACTGAAGCCACTTGGCAACAAGTGGTATCAGAGCTAGACTCTTGTATAAAGGGCCTAGCAGCTTCAAGAGAAATGGCTTCAGGTTGGTCTACGCAAGAGGGTGCTTCTCTTACCCGTCCTCCGGGATTCAACGGGAAAGATTACGCATACTGGAAAGAAAGAATGAGAATCTTTATTGAAGTGGTAGACTTAGATGTTTGGGATTCTGTGGAAAAAGGACCCTATGTCCCCACGCACATAGTAAATGGTATTCTTACAATAAAAGGTAGAAATGAATGGTCTGATGAGGAGAAAAGAAAAGCTCAACATAATCTGCGGGCTAAAAACATAATTACTTCTGCTTTGAGTCCTGATGAATTTTTTAGAGTTTCAAACTGTAAATCTGCTCAAGAAATGTGGGATAATCTGCAAGTCACTCATGAGGGTACAAATGAAGTAAAAAGGGCTAGAACGAACACTCTGATCAGAGAATACGAGCTATTTAGAATGAATTCAGGTGACACTATTCCAGAAATGCAAAAGAGGTTCACTCACATAGTGAATCAACTGAGTCTTTTGGGAAAGTCATTCCCTGCTGAAGATCTGATCAACAAAGTTCTAAGGTGTCTAAACAGAGAATGGCATCCTAAAGTAACTGCTATAGCTGAATCCAGGAATTTAGCTACTATGTCACTTGCCACTCTAATCGGTAAGTTACAAAGAGCATGAACTAGAGCTCACCCGTTTGGCTGAGCACGAAAATACAGACAAGAAAAAGAAAAGCTTGGCTTTGAAAGCGTCTAGTTCAAGTCGACCTTGTAATAGTGATGACTCAGAAAGTGAGAAAGATGAAAGTGAGGAAAACATGGCTCTCATGGTTCGAAAATTCAAAAAGCTTATGAGAAAAAAAAATTTGCCAAAGATTTTTCTCCTGAGAAGTTCTCCAGCAAAGAAAGTTCATCCGGTCCTCCAACTTGCTATGAATGTGGGAAACCTGGTCACATGAGAATGGAATGCCCTAGTTTACAGAAAAAGGGATCCAAATTCAAAAAAGAAGGCATTCGGAGAAAACAAAAGAAGGAAAGCCTACGTAGCATGGGAAGACAATGACACAAGCAGTTCAGATGGTTCAGAAAGCGAAAAAGCTCATGTTGCTCTTATGGCCAACCACGAAAGTGAAGGTGAATCCGAAAATGAGGTAAGCTCTAACTCTGATTCTTTACAAGATGCATATGATGAACTACATGAAGCATTTGTTGAATTGCATGATAATTCTCTTAAATTAGCTAAGGCATTAAGTAAATCAAAGAAAACCATTGCTAACCTTCAAAATGAAGTTAATGCTTTAACTAAGGAAAAATTAGAGCTTAGAAAAGAAAATGATGATCTTGTTTATTTCAAGGAAAATTATGTATGTGATAAGTGTATAGAACATGAAAAGAAAATCAATGAGCTTGAATGTACAATAAGCGAAATGTCCAAATTACAACATGTACATCCTAGGGTTCCAAGAAATGATTTTGAGAAAAGACATATGCATCATAGACCTAAGTTTACAACTAGACCCTATATTAGATGTTATTTCTGTGCTAAAACTGGACATACATCATCTGTTTGCAGGGCAAGAGGTAAACGAAATATGAAAAAGGTGTGGGTTCCTAAAGGGACCATACCAAACACTAACCCACAAGGACCCAAAGAGATTTGGGTACCTAGAACCTTGTTTTAGATCATTGCAGGTATGCTTCAAGGTATGGGGGCAAATTGATACCTTGACAGCAAAAACTCAAAGCGCATGACCGGAGACGCAATAAAGTTCTTAACACTCACCCCCGGAAAAAGCCGCCATGTGACTTGTGATAAATAGAGGAAGAATCACCGGTAAAGGTTAGATTGGTAAAGTATTATTCACCTCTACTGAAAATGTGCTTAAAAATAATTTATTAAGTCAAAAATGTGACTAGTGAAATAGAGTAATCTCTGAATCTCATTTCATGCATCTTTAAAGAACAATATTTATAAAGGCATGAAACAACAAAATATTCTGGTCATCCCTCTAGGACTGAGCATGTAGAATTTATATATCACCTTCTTAGAGGTTATGATTAGAAAGGTGATAGTATGATTGAGTTAGTTGAGTCGTCACAATCAGCTAGTTGATATTTTCACAAATCCATTGCAAAATAAAACCTAGTTCTTTGTTCATTCAAATGAGTTTTTGATAAAATGTTTCTCAAGTGATTTTATAAAGAAATATGAATTTAAGTAAAATTGTGACTTGTGAATTCTGCGTGCTAAAGAAGCGTTTTCTAAAAATAGTTGAAGTGCTATTTTTTTTCTCTTGTCACAATCAATTGCCAGCTCTGGTATTTCTTTTAACACATGCTCACAATCGTTGTTTACCTAAAATAATTTTTCTCGCAAAACTCTACTTCCCGTGATCATATTCTGGCTGTCATCACCAACTTTCAAACTAAGCGGCATGAAATATATGCTTCACAGTGTTTGAGATTCATGATTAGCTCTTACTCATTCTGATGAAATATTTCCTTCATGGTTTCATATATGATTTTCTGTTGGTTTTGATGATCACTTATGAATCGGCAATGGTTCTTCAAATAGCTGTGTCATTAGATTCGCAAACTCTATCTTACATCGACCCTTTTGATCATGACAAAAAGGGGGAGAGAAATATAAGGTTGCATAAAGCATATAGAATGAGCATATAGAATTGTCATAGCATTGTCACGATGCATCTAGTCAATAAAACAGGGGGAGCATCATGATAGGGGGAGTATCATATATATGCATTACGTGTTTGAACTAACCTCCCACCTTATGATGAGTAAAGTTTTGTCATCATCAAAAAGGGGGAGAATGTAGATATCTTGTACTGCAGGACTTATACTGCAGGTCAGGTTTTGATGAAGAAAAAGGCAAAGCCAAAGTTGATGAAAAAGACAAAGCCAAAGTTGATGGCCAAAGTTAATGAAAGTGACAAAACATCAAAGTCACAATCCAAGACAATCAAGCTCAAGAATTGAAGATTCAAGTTTAAGGGTTGTCCTTAAAAATAAGGGTAGTCCTTAGGGTTTGGGTGTGTCTTAGGAAAAAGTGTAAGCTCTTTCGAAGGTCAGCTCGTCTCTCGAAGTCTCACACACTCACACGAGTTTTCAAAATGCATGCATACTTACGTAAACACAAAAAGTATTTTTGAAAGCATAAAAATCGATTTGCACCTTTTATAAACATCCATTGAAAATCGATTTTCAGGTCATCAAGAATGCATATAATCGATTCATACAAAGCATATATTTGATTCACACTGGTTCCAAAAACAAAAGAATCGATTTCACATCACTTCCTTTTCCTTGCATAATCGATTGTTAAGCAAACATTTTTTAAAGGGAAGAATTGATTCATATCTTTTTTTTACTAAGCTTAAAAATCGATTCCTACACATCTCAGGCAAGCCAAGAATCGATTCATACACTATTCCACTAAGTATGAAATCGATTCCTAGCCCTCCTGAATCATAAGAATCGATTGTTACTCTTTCTCAAGTAAAGCAAAATCGATTCTCACTTAAAAGAAGTCACACATAAGAATCGACTCCCAGATCCAATACATTTGAGCATATAATCGATTCCTACATTATTTTCAACGTAAACTTCTTTTTCTCATAGCCTATAAATAGGCACCTCATTGTGTTCATTTGATAACCAACCCACTATTACGAATCAGAGCACATTTTGAGAAAAACTCTTTACATTTTATTCTTTGCTCTTCTCGCACCGCTGGTTCGTCAGAGCTGATCTTTCGCAAAGCGTTAGTTGGGGTTGCATTCTTCAAGTTGTATTATCTGCCTACATTAGAGGTATTTCGGTCTTTAAGTTTTGTAATTGTTTATTGGTTGTATTTTGTACTAGGGAGTGGGGTATCTCTCTAGGGTAGCTGTTTGTACTAGGAAGTGGGGTATCTTTCTGGGGCAGCTTGTTGTAACAAGGGTGGGGTATCTCTTGTAGTATTGTGGTTAGATTTGAGGGCTCCTCATAGGTGGGGTATCTCTAGGGAAGAGTGCCTGAGTCTGTAAAGGTTTCCAAGTCACCTGTAAGCCTTGTTGTGTTAGTGGAAAATCTCACAAGGGTGTGAGGACTGGACGTAGGTCACTGGGAGGTGACCGAACCAGGATAAATCTCTGCGTGCTTTATTGTTATATTTTCTAATTCCTTCGCTTCCACTTAACCTGCGCGAAAATTAATCTAAGTCATTGAAAAGGGGAAAAAGAAGTTTTCAAAAGTTTTTAAATCTCAATTCACCCCCCCCCCCCCCTCTTGAGACTGAAGCCACTTGGCAACATATTTTACCCTTTTATTGTGAATTAAAAAGAAAGAAGAAAATTGATATTTTATTTAAGAAAATGATTATTTAGGAAAAGACTGAAAAAGGGTTTTTTATTAGTGCAATTGACAGAGGTCGGCCGCCCTCTGCTCCTACGTATCTCTTGGTAGAGAATTAAATCACACGTAGTTCTTGGTAGAAAACTTTGTTTGTTGGTGTATTTTATTTAGGGACTTTAGGACTCCTGAGTGATCAATTCCTTTGTCCTAAAATGATGACTAACCCGACTGTACAGTCGGCTTAGTCCCCTACTTTGTTAAAATGGATTTTTTGAAGTTTGGAAGATAGTTTGATGTGTGGTGGTTTGATTTTGTTTGAACAGGGGTTTTAGGACTCTTGATCCGTACGGTTCATTCGTCCTAAAACGATGACTAACCCGGTCGTACGACCGACTTAATCCCCTATTTTAAAAATTTGATTTGTGGAAAGAAATATGTTTGTGTTTATTTTAAGTTAGAAATTGTTTGTTTTAAATAGGGATTTTAGGACATGATCCGTAACGGTTCATTAGTGACCTAAAAAGCAGACTAACTCGACTGTACAGTCGACTTAATCCCCTATTTTGTTCTTGAAAATATTTCTTTATTTCTGGGGAGTGGCCTTTTTCGAGCGGCCGTGGGGGCAAGTTCAGGTCGTTGACCTGATTTGCTCACCTCGAAGGACGTCCACCATATCTTAGGCTGACACAGCTAGTCTGAAGGACCTGGGGTCGGATGATCCGTCGCGCTTAGTGTCGACATAATGATCTTGAAAGTAGAGTTCGAAGTCGTTGCTTTGACATATTGGTTCGAACTGAACTGAAGGACCTGGGGTCGGATGATCCGTCGGTTGCTCGATAACGCGACGTGCGATCTGGAATGAATGACCATTGAAAGTCTGAAGGAGCGCTAGGGCTTTGAAGGACCGCTGGGGGTCCGAGACTCTGAATTGTGATATGAGACCAGTGCTTGGAGCACTGACTTTGAGGGAACAAACTATTGGGTTTGACGCATGGCGTACTTGCCTAGAACATACCTAATGAATGCATTTACCTGAGAAGGGAAAAGCTATCTATATTTGGCATGTTTAAAAATGCGATGAATGATGCATGCGTGCAATATAGGTATGTGAAATGGTAGGTGTCACATGGGATGAATGAAACGTGGCAGATGATGTGGGTTGAAGTTGGTGGAACATGGAGGTTGGCAATCAACGTATGTGAATGCAGATAAGATATGAATGCAATTGTACTGCTTAGATGCAGGTGCTACGATGAAATGCATGGTTGCATGCTGGAATGATTTATGCTTTGGTGGGGGTAATGAATGCAAGGTGGATGATTTTTTTCTCTTTTGGCTTTTCTTTTTTGGTTTTTTTTTGGTCTTTTTTTTTGCTTTTCTTTTTGGGCCTCTCTTTTTTTGCTGGTCCTTCAACTCGCAGGACTTCCGGCATGGGGTTACGAGCCTATCAAGTGCATTCGTACTGCTAAGTCGATTGCGCATGACTGGGACTTATCATTTGAGATGATTGCGCATGACTGGGACTTATCATTTGAGATGATCGCGCATTTATTGCTCTATTCCCGCGGTTCCTTTCTTCTTTGTAGGTGTTTTAATGAAAGACTATATCTCTTCTGTGATTCTCGTAAATTTCGTAATGATTGTAATGCTTTTGATTATGCCACATGTTTCACAATTCAGTATCAATTATCATAAAACATCATTTCAAAAATAGACGGAAGTAAAAAGAAAGGAAAGTGTTTGATGTTGACATTGGAGGCCAAATGTGCAGAAGGCACACCGACTTAAGATTACGTCAGGAATCTTATTGAAAGAATAGGAAAGTTGAAATACTAAGCAGACTTCTCGGTAGTTAATGTCCTTGAAGTAACGGCGCCGGCCACCCACGTTCACGACCTTGATCACTCATCATCCGACTTTTGGAAGTGTTGATTGCCTCAATGTTTGTTAGTCCAACTTCCTGACCCTAATTTTTGCCTGGATTGTCCCTTTTGGATTTTCAATCCACCGGGTCGCTCTAACTTTTGCCTAGGCCGCCCTTCCGGGTGTTCAACCTAGCGAGCTTATTTTTGCTTGGCTCATCTTTCTCATTTTTCTATACTCCTTTTTTAGGCAGAGTTCACCTGGAGTGGGAGGTCTTCCCCATCCATTTTTGTGAGAATTAAGGCTCTTCCAGAGAATGATTTCTTTACCACGCAGAGTTCGAGGTCCATCTCCTGCGAGAATCCTTTGGGGTATGACTTTCTTGGGCACCAAGTCTCCTTAAAATTGTTGAGGACGAGACCTTCTTCTGTTAAGCTTTCTTTGTTCTTTTCTGATATATCGTAAGACAACCGCTCTTTTGTTTTATGGGGTTTAATGGAAGTACTACTCCCATCGTACGGGGTTGCCCCTGTTGAAGTATGAGCGAGGTCTGATCTCCATGTAAGTTGAAATGTCACTATCATCCCCGATTCTTTGTTTGTTGTTGCAACTGCCCCGTTTGTTTTTTTGGGCGGTATGGGAAGGGATCATGATGCTCGACTTGGAGTCCTTACGTAGCCCTTTCACCACTGTCCGTGACGGTCTTTTTAGGAAAGCCGTAACGGCAGACCAAATTTCTTGACAATCACGGATTTGTTACACCATTGGGCGTCTTATGTCAGACAAGGTGATGTAAGCGAACTTTCTTGATTTGCTATCCTTTTGGTGTGATGTTAATTTCAACACCTTTTTATCTTCTTCTGTGCCCAAGTTAATCATTTCGTTTGATTCCACGCGAGGCTGGGTCACTTTATCCTTTTGTTCCATTATTCTCATTACCTCTGGAAGAGTTTCCCAGTTATCTTCAACATCTTCCTTGGTTTGATTAATGGGGCGATCAAAGTTATGACATGAGTTGCCGACGTTGTTATTTTCAAGGACAAGTTATTTAGATTTGCATTAGTAGAAATTGAAGAAGGATAAAAGAAGAAGTAAAGCGAGTAAATGAGTAAAGAAGGAATTTATTGGAGAATTCAAAATGTTATTTTATTAACACTGATACCGGAAAGAAACATGCGTGCCCTTATTGAAATGTCCTAAGGCTTTGGGCGGAGCCATAGGATTTGCATTACGTAACATTACTTTGAACTGAAAATCACAAGAAAATCAACAATCTCGCAATTCATAAGTGCTTCAATTGCAGGATAAAGGCGCACAAGGTTGATGATGCTGTTTTTAGCCCTTTGATCGCCTTCAAAAGCATTGACGGATGATTTCTCATGCCCCTGGCAAAGGGTTAGCGCATCCGTTCAGAGCATCCTCATTGAAGCTCAACCATTTGGATTCGATCAGATCCTCAATCACATGTTTTAGTGCCTTGCAGTTTTCTACTGAATGCCCAATTGCGCCTGCGTGAAATTCGCACGTGGCGTTTGGGTCATAGCTTCTTTGGGTTATTGGTTTCGGTCGAATCGTAAGAAATTTTCCCGTTTCTCATTCCGTTTTCCAACGGTGATCATGTCTGAGAAGTTTGAGGATACGCTCCCAATTAATCTGTCATAGAGGGGTGATTGCAACGTATCTATGAACATGGATACCATCTCTTTCTCTAGTAGAGGCGGTGCTACCTGCGCTGCCGATCCTCTCCAACGCTGGGCATACTCCTTGAATGATTCGTTGTTTCTTTTCACCATATTCTGCAACTGAGCTCTATCGGGAGCTATATCGATGTTGTATTCGTACTGCTTTAAGAAAGCATCAGCCAGGTCTTTCCAACATCGAATGTGGGTGCGTTCCAACTGCATGTACCAGCTTGAGGCTGCCCCGGTCAAGCTGTCCTGAAAGTAATGGACGAGCAGTTTGTCGTCGTGTGCAAACTCGGCCATTTTTCTACAATACATAGTCAGATGACTAGCGGGACAAGTTACCCCTCTGATTTGCCAAAGTTAGGTACTTTGAACTTGGGTGGGATAACCACATTAGGGACGAGACATAGATCATATGCATCCCTTGCCCCAACGTTGAATCCTTCCACAACCTTTAAACGTTCCTCCAACATTTGCAGCTTATCTCTTGACTGAGGATTCTCTGTAAGATGGTCATGAGGAAACCCGCTCATACTGTAGTACGGATAAATCATCGGAACCACAGCTGGGTTCGCATTTGGGATATACGAATGAGAATGGTCCCCAAGGTTGAGCATATGAGCTTGACGGCTTGTCATTGGTGGCACGGTGTAGTCCTGTGGAGTGACCTGTGGTGCAGTGGTAGAATTTGGGAATTGAACTGGCGGTATCTTTGCGCTTGCATTTTGAGCTGAAGGTCCAGGTACTCCCAAAGGTCCTTCTTGTGGTTGGCTTCCATGGTAGGAGGTGCATAACCAGCTAGGAGACCGTAAGGGGGCCATTGGTAGCTCTGGATGTTCACTCCAGTGGTGTGTGGAGTCTCGGAGTTGGGAGGAGGAGGAAGACTTGTAGCATTGTTCTCAGTATTCCCTGCTGAAACACCTTCATCTACATTTCTTCTCTCGAAGAGTTTCACGAATTCATACATTTGATCTTTCAGCACCATCATCTTGCTCATTTGATCCTTCAATACCATCATCTCGCTCGTTTGATCCTTCAGCTTTGCAATGTCTTCTCTCAGAGCCTGATTATCCTCTTCGGCCATTTTTCTTGTTTGAGAACGAGTCCGGTAGCGATGTTGATGAACCAGCTTGCCCTTTTACTCTCTGTTTATTTTTTCAAATTTTTTTCTTTTTTCGTAAGTACATGGATGAACGGATGAATGTGCATGAAATGCAAATGTATGCTTTCGTGTCACGCCCGGGAAATTGTAAGTTTCTGTCATACCCCAATTTTGTCCGCCCAAGTCAAAAACATTTTTTCAGAAAACTGTTTTGTGTCATTATTAGTAGAACTTATTTATTTATTTTTCATTGCGAGAAAAAGAACTAAAAAAATCGCTGTTTTTTAGCATTTAGTTTTAATTATTATTATTATTGCTTTTAAAAACACAAATATTACAAAATTACAAAATATAAAAAAAATAGAAATCAGAACTAAATAAAAATAATTTATTAAATGTCATTGGATGCTTCTTTACATTTTCAACACAAATGCTCTATACACGTTATTTCCATTTTTGCTAACACAGACGTCCTCTTCTTCTGCTTCACAAGCCAAACCATCCCTCCACGCCATCCCCTTTCTCACGCCACCCTCAACACATCTTTGAACCCAGCAACACTAAATACACATTGGTTTGTGGCTTCCCTCTTTGCACACAACCAGGCAAGCACGCCTCTGCACACAAAAACACCTTGGATACACAGCTTCTCTTCTTCACTTTCACACCTTCAAATACACATAAGTTTTTCTGCTTCTCTCTCACAACCTGTACAAAGAAGATCAACCATTTCCTCTATAAATTAGAGAAGCTGAAAAAGGAAGAAAAAAGAAAGAATTCGGAAAGAACCAAAAGGATTAGTGGTTCACATCAGAACCCTAATCACCCAAAAAGCACTAGTTGAAGTTCTGAAACATAACACAGTAGCAAAAGATAGCGGCAGTAATCCAACAAGGCAGCAAGGAACAGATATACATAAAGACTCTTTTTCCAGAAAACTCAGATTCAAGGTTGGTCGTTTCTCTATTTCTAAGAAATATAATCAGTTTCTGTTTGTTGTAGTGAACCAAAATAGCGTGTTGTTATAGGATTCGTGCAAAACGTTTTTCTTTTGATTGAAACTGAAGTGAAGATAACAGCCATAATGTACAGTTTATAAGCTTAATAAATTATCAGGATGCTAAAAAATAAGTTAAGGAATTTGGGCATAAAGGTTTCCAAAATCAGAAAGCAAGAGAGGAGAGAAAAATAAAAATGGAGAGAGCAAAGCAAACATATACAGGGAGGAGGAGATTGAGACAGTGAGAGGAGAGGAAAGAGAAAGGAGCGAAATTGTACCTCCGGCCACCGTTCAAGGTGGCCGCCGCCGTAGCCTCGTCGTGAACCACCGTACCTCACCGTCAATCACCATCACCGAAGCCACTGTCCCTCACCGCCACTGTTAGCAGCCACCAAATCTTGGCCATCCTCCCTCCTCGCACAACCACTGTCCACGGCGTCCACCCTCACCTCAACCATCCCAAATAACCACAACACCACCACCGTTCCCCTTTTTCTCCACGCCGTCAAAACCAACCATCAACCACCCACTACCACTCGACCCCAAACCGTCACCGCTGCCGTAGTCATCACCGCCACCATAACCATCCCTCGACCACCGCCGCTCCACCTTCCACCTACAACCGCACCCTCCCCCTCCACCGAAAACGACAGCGTCCCACCACCATCCGTCCCTCTTTCCCTTCGCGTTCTCCCCCTTCTCCTTCTCTCCTTCCTTTTCATTCCTTTCCCTTTTCTCTCTCTAGGTGTCTCACTTTCTCTCTCTCTGCTGAAGATGGTGTTGCGGTTTGAAAAATGAAAGCTAGGGTGAGAAGATGAGATGTGGCGGTGGTGAGGAGGAAGGATTAAAGGGCGGTTTTGGTGGGAAGGGTATCGATCGGTGAGAAGAAGAGAAAACAGGCGAACTTAGGTTAGAGAGGGGGGAGAGGGGCTGCGGCGGTTGGTGGCTGAAGAGAATTTAGGGTTAGAGAGAATGGGGTGGGGGGCGCGGCGCTGGGAAAGAGGAGATGTAGAATTAGGTTTTTTTATGTTAGCCTTATATACCTAGGGTTGATAAGTTTTAATTAGCATATCAATATTGGTACCCCTCATTTTAATTATGTAGCCCCCTCGCAAGCCCACGATTCCTTTTTTTTTGAAGCGCAGCCTAGCTTACAAAAACAAGTTGGGCTCACTGTTTACACCCCAGTTTTAATAATACAGCCCCCCTATTATTTGCACCCCCTGTTTCTCTCTTTAAATTTTGCTTCTTTCCCCTAGATAAATTTATTTTTTTCACAAAATCTTTTTTCCCAAATAACGGATTTTCTTTTCCCTAAATAAGAATCAACCCAATTGCGAAAACTCATTAAATTGAAACTTTGTTAGTGGTCTTGCGAAGCCTTTGCTTGCATGATTATTAACAATGGAGTGCTAGTGATGGCCACCCATAGCCTTTGTTAGTTTGGTCATCATGAAGGCTTTCATCTTTCAAAAGAGATTTTTACATGCACTTAAATGGGTTTTAGTAGTGATCACCCATAACTTTTGTTAGTTTGATCATTATGAACGCCCTTTACTTTTCAAAACCAAAGCAAAAAGACTTTCAGTTTCAAGGCTCGTTAGAACTACGTCGCTTTGATTCCCATTTGGGATACGTAGGAGCGAGTCACATTCTCGTCAAGCGCAACCATAAAAATTTTAAGCATTTGCATAGCAAAAGAAAAGAGTTATTTTCATGAAAGAAAAGAATCACTTTGGTAAACCAAAATCATTTTCAGAACAAAAATCTTTTCCTTTCTAAAATCATTTTCAACCCATCGTCGCTAGTGGCTAATCAGAACCTTTGTTCGTCTAGCCATTGGTGGCGATGTCTTTTTCCCAAAAGAACAACAAGCGATGATCACTCATAACCTTTGTTAGTTTGATCATTCGTGCCAATCAATCTCTTTCAAAAACCACTTTCAAAAGAGCAAATAAAAAACGGGTTGCTACTAATAGTCAATCAGAACCTTTGTTCGTCTGACCAGCGGTAGTGACTCTCATTTTCAAGAGTACTTAGCGGTGATTACCCATAACCTTGGTTAGTTTAATCATTCACTAAATGCTTGCCCTATTTCGAAAACTCACTAAAAAGATAAAAGACAAAAACCCTTTTTTCAGGATAAAAAAGAACTACGTAGCTTTGAGTTCTCCATCGCACCGGGAGATACGTAGGAGCGGGCCTTGTCCCGTCAAGCGTTTTTTTCTAAAAACCCGTTTTTCCCCCCTTTGTTCATAATAAATAAAGATTCTCATTAAGAATTTTTCAATAAGAAGGAGAGAGGCAAAATTAAGTATTTTCAAATCAACACACTAAAACCACACATTTAATTAAAGGTTCCCTCTCAGTAGAGAGGACGTGTGGGGTGCTAACACCTTCCCTGCGCGTAACCGACCCCCGAACCCTATTCTCTAGTTTCGCAAGACCAACCGCTTTCCAAAAAAGGTTTTCCTAATATTTTCCTTAATAAATATTGGTGGCGGCTTCATTGTCTTAAGAAAAGTTGTGAACGAGGAAGGTTCTCCCTCGAGGACTTTTTCGGGCGCAACAGCTGGCGACTCCACTGGGGACTAAAAAAAAAAACATTTTTTCAAAAGCGGGTCAAGCCTAATTAATTAAGTGTGTGGTTTGTGTGATTGATTTGAACATCTTGCTTTGCCTCTATTCTTCTTCTTTTTCATAAGCATGTTGCATCCACATGCATTCGTCTTCTATGTTTGCTCTTGTTTAATATAATAGATAGTTACTTCTATTGTTGTCGGCACCCTAGATGAGTTGTATTTGATTGGTATTGAACCCTAGGGTAGACGACATGTTATTGCTTTCTATTGTCTGGACTGTTCTGGATTTTCATTTGCAGGTGGGGTAGTTTTTAAGGAAATGCCCTTCGCACACACACACTTGTACCTTGAGATTATATGATTAGAGAAAGAGACCATAACCCAGGTCTGTTAGGGTACCTTAGGATGAGTGGATTCGAGTAGTGGGAGCCCATTAGGACCTTTGTCCGTTTGGCTACTCGCGAAAGTTTCAATCAGAGTTGTGCTCTTTCATGATGCTTCGTATCTAGCAGTTTGCTGCATTTACGGGGATTTTCATGAGAGGGACCGTGGCTCTGATAACCTTTGTGAGGGTGTGAATAGAGCTACAAGAGAAGATTATCCCTAACATACCTTAGATCATAGGTTCTACCCCCTTTTAGGTCACAAGGGCTTTCCAAATTGTGTGTTGCATTGTTGCATTCAGTTCAATCAATTTTTCCTTCAAAATTTTCGAAAATCATAAAAAGATAGGCTTTTCCTTTTCAATAAATGACTATATGAGGTGGCATATAGTGTGAAATTTTCAAATTACCACATGTAAATATCCCCTTCCTGCAAAAACACAAAAAAAAAGAAGCATCATTGCATCATTGCATCGTTACATCATTTGCATCATCTGCATTAAATAAAACCCAATCTTGAAAATCGTTCGTCATGCATCTGAGTTGTTTGCCAGGATTGTAAAGTAACTTGGAATCTTGTCTTAGGTGGGAAAGATAAAGCAACATGGGATCAAGAAGCGAGATTGTACTTAATTCAAGGTTCCCGGTTGTCAAGAGAATAGATGTAGAGGGTTTGAAAGAGTTTGTTTCCTTGATGGAGTCGGAAGAGAGGAATCTATTCAGGAAGGCTTATGGTAACCTCCTCAGATTGTTACATTTAAATGTCCAAGAGAGTGCTATTATGGCCCTGAGCCGATTCTATGATCCGGACATTCGATGCTTCCTCTTCAAAGACTTTCAGTTATCACCAACTCTCGAGGAGTATGAACAGATTCTGGGGTTCTCAAAGTCAGAGTTAGCACCTTACCAATATCAGAAACATCGGTATTCAGACCAGAGACTCTCTTTGTTGTTGCAAGTCAGTGTGAAGGAATTAGAGCTTCATAAAGAAAGGAAGAACCGTATCAGGGTTTCCCGCTATGTTATTTCGAAGGTTTGGTTCATTGATGAGACCGCTATTGGGCTTTTTCTAGCATTCATAAGTAAGGAAAATCCGATTAACCCTGTACCAGCAATCCTTGCAGATACCTACTATTCCTTCACTCATCACCGTGTGTTAGGAAAGAAGAAGGTTGCTTGCTCTTTCCATGTTCTCTACACCTGGTTCCTCAACCAAGTTGTCACTCATAAGACGAAAGCCGCGGACTTAGTAGAATATGCCCTGTGTTGTGACGTAGAAGCCAGAAGTGCACAAGAATGGGTGCACACTTTAGAGAATCTCAGTGCTCTCAAAGTCTAGACCTTTAATACTGTTGGTTCAATCATCCGTGTTGGAAAGATAGGCCTTCAATACTGTTCCGGTGCGGCAATTTCCAGAATGTACCCTTAATGGGGACCCAAGGCTGCATCAATTACAATCCTTCTCTCACCATCAGACAGGTTGGGTATCCTATGAAGAATGCACCCACTGAAGACATGTTGGCCCCAATCTTTCTCGATAAAGAAGATCCAAAAAACCAAGGCTTGCTTCAGAAAATTTCAAAGGCTTGGGAAGGTGTAGTTTACAAGGATAAAGCGGAGATCACAAAGAAAACAGGTGATGTTACTTTCTACCAATGGCTTCACCAAAGAAATCAAAGTGTTGGCCCGCCTCGTCAGAATTCATCGTCAGTTGGGAAAGAAGTCCCAGAGCTTCACGTTCCAAGTCTCAAAGAACTAAGTGAGGTCAAATCTGCTTTGTTCAAGGTAGAAGAAGAAAAGAAAACCTTACAAGATGAGTTGGGGAAAGTAATTTCCGAGAAGAGAAAGTTAGAGAACGAGAATGAACGCAAGGCCGAAGCCCTTAAAGAAAGCAGCAAGAAGCTTAGGAAAGAAGAGGAAAGTAATCAAAAAATGAAGGAATATCTGAAAGGTGCCAAAGATGAGTTGAAAAGATTGAATGCCAAGGTAGGTGAGGCCATGGTTAGAGCAAACGAATGGAGGAAGTTGTTCAAAAAATCTGCGCAAAGTGAGAGAGCTACAAAGGAATCACTAGAGGAATTCAAGAAAAAGTCTCAGTCTGTGACGTGCGAGCTTGAAAGTCAAATAGAGTGCATCAGACAAGATAGAGATGCAATTGTGAACATCCTTAGAGAGTATCAGCAGGCTTTAAGGATGGAGCAAGAGAATTCGGATGAGCTAAGGAGGAATCTGAGTCACATCAGTGATGCTTACCGACAGGTAAGAGAGGAGAGTCAGTACTGGGAATACCGTCTTCTCGAGCTAATAGGTAGGATTAAAAATAAAAAAAATCATGTGCATTGCATTCATTAATTTGCTCCTTTGCTTATAAAAATGTTTTCAACTCAAACAGAAGATAAGGCAAGCTGGTGCGACCACATCCGTATTGGACACGTTCAAAGGCCAGAGGAATGGCAATTTTGAGTGACCCCGATCAACCTCAGCCAGAGAATCAGAATCCTCCAGCTTCAAGCTCAGAGAATGGAAACGGAACAGGCCAAGGCCCCGAGGTACAGAATCAGAACCATTCAGCTCCTGGTAGCTCCAGTCAAGGTGATCCTGAGTTGAGAAATGAAATGAATGCCATGAAGGCACAGATGAGCGAGATGATGAGACTCCTGTTGTCCTTGAAAAATGGAAATGACTTTCAAGCTGCTCAGTGGCCTCCTTATGGCCTTCCTTTGGGTTATAGTCCCCCAAATCAAGGGGCTAACCCAGGAGCTGGTCCCGGGGCAATAGAGCCATCCCAAGTCCGCTGCTGGAAGGATTTAGCAGATGCATTCCTCAAGCAGTATCAATATAATACGGACATGGCGCCGGACCGAACACAGCTGCAGAATATGAGCAAGAAGGAAAATGAATCATTCAAGGAGTACGCCCAGCGATGGAGGGCTTTGGCCGCACAAGTCCCACCTCCTCTTTTAGACAAAGAATTGGTTTCTATGTTCATGGAAACCTTACCACCGCTATATTATGATCGTCTGATCAGCAGTGCATCATCCAATTTTTCAGATGTGGTGATTGTGGGAGAGAGATTGGAGAACGGATTGAGAAGTGGAAAGATTGCACAGGGGTCCACAAGTAACACAAGTTCCCAAAAGAAGCCATTCCCCGGCTTTCCCAAAAAGAAAGAGGGGGAAACCAATACCATCACTATCAGCACACCATACCAGCCACCCAACATCCCAGTCCCCACTCCCACACAAACAGCCCATCCATTCCAAAACAACAACCAAAGCAACCACCAAAGGACCTATCAAAACAGAACAATCTTTGACCCAATTCCCATGTCATACACAGACCTATTCAACTACCTCATCACCAATAAGCTCATCAATACAAGACCCATGAAACCTGTTCAACCACCTTACTTCAGAGGATACAACCCTAATAGTGCCTGTGCCTTCCACGAAGGGGCAGTTGGGCACGTTGTGGAGGATTGCAAAGCCTTCAAGATAGTGGTGCAGGACTTGATAGACAAAAAAGGCATAACTTTCAAGCAGGAGGATCCAAATATCACGACTAACCCGCTGCCTAGTCATGGGAAGCATGCCACTAATGCAATCATGGATATGAAAGAGCAGTCCCTAATCAGATCAGTTGAAGATATTCAGACCCCCCTAGAAATCATTCATGCAGAATTGTGCAAATGCGGGATTATTAGGATGGGTTGTGTTCAGAAAGGAGCTTGTGCTAATGTCAGCTGCGTAGGAGCATGTGAAGCATTCAAGGTGGTGTTACAGGATCTGATGGACCGCCACATCATCCAGGTGGGTATACAGGGGAGAGAGGGGGATGTTCTGACCCTCCAATCAGAAGGGGGCAGAGATGTGCAGAGACCTATCGAGGTGCCATACAGTCGGAATTCGGCTGTGGCAAGACCAAAGACTATTGTGATCCCAGTTCCAGCTCCTAGCCAGAAGAACACTGATGTCCCATGGAGCTACAGTGTGCCAATTCCAGCTCCGAGATCTCGAGCTGCACTTGACGTCACCAATATTGCAGGAAGTAGTGGGGTAACTAGAAGTGGGCATGTGTATATTCCCCAAGCTCAGGAAGAGGATCCTTCTAAGGCAACAGAAGAGAGAATCCGAAAAGGAAAGAATGTAGAGCCGGAGCCTGTGATAAATAGGAAGGTGTCAGACCCAGAGGTTGCTGAATTCTTGAAGATAATGCGACAGAGTGACTACAAAGTGGTGGATCAGCTACACCACACCCCAGCCAAAATTTCCATCATGTCCCTATTACTAAACTCCGAAGCCCACCGTGACGCCTTGGTTAAAGTACTAAATGAGGCCCATGTCGCCCAAGATATTACTGTTAATCAGTTGGATGGTATAGTGGGGAACATCGTTGCATCTAATTACATTACTTTCACTGATTATGAACTTACCCCAGAGGGGAAGGGGCACAATAAGGCGTTGCATATCTCAGTGAAGTGCGGTGAATATACACTCTCCAAGGTTCTCATTGACAATGGATCCTCATTGAATGTTATGCCCAGATCAACGATGAACAAGTTAGAGGTGGATTGTTCCTACATGAAACCCAGCTCAACCCTGGTCAGAGCCTTTGATGGGTCTAAGAAAGAAGTCATAGGGGAAATGGAGTTCCCAATGCAAATAGGGCCTGAAGTGTTCTGTGTGACTTTTCAAATTATGGATATTGAGTCCTCGTACAGCTGTCTCTTGGGGAGACCTTGGATCCACGCAGCAGGCGCTGTCCCTTCAACACTTCACCAAAAACTCAAGTTTATAGTCGACGATAAGCTTGTAGTTGTCTGTGGGGAGGAGGAGTTCACAATCAGCAAACCTGTCCCCTCTCATTATATTGAAGCTGCAGAGGAATCCCTCGAATCCGCCTTTCAATCCCTAGAAATTGCGAACGCTGTGTTCGTAAGTGAAGGATCCCCAGTACCGGTGCCCAAGTGGTCCAAGGTTGATATTATGGTAGCAAAAGTTATGCTGAAGAGTGGCTATCAGATTGGGAAGGGGCTAGGAAAATCCGAGCAAGGAATTCTGTCACCCGTGCATCTGCGAGAATACAAGGACAGACGTGGGTTAGGTTATTGGCCCACTCCAGCTGATAAGAGAAGAATGGCTGAGGAAAAGCGTGAGAAGAGATTGGCTAGGCTTCAGGGGAGAGAACCCCGATTGATGATGGTCCACATAGATGACCTCAAGCGGAATTTCAGGAGTGCTGGCCTGCCGGACCCTAATCAGATAGCTGTCATCGAGGAAGAGTTAGTTGAAGAAGGCGAGGATCGAGGCCTGGTTCGTCGCAGTGTTGCAGGAGAAGAAATCGGCAACTGGAAGATCGTTGATTTCCCTGTTGTTTTCATTTCAAAGTAATGATCTTTGTAATGCAAATCCTTTGGCTCTGCCCAAGGCCTTAGGATATTTTCATAGGGGCATGCATGTTTTCTTTTAGATATCATCTATCAATAAATGTAGTTTTGAGTTCTCAAATGAATAAAATAGCTTTTTGCGTCTTCATTTTGTGTCTCTATTTTTGCTTGTTCATTGCTTTTCTATTCCCGCAAATGCAGATCTAAAATGAATACCTCTAAAAATAATGATGCCAGCGGTTCATATGTTAATTTTGATTACCCCGTTAATCAAGCTGAGGAGGATGCTGAGGATGACTGGGAAACTCCACCAGAATTGATGAGAATGGTTGAGCAAGAAGAAAAGGTTATTCAGCCACATGGGGAAACTATTGAGATCATCAATTTAGGCACAGAGGGCGAAAAGAAAGAAGTCAAGGTTGGCACTTCAATGAAAAAGAGTGAGCATGAGAAGTTGGTTCAACTACTGCGTGACTACATTGATGTCTTTGCATGGTCGTATGAAGATATGCCCGGGTTAGATACTGATATAGTGGTGCACAAGCTGCCAGTCAAGCCTGAGTGCCCTCCAGTTAAACAGAAGTTAAGGAGGATGAAGCCTGAGATGTCTTTAAAGATCAGAGACGAAGTGAAGAAACAGTTTGACGCCGGTTTCCTAGCCGTAGCCAAGTATCCACAGTGGGTCGCTAACATTGTGCCAGTGCCCAAAAAAGATGGAAAAGTTAGAATGTGTGTTGATTACAGAGATCTGAATCGTGCCAGTCCCAAAGACGATTTTCCCTTGCCTCATATTGATGTCCTAGTAGACAGCACAGCACAGCACTCCCTTTTCTCCTTCATGGATGGGTATTCGGGGTATAATCAGATTAAAATGGCTCCTGAGGATATGGAGAAGACTACTTTCACAACTCTCTGGGGAACGTTCTGCTATCCAGTCATGCCGTTTGGGTTGAAGAATGCCGGCGCTACTTACCAAAGAGCTATGGTCACGTTGTTTCACGATATGATGCACAAAGAGATTGAGGTGTACGTGGACGATATGATCGCAAAGTCCAGAACAGATGAAGAGCACGTTGTTAATTTGCGGAAGCTCTTTGAACGGTTGAGAAAGTTCAAGCTCAGGTTAAATCCGGCTAAATGCACCTTTGGGGTGAGATCAGGAAAACTATTGGGGTTCATTGTCAGTCAAAAGGGGATAGAGGTTGACCCAGATAAAGTGCGTGCAATTCTCGAGATGCCTACTCCTAAGACCGAAAAAGAAATTCGGGGTTTTCTCGGAAGACTGAACTACATTTCCAGGTTTATCTTCCAGTTAACTGCCACATGTGAGCCGATTTTCAAATTGTTGTGCAAGAATCGAGAGGCTAGGTGGAATGATGATTGCCAAGAAGCTTTCGAGAAGATTAAGAAATACCTGCAAGATCCGCCTATTTTGATGCCTCCGGTGCATGGCAGACCTTTGATCCTGTAATTGACCGTGCTAGAAAATTCAATGGGTTGTGTCTTAGGACAACATGACGAAACTGGCAAGAAAGAGCATGCAATTTACTATTTGAGCAAGAAGTTCACCGACTGTGAGACGAGGTATTCGTTACTAGAAAAGACTTGTTGCGCCTTGGCTTGGGCTGCTCACCGCTTGAGGCAATACATGTTAAGTCACACCACTTGGTTGGTGTCAAAGATGGATCCTATCAAGTATATCTTCGAGAAGCCCGCGCTTACGGGAAGAATTGCGAGGTGGCAGATGCAGTTGTCAGAATATGATCTTCTTTATGTCACTCAAAAGGCCATCAAAGGTAGTGCGCTAGCTGAGTACCTGGCACACCAGCCTATTGAAGATTACCAGTCGATGCAGTGTGATTTCCCAGATGGACATTCTGGCTTTATTTGAAGAAGGAAGATCCCCAGAGAATGAAAGGTGGAGAGTAGTGTTCGACGGTGCTTCCAACAGCTATGGGCACGGGGCTGGGGCAGTGCTGGTGTCCCCTGACAATCGCTTCATACCATTCACTACTAGATTGAGCTTCTATGTCACAAATAGTATTGCAGAGTACGAGGCATGTATTCTGGGTATTCAGGCAGCTCTAGACTGGAAAGTTAAAAGATTAGATGTGTATGGAAACTCGGCCCTAGTTATCCATCAAGTGAACGGAGATTGGGAAGCCAGAGATCCTGAGTTGATACTGTACAGAGACTACATCCGAGAATTGGTTGAGTCCTTCGAAGAAATCACGTTTCAGCATCTTCCTCGCAGAGAGAATCAGTTGGCTGATGCACTGGCCACTTTAGCTTCAATGTTTAATATCAATTGCGATAAGAACATGACCCAGATCAGAATCCAGCATCGAGGTTTGCCGGCACACTCCTACTCCTGCGCAGCAATTGAAGACAGCGGAGATGATAAACCTTGGTATCATGACATCAAGCAGTATATCCTGAATAGAGAGTATCCTCCAGGGGCATCGGAAAATGATAAAAGAACACTTAGAAGACTGTCAATGAATTTCTTCCTGAGTGGCGAGGTGCTTTACAAGAGGAATCATGATAAGGTACTCCTTAGGTGTGTGGCAAAGGAGGAAGCAGAAAGGATCATGAGAGAGGTGCATGAGGGCTCGTTCGGAACTCATTCCAACGGGCATACTATGGTAAGGAAGATATTAAGGGCTGGCTACTATTGGCTGCAGATGGAGGCAGACTGCTACATTTTTGTAAGAAAGTGCCACAAATGCCAGATTTATGCCGATCACATACACGTGCCACCGGCTTCATTAAATGTCATGACTGCACCCTGGCCATTTTCAATGTGGGGCATGGATGTCATTGGTCCCATAGAGCCCAAAGCGTCAAACGGGCACCGCTTCATCCTAGTTGCAATTGATTACTTCACCAAATGGGTTGAAGCTGCTTCATATTCCAGCATAACCAGTTCTGTGGTTGCCAAGTTTGTAAACAAGGACCTGGTGTGTCGCTATGGTCTCCCGGATAAAATCATCACGGACAATGGCAGCAATCTGAATAGTAAAATGATGAAAGAATTGTGCACAGAGTTTAAAATCAAGCATCATAACTCTTCTCCATACCGTCCTAAGATGAACGGGGTAGTTGAAGCAGCCAATAAGAATATTAAGAGGATTGTGCAAAAGATGGTAGTAACCTACAAAGATTGGCACGAGATGCTTCCTTTTGCTTTGCACGGGTATCGTACTTCAGTGCGTACCTCAACCGGGGCAACTCCCTTCTCTTTGGTGTATGGGTCGGAAGCAGTCCTCCCTATTGAAGTTAAGATACCCTCCCTACGGGTGCTATTGGAAACCAAATTAGAAGAAGCGGAATGGGTTCAAGCTCGTCTAGATCAGTTGAATCTCATTGAAGAAAAGAGGGTAGTCGCTCTGTGCCATGGGCAGTTGTACCAGCAAAGAATGAGGAAGGCTTTTGAGAAGAACGTTCGTCCTCGACAGTTTCAGGAGGGAGACCTAGTGCTCAAGAAAATCCTGCCTATCCAAAAGGATTCCCGGGGAAAATGGACCCCTAATTATGAAGGACCTTATGTGGTGAAGAAAGCATTCTCTGGAGGGGCATTAATCCTCACAAAAATGGATGGTGAAGACCTCCCACTCCCAGTGAACTCAGATGCAGTCAAGAAGTACTATGCCTAAAAGAAATATATAGAAAAAAGAGAAAGATGATCCAAGCAAGAATTAGCTCGCTAGGTTGAAAACCCGAAAGGGCGGCCTAGGCAAAATTGAGCGACCCGGTGGATTGAAAACCTAAAAGGGCGATCCGGGCAAAAATTAGGGTCAGAAAAGTTGGACATAAAAAGAAAAGGGGCAAGCAGTGCTTCCAAAAGCTGGGATAAAAGGGTGATCAAGGCTATAAGTATGAGCGGTTGGCATCGAACGCTCCAGAGACAAAGAATATTCATAAGATCTGTTGCGTCCATTCTCCTTTTTCTTTCTCTTAGTTTCAGGAAAATTTTCAATGTACCATTTTCAGTCAGCGTGACATTCTGCGCGTCTGACTCCCGTATGAATAAAAGCCCAAATTTTTCACTCTATCAGTTTATCATTGCTTTCTTTTCGTTGTTGATTTTAAACTACGTTTTATGGTAGATGATAAATAAATCATGGAAATGTGCATAAGTCATAGCATTAAGATCATCGCGAAATTTTTGAAAATGACAACAAAAAGAGACGATCTTTCAGTCAAGTAAGCTCACAAAAATCAAATAAGAAGCGCTGATTGCATTAAAACAAGAGGACGAAGCTCGGCTCCCGAATGATTATCATAAATAATCATGGTGTCTCATGACGTAAGTCCCGCGAGTGGATCGGACCAGCAAAGGAAAAGCCAAAAGAGCAAAAGAGCACAAAAAGAAAAATATAAAAAATAAAAAAAAGAAGAGAAAAGAAAAAGGTTGAAAAAGCAAAAGAGCAATAAACCAATAAAGTCATGCATTACATTCACCAAGCATAAAATCACGCACTCCTCAGACATAGAAAATAATAATAATAAAGTAAAGAAAAGAGAAATTCAGACATTTGCATTACATTCATCATAAGAAAAAGAAAAGAAAATAGCAATCATGGCATTTGCATTGCATGCGTTGGTGCATTTTTCACCTGCAGACAAGTGAGAGAGGATGAACACCGCAGTGTTAATGCTCGCCTTCAGATTCCAGAAGATGCTTCCCAAGTTGGGAGTTCAAAAAAGAGAGAAACAAAAAAAAAGAGAGAAAAGAAAAGAGAGCGCTCAGGCGCGCATTGCGAATTGAAGCCCAGAGAGATCATCGCTCCCTTTTGCCCAGGTCTCACATCGTGTACGAGCAACGCGATGGACCGCAGCCCCATGTGAGGTTCAACGGAATAGTTGTATCATGCCTAAGATACAGTGGACGCCGTGCATTGATCTGTATATCAGTTCCGGAGCTGATAACGATCCCCCCGGTCGCTCGAAATGGCCAATAGGAAGAGCGTGCTCCCCAAAGCCACGCGCAAACTCGGATTCGTCAAGAGTTCGTTTAAGGATTACAGGTTTTAGGCAGCCTGGGCAATTTACCGCTTTCTGCACGCAAGTGCCCATTTTACTTTTCTGTCTGCACGCAAGTGCCCATTTTACCTTTTCTGTCTGCATGTCAGTGTTCATTTACTGTTTTCGCATCGACACGAATGTGTCTATCTTTGTAAAAACAAAGAAAAAAGAAAAAAAGAAAGAAAAAGAAAAGAAAATCCGGGTTTCTCCAAGTAGACAAAATTGGTATAATTTCTGAATTCTTTATTTCGATTTTGCCTCGAAATATGTCTCGCGCAATTCATATTTCTTGTCAAAATCTAAATAAAGAGGGGCAGCTGTCATACCCCAATTTTGTCCGCCCAAGTCAAAAACATTTTTTCAGAAAACTGTTTTGTGTCATTATTAGTAGAACTTATTTATTTATTTTTCATTGCGAGAAAAAGAACTAAAAAAATCGCTGTTTTTTAGCATTTAGTTTTAATTATTATTATTATTGCTTTTAAAAACACAAATATTACAAAATTACAAAATATAAAAAAAATAGAAATCAGAACTAAATAAAAATAATTTATTAAATGTCATTGGATGCTTCTTTACATTTTCAACACAAATGCTCTATACACGTTATTTCCATTTTTGCTAACACAGACGTCCTCTTCTTCTGCTTCACAAGCCAAACCATCCCTCCACGCCATCCCCTTTCTCACGCCACCCTCAACACATCTTTGAACCCAGCAACACTAAATACACATTGGTTTGTGGCTTCCCTCTTTGCACACAACCAGGCAAGCACGCCTCTGCACACAAAAACACCTTGGATACACAGCTTCTCTTCTTCACTTTCACACCTTCAAATACACATAAGTTTTTCTGCTTCTCTCTCACAACCTGTACAAAGAAGATCAACCATTTCCTCTATAAATTAGAGAAGCTGAAAAAGGAAGAAAAAAGACAGAATTCGGAAAGAACCAAAAGGATTAGTGGTTCACATCAGAACCCTAATCACCCAAAAAGCACTAGTTGAAGTTCTGAAACATAACACAGTAGCAAAAGATAGCGGCAGTAATCCAACAAGGCAGCAAGGAACAGATATACATAAAGACTCTTTTTCCAGAAAACTCAGATTCAAGGTTGGTCGTTTCTCTATTTCTAAGAAATATAATCAGTTTCTGTTTGTTGTAGTGAACCAAAATAGCGTGTTGTTATAGGATTCGTGCAGAAACGTTTTTCTTTTGATTGAAACTGAAAGTGAAGATAACAGCCATAATGTACAGTTTATAAGCTTAATAAATTATCAGGACGCTAAAAAATAAGTTAAGGAATTTGGGCATAGAGGTTTCCAAAATCAGAAAGCAAGAGAGGAGAGAAAAATAAAAATGGAGAGAGCAAAGCAAACATATACAGGGAGGAGGAGATTGAGACAGTGAGAGGAGAGGAAAGAGAAAGGAGCGAAATTGTACCTCTGGCCACCGTTCAAGGTGGCCGCCGCCGTAGCCTCGCCGTGAACCACCGTACCTCACCGTCAATCACCTTCACCGAAGCCACTGTCCCTCACCGCCACTGTTAGCAGCCACCAAATCTTGGCCATCCTCCCTCCTCGCACAACCACTGTCCACGGCGTCCACCCTCACCTCAACCATCCCAAATAACCACAACACCACCACCGTTCCCCTTTTTCTCCACGCCGTCAAAACCAACCATCAACCACCCACTACCACTCGACCCCAAACCGTCACCACTGCCGTAGTCATCACCGCCACCATAACCATCCCTCGACCACCGCCGCTCCACCTTCCACCTACAACCGCACCCTCCCCCTCCACCGAAAACGACAGCGTCCCACCACCATCCGTCCCTCTTTCCCTTCGCGTTCTCCCCCTTCTCCTTCTCTCCTTCCTTTTCATTCCTTTCCCTTTTCTCTCTCTAGGTGTCTCACTTTCTCTCTCTCTGCTGAAGATGGTGTTGCGGTTTGAAAAATGAAAGCTAGGGTGAGAAGATGAGATGTGGCGGTGGTGAGGAGGAAGGATTAAAGGGCGGTTTTGGTGGGAAGGGTATCGATCGGTGAGAAGAAGAGAAAACAGGCGAACTTAGGTTAGAGAGGGGGGAGAGGGGCTGCGGCGGTTGGTGGCTGAAGAGAATTTAGGGTTAGAGAGAATGGGGTGGGGGGCGCGGCGCTGGGAAAGAGGAGATGTAGAATTAGGTTTTTTTATGTTAGCCTTATATACCTAGGGTTGATATGTTTTAATTAGCAGATCAATATTGGTACCCCTCATTTTAATTATGTAGCCCCCTCGCAAGCCCACGATTCCTTTTTTTTTTTGAAGCGCAGCCCAGCTTACAAAAACAAGCTGGGCTCACTGTTTACACCCCAGTTTTAATAATACAGCCCCCCTATTATTTGCACCCCATTTTACTACTGCACCCCCCTGTTTCTCTCTTTAAATTTTGCTTCTTTCCCCTAGATGAATTTATTTTTTTCACAAAATCTTTTTTCCCAAATAACGGATTTTCTTTTCCCTAAATAAGAATCAACCCAATTGCGAAAACTCATTAAATCGAAACTTTGTTAGTGGTCTTGCGAAGCCTTTGCTTGCATGATTATTAACAATGGAGTGCTAGTGATGGCCACCCATAGCCTTTGTTAGTTTGGTCATCATGAAGGCTTTCATCTTTCAAAAGAGATTTTTACATGCACTTAAATGGGTTTTAGTAGTGATCACCCATAACTTTTGTTAGTTTGATCATTACGAACGCCCTTTACTTTTCAAAACCAAAGCAAAAAGACTTTCACTTTCAAGGCTCGTTAGAACTACGTCGCTTTGATTCCCATTTGGGATACGTAGGAGCGAGTCACATTCTCGTCAAGCGCAACCATAAAAATTTTTAGCATTTGCATAGCAAAAGAAAAGAGTTATTTTCATGAAAGAAAAGAATCACTTTGGTAAACCAAAATCATTTTCAGAACAAAAATCTTTTCCTTTCTAAAATCATTTTCAACCCATCGTCGCTAGTGGCTAATCAGAACCTTTGTTCGTCTAGCCATTGGTGGCGATGTCTTTTTCCCAAAAGAACAACAAGCGATGATCACTCATAACCTTTGTTAGTTTGATCATTCGTGCCAATCAATCTCTTTCAAAAACCACTTTCAAAAGAGCAAATAAAAAATGGGTTGCTACTAATAGTCAATCAGAACCTTTGTTCGTCTGACCGGCGGTAGTGACTCTCATTTTCAAGAGTACTTAGCGGTGATTACCCATAACCTTGGTTAGTTTAATCATTCACTAAATGCTTGCCCTATTTCGAAAACTCACTAAAAAGATAAAAGACAAAAACCCTTTTTTCAGGATAAAAAAGAACTACGTAGCTTTGAGTTCTCCATCGCACCGGGAGATACGTAGGAGCGGGCCTTGTCCCGTCAAGCGTTTTTTTCTAAAAACCCGTTTTTCCCCCCTTTGTTCATAATAAATAAAGATTCTCATTAAGAATTTTTCAATAAGAAGGAGAGAGGCAAAATCAAGTATTTTCAAATCAACACACTAAAACCACACATTTAATTAAAGGTTCCCTCTCAGTAGAGAGGACGTGTGGGGTGCTAACACCTTCCCTGCGCGTAACCGACCCCCGAACCCTATTCTCTAGTTTCGCAAGACCAATCGCTTTCCAAAAAAGGTTTTCCTAATATTTTCCTTAATAAATATTGGTGGCGGCTTCATTGTCTTAAGAAAAGTTGTGAACGAGGAAGGTTCTCCCTCGAGGACTTTTTCGGGCGCAACAGTTTCTGTTTGACGCAGAACTTAAAGAAACTTATTTTATTAATGCAAATGTTTGATCCATCTTGTCAGAAAGAAAGTCTTACAATTCCCCTGGCGGTTATAGAAATGTATGAAGAATGAAATGTTAATGTGCAATAAAAATTTTTATTTATTTATTTTTATGCCGTGCAAGAGGGAAAGGTATAAATGGATGAGGTATGCTAAAAAATAATTTGCCAAAATAACATACGATTTTTTTTATTTTTTTTTAGAAGACCGAAAAAATGTATCAGTGTTTGTTTGAATGCAGGGGTATGAGGCTCCTTTGTGTCCTACAAGGGTTCCTTAGAGAATCGGTCTAGGGCTTGTCTGTTAAGTGAACCTTTCACAGGGTAGCTCTAAAGAGTCCTACATAAGGTTCCTAGAGCCAACGACCCCAGTTAAGAACACTAATCAACAACAATAGGCAAGCTATTAGGAGTGCCAGCATTCTCAAGAGGGACCAAACTCTACGTGAGACTTTCGTGACCACCCAACAGGACGCACATCCAGTAGGCCATCACTACGCAGTCTCGTTCTAACTTAGGTTATTCTCCAGTCCGGGTACAGGACTATTCTCACGTGTGTGCAAAAGTGTGATAGTGGCGTGTGTGAAGGAGCGAAATATCAAGAATACCCCCCAAGCTGCAAGACAAACAAACAATATACAAAAAGTGGTCTTCTATTCTAGGGTTTTCATATCACAAAAGAATAAATGCAATAAAAATAAAAGACAAAAAGGGAAGGGTAAAACTAAACATTAAATTAACAACTAATCCTACAACTAATTAGACTAGGCTTGACTCCCTAAAATGTCCCCAGTGAAGTCGCCAGCTGTAGCGACCGAAAAATCCGAGAGGATTCCTCGAAGGTTCAAAAATGAAGCCGCCACCAAAGTTTAATTATAAGGGAAAACATTGGAAAATCCCTTTTGGATTGGATAAGGGTCCTTGAGACCAGATAAGGGTTCGGGAGTTGGTTATACGTGGGGAAGGTATTAGCACCCCACGACATCGTTCCTAAGAAAGGTTACCTGCTAACTAGTTGTAGGAAAGAATATTAATTTTGAAAATGTTTATTTTACCCTTTTATGGTGAATTAAAAAGAAAGAACAAAATTGATATTTTATTTAAGAAAATGATTATGTAGGAAAAGACTGAAAAATGGTTTTTTATTAGTGCAATTGACAGAGGTTGGCCGCCCTCTGCTCCTACGTATCTCTTGGAAGAGAATCAAATCACACGTAGTTCTTGGTAGAAAATTTTGTTTGTTGGTGTATTTTATTTAGGGACTTTAGGACTCTTGAGTGATCAATTCATTTGTCCTAAAATGATGACTAACCCGACTGTACAGTCGGCTTAGTCCCCTACTTTATGAAAATGGATTTTTTGAAGTTTGGAAGATAGTTTGATGTGTGGTGGTTTGATTTTGTTTGAATAGGGGTTTTAGGACTCTTGATCCGTACGGTTCATTCGTCCTAAAACGATGACTAACCCGGTCGTACGGCCGGCTTAATCCCCTATTTTAAAAATTTGATTTGTGGAAAGAAATATGTTTGTGTTTATTTTAATTTAGAAATTGTTTGTTTTAAATAGGGATTTTAAGACATGATCCGTAACGGTTCATTAGTGACCTAAAAAGCAGACTAACCCGACTGTACAATCGACTTAGTCCCCTATTTTGTTCTTGAAAATATTTCTTTATTTATGAGAGGAAAAGGAATATTTTGTTTTTGTTTTGAATATGAACGAAAAGTTAACAAAAAAGAAAAAATGAAAAGTGCAACTAGTGAAAAATATTTATCATGAATATTTAAAAATAAACTAATTAAAAGAAAAATAAAAATAAAAAAGGGAGGGGGGAGAGAGAGAGCGAGAGCTTCGCTAGGAGAGGGAGAGAATGTGTTCAGTGTTCTTGTTGAATCACTGTGGTGTGTTTTTCACCGTGGACAGGGCCTCCTTTTATAGGTGAAGGGTTAGGTGAAGAGACTTGCTGGACAAGTTAACTTGCTGGGCAAGTCGACTTGTTGGGCAAGCAGCTTGTTGGGCTGAAGGTTAATGCTACTGACACCCCCTTTTTATTATTTTTGTTCTTCTCTATTTTTTTTTTGGATTATTCTTATTTTTGTATATTTTTGGTGATATTTTTGTATTTTTGGGCTTTTTGTATTATTTGGACACTTTATTGTAATATATATTTTTTATTTTCTGATTTTATTTCATTATTATTTTTATGGCTTTTTGATCAAAAGGACTAAATTAAGTCCAAAATACCGAACATAGGCCCATTTACTAAGAATTGGCCCAATTAGACAAACCGGTCTAAATTAAAACAAGACAGCGTTCGAAATGTCGTTCCCGTAATGATATGGACTTGTGACACGGGGGCTAAAACAATTGGGATAAATGATCGGACAAAATTGGGGTATAACACAACTTCTAAATAATGGTTTAATGTTAAATCGGATGATGTAGCATCTGGGTGCTGTAGCATCAGTATGTGCTTTTCAGTCACTTTTCTAAAGGGCTTCATTAAAAGCACTTATGTCTAAGCTCTAATTAAGTTCACCCTTGGCTATTAAACACCCACAGTTTACCCTATGAATTTTGTTCTCCTATGTCTAGGTTTAAATAAAAATTATTAAAGTGTCCTTTAATAATTACTATTCATATTAATCCTTGAAGTAAGTTTACAAACTCGTTCAATATTCGTAAACAAATATTTATTTTATTTGGTCATTCCTAAAACAAATTTGGAAATATTAACACACAAGGATTAAAGATACTAAACATCAACTTCACATTAAAACCATTAGAAATCCATTACATGGATAATAGCATTCCAACCACAAAGGCTTTAGCTCATAATGAGCAACAAATACATGAAGAAATGTATAGATGCTAGATCTAGTTCCATACTGTTGAAATTACAAAAGAGATGAAGTGCAAATAGAGAAATATACCGTTTAAGCTCCAAATGCAACAACACAAGAAGAGAAATCAGCTTCCTTTTTGCATAAATCTCCAAGAAATGACTGCCTCAGCAGTGCTGCAGCACTGTTCCCAGCACTGTTGTGCAGAATTTCCTTTTTAGTGAATGTGCTTGGTGAAAAACGAAAATGGCAGCAAGAAAGTTATGTCTAATTTTCCTCCGTTCAGCACAGTCTCCAAAAAAAGAGAATCAGCTGTTTTAAATAGTCCTAGGGTTGTGGGAACCAAGAAAAACCCTAAAAGCATAATTCATTGTCTTCTAGTGTGCCCAAAAGGACATGTGTCCTTAACAAAAGGAATATACACACAAAATTAGGTGCTCCCAGCATAGACATGCCCTGACACATGACAGACGCACTGCTTTTAGCGCTGATTCCCCTTTTCAGCATTGTTCTGTACCTTGTAGTATTGGGTTGACTGCAGTTGGTAGGTCTCTTGCTGCCTGGCCGGAGGTTAGTGTGAGCCTGGGGGGGTACCTGCGAATCCACTCCGAGGCTCAAGTCAGTATTGAGACCAGATGAGTGATTTAGCTTGGAATGAGAGTGTGTACCTTATGATGGCAATGGGAGCCGGTATTTATAGGAAATTGAGCCCGTTTGTGGATCGTCGGATCAGTAGAATTGATCTTAACCATCCGAGTGTGATGGCCTTAATTGGGCTTGTGTGTTGTGGATATGGGCCGAAATGGTTGGGCCAATCCATATCCAATTGCTAAATGGACCTCCTAGTATTGCTAAATGGACCCCCTAGTCCAGTCCAGAACAATTGCCCCCCAAGCCGAGATTATTCCGAAGGATAGTCTTGGCTTGAAGAATTTTTGTCGATCTACCCAAAGCGTTACTTCACCTGTCTTGTCGGGTCGTATAAGATCTATTCACCGCGACCGCCACTCACACCTCCCTTGGTGTAATCCTTGTACCAGGCACCGAGCTGGGGTGCCGTGTCCTGATGTTGGCGCCCTACTGGGCGCCTTGTGCCCAGATGCTGCGTCCTGATGTTGGCGCCCTCCTGGACGCCTTGTGCCAAGATGCCGTATCCTGATGTTGGCGCCCTCCTGGGCGTCTTGTGCCAAGATGCTGCGTTCTGATGTTGGTGCCCTCCTGGGCGCCTTGTGCCATGCGTCCTGATGTTGGCGCCCTCCTGGGCGCCTTGTGCCAAGGTGCTGTGTTCTGAAGTTGGCGCCCCCCTGGGCGCCTGGCGGCATGCCCCCCTGATGTTTGTGCCCTCCTGGGCGCCTTGTGCCAAGGTGCTGTGTTCTGAAGTTGGCGCCCTCCTGGGCGCCTTGTGCCATGCCTCCTGATGTTGGCGCCCTCCTGGGCGCCTTGTGCCAAGGTGCTGTGTTCTGAAGTTGGCGCCCTCCTGGGCGCCTTGTGCCATGCCTCTTGATGTTGGCGCCCTCTTGGGCGCCTTGTGCCAAGGTGCTGTATTCTGAAGTTGGCCCCATCTTGGGCGCCTTGTGCCATGCCTCTTGATGTTGGCGCCCTCCTGGGCGCCATATGCCAAGGTGTTGTGTTCTGAAGTTGGTGCCCTCCTGGGCGCCTTGTGTCATGCCTCCTGATGTTGGCTCCCTCCTGGGCGCCTTGTGCCAAGGTGCGGTGGTCTGAAGTTGGCGCCCTCCCAGGCGCCTTGTGCCATGTTTGGATGCGCTGGGTGCCAATCGGAAAAACGAATTTTGGCGCCCTATAGGGGGCCTGGGTGCCGGTTTGGAGGCGCTGGGCGCCATCCTGCGAAAGGAATTTTGGCGCCCTCTAGGGGGCTTGGGTGCCGGTTTGGATGTGCTGGCTGCCATCCTGCGAAAAGATTTTTGGCTCCCTCTTGGGCGCCTGGGTGCCGGTTTGGATGTGCTGGCTGCCAACCTGCGAAAGGAATTTTGGCGCCCTCTAGGGCGCCTGGGTGCGGGTTTGAATGTGCTGGCTGCGATCCTGCGAAAAGAATTTTGGCGCCCTCTAGGGCGCCTGGGTGCCGGTTTGGATGTGCTGGCTGCCATCCTGCGAAAGGAATTTTGGCGCCCTCTAGGGCGCCTGGGTACGGGTTTGAATGTGCTGGCTGCGATCCTGCGAAAAGAATTTTGGCGCCCTCTAGGGCGCCTGGGTGCCGGTTTGGATGTGCTGGCTGTCATCCTGCGAAAGGAATTTTGGCGCCCTCAAGGGCGCCTGGGTGCCGGTTTGGATGTGCTGGCTGCCATCCTGTGAAAAGAATTTTGGCGCCCTCTTGGGCGCCTGGGTGCTGTAACAGCCCAGGTCCACCGCAGCGGCCACCCCGGTCCCACTGTTACCTCACGGTCTTTTCTACCCCCCTTGTAGAATTTTTGCCTTCCGTGGGAATCGAACCTTGCACCTGAGGCATAAGTGCAAGTTAAACCCCCTTCCCACTACCAATTGAGCGCGCGCTCAATTGGTAGTGGGAAGGGGGTTTAACTTGCACTTATGCCTCAGGTGCAAGGTTCGATTCCCACGGAAGGCAAAAATTCTACAAGGGGGGTAGAAAAGACCGTGAGGTAACAGTGGGACCGGGGTGGCCGCTGCGGTGGACCTGGGCTGTTACAGGTGCTGTTACCAAGTGACTTCAGTCTCTTGAGATTTAAAACTTTTGAAAACATTTTCTCCTTTTCAATGACTTAGATTAATTTTCGCACAGGTTAAGTGGAAGCGAAGGAATTAGAAAATAAAGCGATAACGCACACAGAGATTTATCCTGGTTCGGTCACCTCCTAGTGACCTACGTCCAGTCCTCACAGCCTTGTGAGATTTTCCACTAACACAAAACAAGGCTTACAGGTGCCTTGGAAAACCTTTACAGACTCAGGCACTCTTCACCTTGGATACCCCACCTATTGAAGAGCCCTCAAATCTAACCACAATACAACAAGAGATACCCCACCCTTGTTACAATAAGCTGGCCAAGAAAGATACCCCACTTCCTAGTCCAAACAGCTACCCTAGAGAGATAGCCCACTCCCTAGTACAAATCACAACAAATAAACAATTACAAACTTAAAGACTGAAATACCTCTTACGTAGGTAGATAATACAACTTGAAGATTCCAACCCCTGACTAACTCTTGCGAAAGATCAGCTCTGACAAACCAACAGTGCGTGAAGAGCAGAAATAAAAGTATGAAGAGTTTTTCTCAAATGTGATTTTGACTCGTGAAATTGGGTTGTGTGAAATGAGAACTATGAAGCCTCTATTTATAGGCAATGAGAAAAATATTAACGTTGAACTATTTATGGAAATGTGAGAATCGATTATGTGCCTGAATGCACTAAAGTGAATAATCGATTATATGTTTTAGAATACTCAGGTGGATAATCGATTTAGTGCCTGAATGCACTAAGGTCAGAATCGATTATGTGCCTGTTACATTCTAAGTGTATAATCGATTATGTATTCAATATGAAACATTATGAATCGATTCTTTCTTTTATGGAAACAATGGGAATCGATTGCATGCTTGAGTGCATTAAGAGAAGAATCGATTCTTTGCCTGAATATAGTGAAGAGCAAATCGATTGTGTACTCAGAAAACAGGAAGGAAATCGATTTTATGCTTTAGGGAAAATAGTAGGAATCGATTTCTTTCTTTTTTAAAACACTTGTGAATCGATTTTATACGTGGTAAAATCGATTATGCACTTTCACAATTAGTTAGAAATCGATTTTAATGGTTTTTCAAAAATGCTTTTTGTGTTTACGTGTGCATGCATGCATTTTGAAAATCATGGGACTTTGAGAGATGAGCTGACCCTTGGAAGAGCTTACACTTTTTCCTAAGACAATCCCAAAACCTATGAACTACCCTTACTTCTTGAGACATTGATTCTTTAGTCTTGATTGTCTTGGATTATGGCTTTGATATTTTGTCACTTTCATCAATTTTCACTTTCATCAACTTTTGCCTTTGGTCACTCTCATCAACTTTGGCCATCAACTTTGGCTTTGTCTTTTTCATCATCAAAAACTGACCTGCAATATAAGTTACCTGCAGTACAAGATATCCATAGGTGCCGGTTTGGATGTTCTGGCTGCCATCTTGCGAAAGGAATTTTGGCGCCCTCTAGGGCATCTGGGTGCCGGTTTGAAGGTGCTGGGTGCCGGCCTGCAAAACGAATTTTGGCGCCCTCTAGGGCGACTGGGTGCCGGTTTAAGCACGTTGGTCGTTTCCTTGCGTCAAGTGTTTTGGCGCCCTCCTGGGCGCCTTGGGTGCCGGTTTGTGCACGCTGGCTGATTCCTTGCGTCAAGTGATTTGGCGCCCTCCTGGGCGCCTTGGGTGCCGGTTTGTGCACGCTGGCTGCTTCCACCCTTCAAGTGATTTGGCGCCCTCCTGGCCGCCTTGGGTGCCGGTTTGTGCACGCTGGCTGTTTCCACCCTTCAAGTGATTTGGCGCCCTCCTGGCCGCCTTGGGTGCCGGTTTCTAGGCACCTTCTATGGTGCCAGGTTTTGTTTTCTTTTGGCTCCTTGGTGCTGGGCGCCTGGGTGCTGTGTTTCACGACATTGGCGCCTTTGCTGGCGCCCTGTGGGTGGCATGACCTTGGATCCCTGCTGGGTGGGCACCGTGACCCTGGTTGTTTTGTGTGACTTTCCTTTCAATCCTTTCGCGAGCTTTGTGCTGCTTCTTCTTTGCTAAGGTGATTTTGCTTGGATTTTGGATTTTAAGTAGATAGTTGCTAAGATTGCCTTGCTTTATGAAGATTAGCCGACGCCTGTCGGGAGAATTTGTAATGAAGTATACCCTTAGCACAGTTTTCCAAGATTCGGCTTGGATAGAACTCGCTCAAAGGGGTTGTGACCATCAAGGTCAGCTCGAAGTATGCTCTTGGCACAGTTTACCTGGACTCGGCCCAGATAGAACTCGCCCAAGGGGTTGTGACCACCAAGGTCAGCTTGAAGTATCCTCTTGGCACAGTTTACCAAGACTCGGCCCAGATAGAACTCGCTCAAAGGGGTTGTGACCACCAAGGTCAGGTCGAAGAATGCTCTTGGCACAGTTTACCAGGACTCGACCCAGATAGAACTCGCCCAAGGGGTTGTGACCACCAAGGTCACTTATTTGTTTTGGGGTGCCATGACATCCTTGACTTCCAATACTTGGAGAGATGATATTGGCTTTGAGCTAATGTTGAGGTTGCCCCTGCGATTCAGGCAGTCCCTCTCTGCATGGTATGTTGGGTCTCAAACTTGCCTCGCTCCACCCCTAATTATGGAGTTAGACCCTTTTTCTTTCTTAATCTTAAGGAATTTTCTTTGGAACAAGTGTTAATGCTAGTGAGCTAGAGCAAAAACTGTAATTGCAAAATGAATTTGTGTTAATCATTCATATCGAGCTTTTACATTCTGCCTCCGTGCTTTAACATCAGAATTATTAACTGGGCCTAGCCCTAGGTTTAGGTTCTGATGCCCTGCTTCCTACTCAGAGTCACGGGTCTCATCCTCCTCTTCATTCACGTATTGGGCGAGCTTCCCATCGCGGATCAACTCTTCAATGTCATCCCTGAGGGTGTTGCATTTCCTGGTACTGTGCCCATAACCTTTGTGATAACGGAAATACTTCTTAGAGGTTCGGTCTTTCCTTTGCACGAGAGGTTCGGGCTGTTTGATGTCCCGAAACTCCGCGTTGACGCATTCGGCAAGCATCTCAGCCTTGGATGTGTTTAGCAGGGTGTACTATGAGAAGCGACCTTGTCGGGGTCGGGATTCCCGAGGAATTCTCTCATCTTGGGTTCCCTTCTACCATGGTTCTTCAATGGCCTTGTAAGCCAGCTCTTCCTCCTTACTGCCAGCCTTGGCTTCCTCTTGGTACACCATGTTGTCTTCTTCATAGTCCATGTACTTTTTGAAACAGGCTTCCCTTCTTGAGGCCATCCTTCATCCAAAAGAGCCTCCTCTTGTCTTCAAGGTTCCTGACGTTGGAAGCCTCCTTGTTGAACCTTTCCAGATATTCTCTAAGTGTTTCTTTCTCTACCTGCCTGATTGCCCTAACAACCTCTTCAGATTTGGGTTTCAACTGGGGGGTAGTGAAACGAGTTGTGAACATTCTCGCCAGCTGTCTCCATGAGGAGATGGAGTTTTGCTTTAGCTCTTGAAACCACTCTAATGCGGAATTTTCAAGAGTGAGGGTGAAGATTTGATAGTGAACATGCTCCCTGGCGCCTCTATAGCACATCATCAGGGAGAAGTGTGCCAGATGGCGGTCTGGATCTCCGGTTCCATCATACATCTTGAGAGCTGGCAGCTTTTCCAAGGCCCTTGAGATTCGGCATTCATCCACTCATCGAGTGAAAGGTCCTTCATCGAAAAACCATCTTGAGTTTTGAGGGGAGGTATCTTCATAGTCTGAATCTTGATACCTGCGCCAGTCGGGGGATCTCCTCGATGGCGATCCCCGGTGGTGCCTCTGGTGGGTATTGACATGATTCCTTGACCTCTCACGAGAATTAGGGGATGCACGTGAGGAGGTCCTGGAGTGGGAGTCGTGAAGCTGGTAGGTATCATATGGAGGGGATGGAAGGGTCCTTGGTGGTGAGCCTGATCCTCCATGCTTGCGCTGCCGAGGGGGAGAGCGATGTACGTGCCTTCGCCTTGGGGGGGAACGATGGACGTGTACCTTCGAGGGGGAGACCGATGGCGTCTTGAAGCCAGCGTTGTCAGAGGAGGGGTTCCCCAGCTGGGTGGAGGCTGCTCGGGCAGGGAAGCCACACGCCTTTTAATCTGCCTTAGGCGAGCTTCCTGCTGCAGCATAGCTTGAGTGCGATTGCACAGGAGATCCAAAAGTTGGCTCACATTCGAGGGCTGGGCAGGCTCACTGGTACCCTCGTCAGGCAGGCTGGCGACGTTTCCCTCAGGAGTACCCTCTGGTCGGGGTGCGGGAATGGCAACGCTTTGAATCCGGGGTCTGCCTCTGGGAGCCATGGAGTAGCAAGAGAAAAGTTCAAGGAGTAGTGATGATGTGAAAGATAGATAGCTCCCACTGTGGTCGCCAATGTTCTGTACTTTGCAGTATTGGGTTGACTGTAACACCCCTTTTCTAATAACTTTACTTTTAATAAAATCAGAGTCTCTTTTTTTTTTTTTTGAAAACAATTAAAGTGAGTGCTACACTTACTCCATAAAAATCAAGATACATAACACCATACGAAAAGTTTAGTTCGCATCAACTAAAATCCACTCACCAACAGCAGCGGAATAATAATCAGTTCAAAATTAAAACCAATACATCACCAATGAAAACTAACAGTTTTAGGAAATAAAGCATAACATAAGGACACCCCCCCCCCTGGTGCTACGTATCAGAGCGTGACACTTTCTACCAGACGAAGGCATAAGAAATCCTTCACTCGCTATTACCTGCACGTTGCCGACATAAGAAGCAACATAAAAGCAGTAGGGTGAGTCTCTTTTCATAATTAATAACATATGAGAATTAAGCACTGCATAGGAAAAGGAAACCAGGCACACCAATTCATAACAATAGGGAATGATCACATCAGCATACTAATTCCAAGCAGCACTATATAATATATGATTATGTATGTAATGCAACCCAAACTCCACGGGTACATGCATGTCGGATCCGTCACCAATACAAATAGGCCGTAGCCTCTGCTCACCAAATCAAACTAGGCCGAAGCCTCTGCGCACCAATCAAAATTAGGCCGTAGCCTCTGCTCACCAATAATGCATATGTCCATGAGATGCTATGGGAATGCATTACAACACACCAAGCCCAATCAATTTATCATTTAAAATTCATGATCTCACCATTGTATATTAATCAGCTCACCAAATTAAAATTAGGCCGTAGCCTCTGCTCACCAATCTCACCCTATCATTCTCACCAATTCAGCTCACCACTCACACCAACACCAATTTAAATAGACCAGCTTAGGACATTGACACGACATAGGGAAAGTGGGTAAAAATAGCCATTTGGACACTTGAACACCCTCAGCCAGAAACACCAGTAAAAATAAATTATTTTTGCATAAAATTGTGACTATTGGATAGGCACTGAAATTAGCTTCAAAACGCATTTTGAACCGTTGAATTTGGATAACCGAGTCAAAAGTTATATTAAAAACAGTTTAGGAAAAATGTTAGACATTCTGGAAACAGGCGCATGGGCGCTGGGCGCCCAGGGGCAACACAGCGCTTGGCGCCCAGGAGAGGCAACACGCAACAGCGCACAGGCGCATAGGCGCTTGGCGCCCAGGAGCAACACGCGCAACAGCGCACAGGCGCTAGGCGCCCAGGGGAACAAGCGCGCAACAGCGCACAGGCGCTAGGCGCCCAGGGGAACAACACGCACACAGGCGCATTGCGCCCAGCACAGCAACACGGCGCCCAGGCACTAGGCGCCTAAGACCAACTTGAAACCGAACTCATTTTTCTTCGAAAATTATTTTACACGAGCCAAATGCTCAGGACATTAAAACCCAACAAAAATTTTATCAAAAGCTGAACATTATTTTTGGCGCCCATGCACTAGGCACCTAGTGAAAATACGCAACTCAACTCCTTTGTTGACCAAAATCAGTTTTCATGAGCCATTTTACCCAAGTATAAAAACCTGAAAACCATTTTCACAAAATTATCACCAGAACTTTGGGGCCCTTGGCGCCCATGACTCAAGCAACATGTGCCAAAACTGGCAGCACAGGAACACAGGAGGCAACACAGGCAACAGGGACAGCAACACAGAATGGCAACACAGTGACACAGAATTTTTGGAAAACTGGCGCAGCACACTGCTGGGCGCCTGGCGCCCATGACTAGGCGCAACACAGAATTTTTTCAGCAACATGCAATTGGCGCCCAAGGCGCCTAGGGGCTCCCAAACAGAATTTTTCCACTTCCAATTATCAATTTAAATCACCAAAACACTCCTATATATAAATATAATCAAAATGTCACCATAATTCCCAATTTCACCACATAATCACCAAACAATCATATACTCAAACAATTGGTCTACAATTCGCATATTGCCCCAATTCAAACATCAATCATAGAATTCTCAACATATTAATTCAACAACAACATCACAATATTATAATTTCTCAACAACAACACAATTCAATCATGGAAACTAACCTAGGACCCTAACCCTAAGCAATTCCCAATTCGCATAAGTATTAAGAACAAAAAGAGGACCCCCTAACCTTATGGAAGTCGAATTTGATAGCCAAGCTCTAAGTGAAGATTGCGCACCACCAATGAGCCTCCTCCTCTTCTCTATGAGCTTCGCCCCTTTCTCCTTCTTCTCTTCGCAACTCTCTTCTTCTCTCCTTCTTACGTTACTTTTTCTTTCTTTTCTCAGTTGGGTGAATTTGCCACTAACTCCCTAGACCCCAAGTAATTCGACTCCAATGCCAAAGAAATGGGTCACGGGCCTAATTGTGGATCACGGGCCCTTGCTCGCACCACTTAAATAGTAACAGCACCTCCTAATAAAATAAAATAAAATACTTAAACTCGAATTATTTAATTAAATTAAATAAATATTGTAAGCCTTAAATAACTTAATTAAATAAATAATTAAATTATTTTGGGGCGTTACATTGACTGCAGTTGGTAGGTCTCTTGCTGCCTAGCCGGAGGTTAGTGTGAGCCTTGGTGGGGTACCTGCGAAGCCACTCCGACACTCAAGTCAGTATTGAGAACAGATGAGTGATTTAGCTAGGAATGAGAGTGTGTACCTTATGATGGCAATGGGAGCCGGTATTTATAGGAAATCGAGCCCGTTTGTGGATCGTTGGATCAATAGAATTGATCTTAACCATCCGAGTGTGATGGCCTTAATTGGGCTTGTATGTTGTGGATATGGGCCAAAATGGTTGGGCCAATCCATATCCAATTGCTAAATGGACCTCCTGGTATTGCTAAATGGACTCCCTGGTCCAGTCCAGAACAAGCATTTTCTCTCTCATCTAGTGTAAGAATCCGAACTGATGATATAGCACTAAAACACACATTAAAACACAAAAATATAGCACCAAAGTGCCCATTGAGATTGAACCAGAATTTTTCCATAACTGACCCCAATTCACTGATTCTAATTAATTAATTAAAATAATTACTCTTGAACAAACAATAATTTAAGCCATTAAGGTATAAATAACTCTTATAATTAGAGTTATCACACCCCAAACTTAAACTGTTGCTTGTCCTCAAGCAATGACACTTGACAAACCAATAAGAACAAAAACACAAAGACATACTCAAGTTGCACAACTGTTTCAGACCATAATTTCTAAACATGCTCTAAATGGGCTTTACTTTCAGAAGTTCACTCAATACACACCGTGCTTTTCAAGATTTCCTTAGTTATTAACTGCTCAATTGTGAGTGTGTGAGACTACTAGGCTTAGTTCAACTCTTAGCAAATTTCAAAATTTCACCTAGCTTTGGGAAGAATGGTCTTTTTTTGGTTATGCCATGGATTTTTCAAAAAGTAGGGTAGTCTAATAATTCAAGCACAAAGATGGGGGGCTTCAAAGCATAACAGAGAGCTTTTTAAACAATTAAGATCCTATTGTCAATGCACTAGCCCTTACTTACTCCTCACTTGTCTCACAGGTTGGCCACTTATTTCAATTGAAACCAAAGTGTGTCACCCACAAATTGGCCTCCCTACTTCATGACCAACCTAACAACAAATTCTGCCTTTCGATTGAAACTACAATGTGTCACCCACAGAGTAGCCTCTCTACTTGGCAAGAAAACAGCTTTTCCCTCTTTTCTTTCTAATTATAACTCTGCTTTTTTTTCTCTTCTTTTTCTTTCTTTTTTTATTTAAATAAGCCTCTTGCCTGGTGCATTGACCTATTACTATTCTTTTATGTTTAGCCTCAATACAACTGATGCACCCCCAAACTTAGTTTCCTATGCTACTCTAAGTTTTTCGTAGAAACTAGGCAAAAACCTAGGTTAACCAAGACTAATTCAACATCAGATCATTTTTAGTTCACTAAGCTCCTACCTAAGCCTAGAGTAAAGGTGTGGAAGCAATCAGCAACTCAGTCAATCAATCAAGCACAATTTAATCACTCTCATTCACATTATCATCATTAAGCTCAGCCCATCTAGAACACTTTTTTTTAACAAACATACAACTTGATAACAATAACATAAAGACCCTCCCCCCAACCTAAGACCATGCAGTGTCCCCACTGCAACATGCATCAACCTAAGGGGAGGACATGACAACAACAATGCAAAACATCAGCAACAAGACACACACCAACATAAACTACACTGCTGCCAGGTGCTAAAACAGGTGCTACAACTCCTAGCAATTATTCAAAATTCAGCAACACAACATAAACAGAATATCAAAGAAGAAAAGATAAACAAGATGGGTTTAGTTAAGGTTCCCCGGACTTCAGCCTTGAGCTTGCTCGAACTGATCCTCCTTTCTTTGCTCTGATTTGATAAACCTGCGGCTTCTTCTTTGCAGGATCCTTGATCTCGTCATTAGTGTTACCCTCAGGTGCTGTAGCAGATGCTGAAGCATCAGCTTCCTCCAAGACAACTTTTTGAGCTGGATCTTTTTCAACTACATGCACATGCATCAGCTTCCTCGAAAACATACCACTCAACATGTCACTTTACGCATTTTGTTACAAAATAATTTTGTTTTCACCATCAAATACACCAAAACACACTGTGAACACTCAATTTTAACCGGTATTTTCTACATTATTTTCAAAAATCCCAAAAATATTATTATTTTCATGCACTTTTAGAATTTTTACCATTTACGTGTTATTTTGTGTTTGTCGGCGATTTTGCGTTATTTGTTCTATTAATTGGACCTTTTTTATTTTTAGTAGAACTTATTTATTTTTTATTGCAAGAAAAAGAACTAAAAAATGTTTTTAGCATTTAGTTTTAACTATTATTATCGCTTTAAATCAAAAAATTACAAATACAAAATACAGATCAAAATTAATTAAAAGAAAAAGCAACATTGGATGCCATCTTTATTTATTTTTAATTTTCAGACAACAAAGAAAGTCAACAACCACTACAACACTATCACAACCATACAACAAGTCAACAACCACTACAGCACAACAACCTCCAACCCACTTTCCTCCATTTTCGCAAACCACCACCCTCTCTCTCTCTCTCTCTCTCTCTCTCTCTCTCTCTCTCTCTCTCTCTCTCTCTCTCCGCAACACAAACACCACCATCGCCCTACCCCCTCCCCTCCATTTTTGAACTCATCTTCCCTCTCCCTTGACCTAAACGTTTGTTCCTCTCCTCATCTCTCTTTACGCTTTTTTTTCTTCTCCTCTCTTTCTCTCTCCAAACCTTTTTTTCCTCTTTTGAAATCTGGGGCGGCTGAGTGATTTTAGGGTTTCAGGATATTTGCCTCTTATCTAATTACTCTCCACTCTTTTATTTATCTGTTTATTTTTATAAAAAAACAAAAGGGAAATACTGCTTGCTATTAGCACCCCGTGTTACTGTTTTGTGCTCCCCATAATCAAATTTTGGGTTTTGTTTTTATTTTATTTTATTTGTTCCGGCTCTGCTTTTCGCACCCCCTATTACTGTTTCGTGTTCCCCATTTAAACCAGGCGTGGGCTGTTGTTAGTTTCAACTTTAGGCCTATCATTTTGAGGACTTATCTTTCGCACCCCCTATTTTTACTTCAACAACGTCCCTTTCTTTTCTTTTTTTTGGTCAAACTTCCTTTCTTTTCATAAAATATGGGCCTTTTAGCAATTTAAGTTTTGGGCCGGGCACATGTCGAATATACTAATTGCACCTCTTATTTTCTTTTACTACCTACTTTTCTTAAAAATGTCTAATCCCCTTTGAGGAGTTCTCTTTTTTTAAAAAAAACATTTCTCATAAAAATACAAAAAATATGGGTTTGATTGAGATTTACATATTGTCAATCTCGGTTTAAAGGACTTTAGCTGTACGGCTTTGATCTTAGACCCTTTCAAAACTAAAATCAACCAACCAACAAACTTTTTCGAAAGAACTACGTGACTTTTGAGTTTCTCATTGCACCAGAGGATACGTAGGAGCGGGGCTTCCCCGTCAAGTCAAAAAAATTAAATTTTCTATTTTTGTCCCTTATTTATTTCTTTGTAAATCAAATATTATTTATTTTTGGGGTAAACAAATTTTCTAAACTTAGTAATATCTTGCACAATCAAATTTAAGGTAACTGTTTTAGGACAGATGTACTAGGGGTGTTGTGAAATTAAATTATCGCCTTTCTCTACATTATCGACTCTCGAATCCAAATATTGTTTACGCAGACCAATAACCTTTTAAGGTAGGTTTTTCTCAATTTTTCTTATTACATAAATTGGGTGAAGTAATATAAAAGAAAGAAAAGAAGATAAAAAAAGTAAAGTAATATAAAAGAAGAAAAGAAAACAAAAAAAGTCAACTAAAAAACAAAAAAAACAAAAAAAAAAAAGAAGAGAAAAAAAAGGTGAAGATTGGCCCCAACATTGACAAGACGCATAGGATATGTAGATAAAGAAAGAAATATGTGAGAGAGATAAAAAGAGGGAGATTATACTAGGAAAGAGATAAAATAAAAATTATAATAAAAAAGAGAAAAAAATTCAACTAACAGTTATTGTACTAATCCTTAATGTAACTTACACATAGATATTTCATAACACAAGAGACATGCCAGCATATTTCATAACACAAGGCTAGCATGTGTATCCTTTTGAATAGACCCACCACATCTCAGGTTAACCTTTTTCGAAGTGTAATTATCCCAAATATACATGATACACCTTGTGTCTTATGTTACCCTCAAAGTGAAATCCATCTTTTTTTGAGATGTGAATTATCTACAAAGATCTTACCGTTTGGGTTATGTTGATGTACCCACCTAACCTATCCACTCTTTTTTCTATACTCTACAATGGGTAGATTAGATGGGAACATCAACATAACCCAAAGATTAACAGAAGGGACTGATATTGGTTTGGCATGCTAATCTTTAAGCTATCTGGGAAGCTAGATATTTGGCTATTTTCTCGAATATATTCCTCTGAAACATTATTTGTGATCAAACTTCATTCACTGAAGTGGCTCATGGCTAAGACTAAGTCGATTCAATGCCTTTTCAATTAATGGAGTGTGGATCTATTGGAGTGTATTTCCATGAAATAAGAATTTTTGTCATGTGGTGGTGTCCTCTATAATTTGGCTTTGGCATGACCCACTACCTCTTGAGATCTTCATAGTGTACCATTTTGTTTTTTTGTCTTTGGCTATTCCAATGTACATGCTTTTGAGGGCCTAAAACTCAGTATTTTACCATATCTATACATTTACATCCTGTGGTTGTCTCCCCCAGCCTTCCAGCTGATTTTGACGCCAACCTTCCAGCCCAAAAGCTCCAGTCAGTAGAAATGTGAGCAAATATGTGTTCCTGTTTGTTCATGTTCTAAAGGATCACATTTCAGTTTCAATTGGCCATGTGTGTTTCTTCTTCTGCCTTATCTTTTCTTTTTGTGTGTGTCAGACACAAGATAAACCACACAAGCAATACTTTCCCCCACCCTTCCTCTCAATCTCTCTTTCGATCTCTCTCCCCATGCCTCTCTCACTTCATCCAAAATCCACACCCTCACCGCACAGCCACACTCATCTCGTCCCCACCGTCTTCTCTCTGTCGTCGTGTCTCTCTCTCTCTGTACAACCATCACCGGCGCGAGAAAGAAGAGAATAAATCGCAACTCTCTTTTCAGTCTCTCTCTCACAGATATATGTACTTCAAAAATGAATTTCTTCTAACACAATATATCATCTGGTCACTAACTGGCAGTGTATCAAACACGCAAACTTGCCACACACAAATGGTTTCACACACGCTTTGAGGAGAGAAAAGGCGCGGTGGAGTGAGAAAGGGCGAGAGTGATGGAGAGATGATGAGTAGAGTGAGAGAGAGAACCCCGAGAGAGATATAAGAAGTGCTTCACGCGGTCGTTGCTATGGCGCTAGTGGCGGTGCGGCGCCGCACCGTGGTGGTTAAAAGGAAGCATTTTCTTCAGCATTTTCTACATCTCAGGTGAGTGTCATACATTACATTCTCATGTTGTTTATTCCATAAGTGCCTTGCCCTTCTCCTTACACTCTGAATGTTGTTTTTTGTTTTTTTTTTTTCATCTCAACATCTTGAATCCCCATAAGAACATCTTGCTTCCATGATTCTCTTCATTTTGCAGTGCAGAAGAGCTATTCAGATTCTGTTTCCAGCTTTATCGTTTTCCCATTTCTAGCTTCTTTTTAATCTTCTTTTTTCAATTTATTTGAAGTAGTAAAAATGGGTTTCTTCTCATGACCTAGATTCGCTCTTGCTTCTATTCAACCTATGGTCTCCTAAATTTTTCTCTACCGATCATATGATCTTCTAAATTTTTCTCTACAAATCCTATTTTGATCAAAAGCTTCATGTTTTTTTAATTTTTTGGGTATTGATTTTAGAAGAATCCTGATCTTTTTTTGTTGTTTAATACGACACTGTACTTAAGGATCTATGATGAGATAATCAGATTATATTTTAAAAAAAAAATCAGTTTTTACATTTTGTAGAAACTTATGTGTTTAGATTAGTAGAGTGGCTTTTAATTTAGCAAGAAAAAAAAGAAGAGAGAAAAGGTTTGACTTTGGGGTGTTTGCTTGATTGGGCTTGAAATCTTATCATATGTCTCTATCATATTTGGATCAAACATTCATGCTATAAAAAAGTGAAATCACTGTTGTGCAACAACTTTGATATGAAAGACTTCGGAGAAGCAAGTATAATACTTGGTATTAAGATTACTAGGTCCGAGAAAGGAATTTCTTTGGATCAATTTCATTATATTTAGAAGATCTTAAAGAAATATATTTATTTTGATTGTAAAACTGCTAGTTCACCATAGGATTCAAGTGTCAAACTTTTTAAGAACGCTGGTGACAATGTTGTACAAAAGGAATATGCGAGCATCATTGGCAGCCTAAGGCATGCCACTGATTGTACTAGACCCGGCATTGCCTATGTTGTGTGTAGTGACCGAAAAATCTGGGTAAGGATTCTTCGAAGTTTACAATGAAGCCGCCACCAATATTTATATTTAGGGAAAACATTGAAAAAACCTTTAAGATGGATAAGCGGGTTTTGCAGACCAGGTTTAGGCTCGGGAGTCGTTTATGCGTAGGGAAGGTATTAGCACCCTACGACATCCTTCCTAAGGAAGGCTACCTTTTAACTAAATGTGTAAAAATTAGTAATCTAATATATTTAATTTACCCTTATTTACAAATTAAAGAGAAAAGAGACTTGATGGGCATTTATTTTTTTTGGTTATTTTCTTCAAAGATTAGAAACATGCAATTTACAAAAAAGACTAAAAAAGGTTTTTATTAATGTACTTGACAGAGGTGGCCCCCCTCTGCTCCTACGTATCTCCTGGTAAAGAATCAAAGGCTACGTAGTTCTTGGGTAAAAAATATTTGTGTGTTGGGTGGTTTTTTATTAAAAAAAGATTTTGGTGAATAGTAAAAATAAATAAGGAGGAATAATTGAAAACGGAGTAGGTGGTAGAACAGTAATAAGATAGGTGCAATTAGCAGCAGGGAGCTGTATTTTGAAAATGGGTGGTGTGCAAAAAGTAGCAGCCCAGTTCATTTTTTGGTGAACTGGCCTGCAGTACAAAAAAGGCTTGCGTGGGGTGCAGGTCGTAAACTGTATTAAAATTAAAAAAATGTAATATAATAAAACAGAAGGACTATATAAGACATTCACCACTTAAACCTAAACCGAATTTCCTCTTTGTTCACTCTACTGCGCTGTAGCCAGCACTGAGGAGAGAGAGAGCCCGAAATTCATGGTGGAGAGAGAGAGAGAGTTGCGCTGAGAGAGAGAAGACGGAAACAAAGAGGCGGGGGAAATGGGGGAAACTGAGGGAAAGAGAGAGGGACGGTGATTGAGGAAGAGAAACACGACTAGGAGGGGTAGTACGCCGGAGGAGACGACCGTAGGGGGTATTATGGTGTCACCGGCGACGGTCACGGTGGCCAACGGGTGGGAGCCAAAGGTCACATTCGATGGGAAAATGGAAACCAGACTTGTATTCTACGATGGTAGTTATGGCGGGGATGGCGGTGGTTCACGGCGGTTCACGGCGGCGCTTGAGGAGGACGTGAACTCTGGTGCTGGTGGTTCACGGTCAACGCTTACGGACGGATGCCGACAGTGCGGTTGACGACGACGCAGAGGAGTACAGCGACAGCTATGGGTGGTTCACGGCCAACGACCATCGTCTACGGTGGCCTGAGTCTATGAGGTGAGTTCTAATCCCCTTTTTTTGCTATTCTCGTCTTCTCTTATTTCATCTACTGATTCTTTTGCTCTTGTTCTTATTGTTGTTTTTTCTATTATTTGCTTATTTTCTTTTTAGAAGAATTCTGAAACTCTAATCTGTTCCTTGAGCCTATTTCATAATTTCGTTTTACCAAGACCATAATTTCAGATTTTTAATGTTCTACTGGTGAACTAACAAAAACATGACTTAAGAAGGAATGATTTTGACTAACATCTTCTCCAGCTTCTGAAATTGCTCTTAAGTTGCTCCTGTGTTGTTTACTGCTTGCTACTGCTGCTCCTCTTTTCTTGTTTCAGATTTTTTTTGCGTTTCGTGATTAGGGTTTCAGCGTGAAACCCTAACTTTTGCTCTGAATTTCTCTCAGTTTTTTGTAAGAATTTTTTGTGTCCTTTTTCCTCTGAATCAAGCTGGTTTATATAGGCAAATTTTAGGGTTTTAAGCAATAAAATTCTGATTCTAATGAGATTTTCTTTCCTGTTTTTCTTGAATTAGGGTTGGAGAATACTTGGTGGGCAAGGAGCCAAGAAGGCCTAGCTGCTGTAGCAGCTATCATTTTGGGCTGATGCGCCCTTCTTTTTTATTTTTGTGTTTTTTGTATTTTTCAATTTTCGTTTTCTAATTTTTTTTGTATTTTTTGGATTATATTTTTTCGTATTTTAGACTTTTTGGACAATTGTAATATTATTTTTAAATTCTGGTTTTATTTAATATTTTTTGCTGATTTATGATTCTTATTTTTATTTTTTTAAAATTAAGTGAATATAAACAAAGTGAAGTTGGGCCAAAACCAAGAACGAAAACCGGGCCCAATCAAACAACGCGTTAAAATGAGGCCCAAATAGAAGAAACAGGCCAATTACAACACATTATTAAGGATAGGCCCAATTAGGACAAGTTGCTAAAATCAGGCCCAATTAAAACAAATTACGGGGAAAAGTCCAATTACGAAAGCACACGCCCAATTAGATGAAAAGGTATATCAGTCCAATCGAACAAAATACTAAGCGTTGGTCCAAATTAAAATGAGACAGCATCAGAGTCAAGGATCTGTCGCGCTCAGTGGCGACGTGTTGATCTGAAGGTGCAGCTCGGAGTCGGCGTTTGACGCATTGACCCGAATTGAACTGAAAGACTGATTTGGTCTGAAGGATCTATGCTAGACATAATGCTTAACATTGCGATCTGGTTTGTGATATAGGATTCAACGCTTGTCGCATTGACTTAAGAATTGGAAGTGATAAGGATCGACATTTGAAGCCGATTGGAGAGCAACAGATGATATGTGTATGATATGCATGTGACCTACGCATCTGTAACGATTGATTCTAAGTGGAATGATGAATGAATGACTTTTTCTCTTTTTGCTTTTTTTCTTTTTTTGCTCATTTTTCTGGTATATGATGAGTGCATGAAATGCGAATGTGAATATGAAGTAAATGTAATGTTTTGATGCAAATGCTATGGTGAATAAAAGGAAGTGCATAAATGCATGGTGCGATGATATGATATGATTGATTGGGATGTAGAAACTCTTTTTTTTGGTAATGACGAGACCGACATTTAGCACTTCTATCGAAGCAATAAATGTTATGTGTAGATATGCAATGCGTAATGCGAAAGAAGCAAGACGCGAAAGCTAATAAATTGTGTAAGAAAAAACAAGTAGAATTGTGAATGCATGTATAACACTTATAAGGAAGAATTGTGATGAGTATGATCAGATACATGGATTAATTTTAGAATAAGGAGGACTTGTATAATGCATGATTGATGCATGATTTGTTGGTGACAACATGTTTTTTTTTTGTAAGGATACAACAATGTTTGATGAGAAACAAAACTTTTGATGCTAGAAACAGAGAGCTGAACATTTTGAATTGATCGTTGTTATACCCTATTTTTGTCCGACTAATTTAAAATATCTTAAACAAAATAGAATAATATGGACTTCTCAGTTTTTATGTTTTAAACTGTAATTTTATTGTTTATTTGTTAAAAAGACAAAACAAAATAGAAAATAGAGAAAATCCAAAAATATATTTTTATGGACTCTTTTATATCAAAAATTACAAAATCAAAAAGGATTGTCACTAATTAAAAAAATTAAATTACAAATAAATAAAATGATACAGGGATGTAAAAGTTAAAAAATTGCTTTGTAGAGCTGAGAGATTGAGAGCCCGCACAGTAGAAACCAACGGCCCAACAAGCCTCTACACTCTTACTTGCCCAACAAGTCTCTACACTCCTTCAGCCCAACAAGCTGCTTGCCCAGCAAGTTAACTTGCCTAGCAAATCAACTTGTCCAGCAAGTCTCTTCATCTAACCCTTCAGTTATAAAAGGAGGCCTTGTCCACAGTGAAAAGGACACCACATTGATTCAACAAGAACACTGAACACATTCTCTCTCTCTCCCAGCGAAGTTCTCTCTCTCTCTCTCTCTCTCTCTCTCTCTCTCTCTCCCTCCCTTTTTTATTTTATTTTTCTTTTAATTAGTTTATTTTTTATTATTGATAATTATTTTTCACTATTTGCACTTTTCATTTTTTCTTCTTTGTTAACTTTTCGTTCATATTTAAAACAGAAAAACAAAATAATCATTTTCCTCCAAAAATAAAAATCTTATTTTCAAAATAGGGGATTAAGTCAGCCGTACGGCCGGGTTAGTCATCGTTTTAGGACAAATGGGCCGTACGGCTCAAGAGTCCTAAAATATCTATTCAAATAAAATCACTCCCTACACAAATCATTTTCTTCCAAAAAATCAAAAATCTTATTTTCAAAAACAAGGGATTAAGTCGGCCGTACGGCCGGGTTAGTCATCGTTTTAGAATAAATGAACCGTACGGATCACAAGTCCTAAAATCCCTAAATTAAAAAACACAAACAAACCAAACTTTTTCTGTAACATCCGCAAAATAATTAATAGAATTATTTGGGTGTTAACCCAATTAAATTAATTTAGTACTTGACTGGTAAATTTATTGAGTGCAAAAATTAATTATTGGTCGTTATCGGATCGTTAACCGGATAATACGGACCAAGGAAGTTTTGGAATCGAAATAGGAGATTTCGATCAATATGGTAATTTGACCGCGTTACAACAAATATATTAAATAAATATATATGTGTATACGTGTGTGCATGTGAGAGGAGAAGAAAAGAATTAATTAAATAAATAAATAAGTGTGTGTGTGTGTGTATGTGTTAAAAGGAAAGAAAGGAAAGAATTAAGAAAGATTGCATGCGAGAAACAGAAGAGAGAAACAGAGAAAAGGAGAAGAGAAAGAAAGGGGGAGGAAGAAGAAGAGGAAAAAGGGGGCAATTCCGCTCATCAAAACGACTTCCGTCCAACACGAAAAATGTTCAGCGCTACTTCCTCTTCGTTTTGGTACCAAAATCTTCATCATCAGCTCACTCTCCTCAAATCCACCATTTTCGAAATTTGGAGAAAAGTGGAGGTTTTGTTGTTCAAGCTCAAAGGGAAGCTTTGGGTGGTGTTTGGGAGCGAGCTCAAGGTGGATAGCGCAAATATTGAAGTCCGATTTGGAGTTTGTGAAGAATCAAGGGTTTAGAGAGCAAATTGGGGTTTTGTGAATAGTGACTTGAGGTTGGAGAAGATGATGAATAGTGTTTATGAAGAATTTCGGGAAATCGGTATTTCGGTCAAAAAGCGGTTTCGTGATCGAGCGGAAAGTTTTGGAAGCGGATTGGAGCGACGTCGGAACGGAAAGTTTATGCGGGGAGCGTTCGTGTGGCTACTCGGTGATTTTGAAGTCTCGGTGTCGGCGCACGCTTCAAGGGTGAGTTCTACTCACGTTTAGGATTTTGTTTTCTGAATTAATTGATTTAATGTTTTATCGCTTTCGCTGGACTGGAATATTTCTGGATATTGTCTGTTTCGTGTTAGGAATCGATCGGAGCGAGTCTCGAGTTGTGTTGCGTTGAAATGGAATTTTTGGTGATTTGATTTCGAAAGATTTTGACTTAAAAACCGTTAATTGGAAAATATGTCGTTTTTGATAAAACCCGTTTTGATTGAGTTTTTGATTGGGTTGATTGATTGTGTGGTTTTAGTTGGGTCTATTTTGTTGGTTGTTTGGTCTGTTTTCGATCGGAACAAGAATCGGAATTGAGCGGAACGAGTATCGGGATCAATCGGAAAGCAATTTTTCATAAAACAGGCCATTTTTGCAATGCTGTCAAATGAGCACGACCCGTGCGTCCAGGGGCACGACCCGTGCGCCCTGTTCTGTCCAAAATTTTCAAAGTGCCCAAAATGATTCCGTTTCGATTCCAATCCTCTCCTAATCCTTTCCTAACCCTTCTATAATGATATTAGGCTTATAATGCCATGATTTTGGGTATGTTTAAAAAGGGGTTTTATAAAACACTTTTGAAATTGAAATCGTTTCGAAAAGCCGAACAATAGTACACGTGTGCGGATATGTTTTATTAATAATAAAACGGACTATGAGTCCTATGTGATATGGCTTAACCGACGCGGGATGATTATTATTTATTGTCTAAACCGGTCTACGATTCACGATATATATATTATATCGACTATGGGAAACGGCCCAATGCGGGTATTATGTTCGACTAACGGTCAAATGTAGATGGACTAACTATTCATTGAGTATAGGTGAACTAACAGGTCATCGAGTGTAGATATATTTAATATATTTACGTGGCATGGGTGACGACCCATGTTGACATACTAGGCGGGGAAGTCATGAGCCCTTACCCTAGGCTCTGTGCCATTAGGAGACACTATTGGTTATGGGGTTCGCCGGGATTACCATGTCTGGGGTCGGTGGTGTGTCAAAGATTAAATAACGCGGTTCATCGGGATTACCATGTCTGGGGTCGGTGCCGTGTTATGTAGTGCGATTCATCGGGATTACCATGTCTGGGGCCGGTGTCGTGCTAGGTTGAATTGCGTGGTCTATAAATTAAACTACAAGAAAGAAAGTTCTATAGTATGGTTACCGGGATTACCAAAGCTGGGGCTGGTATCATACTATGTTGACTAGTACGAGCTCACCGGGATTACCAAAGCTGGGGTCGGTGTCGTGCTAAATTAAAAAGAATATAGTTTATAAAGTAAACTACGAATGTATAAAAATGTTTTAAATGGACCGAGAGTGTAGATAGGGGTCTCGGTAGAACTCACTGAGATTGTATCTCATTGTTTATATGTTGTTGTTTTTCAGATAAACAGGGAAAGTGGAAATCCAAGAGGCACGAGTAGGTGGTACTCGGATGGTTGCTGAAGACTTAGCTTTTATGCTTAAGTTATGTTTTCCCTTGTTAGTTATGTATTTTATTTTCCGCTTTCTTGTACGATATTGAACACTGTATTTCACTGATGGTTTATGGTCTTATTTATGTTTAAGACTGTTCTGTTGTTATTCAGTGGAAATTTTATAGTGGTGTTCAGTATTTAAACAGGAAAAATATCTCTGATTATTTTATGATGGTATACTTGGGTATTTTTACTCGATAAAAATACCGGGGTGTTACAGTTGGTATCAGAGCAGTTCGACTAGTCGGACTTAGTTTAGGGTTGAGTCGATTCCTTGCTAGTCCTTTTTGTAATTACACTTGTGATGCTAAGAGACATTGAGCCTGATCAACTTAATACTTAGTGCATCATAAGCGGAATTATGACTGGAAGATCAAGATGCAATCCTCGACCACAATCGGAATCTTCAACCGGTGCATCCTCAGGAAAGGTGACATGACGGTGGAAGAATACACCGCTAAGTTTGAGAAGTTGTCTCAGTTTTACCAAGTGGTAAAGTAAGCTTCGGATGACGAACGGAGAATGCAGAAGTATAAGACGGGCATAAGTGTTTTTATGACTTATGGTCTCAGTTCTTATACTATTACCAATTATGTTGCCTTAGTGCAATCAGCCTATGTCGCCGAGGATGATCTCATAGGAAATATGGGAAAGGAAAGAAGGTAGTAGAATTATCAACTCCGAATGCAAAGTCCTAAGATAATTTCATCAAAGGAAAAGCAGGTGCAAATTTCTGGTTCCTCAAAAGTCAGAAGATGTTCTAACTATGGAAGATATCACCAGGGTGATCGTCAGCACAGGTTAATCGGTGCTATTATTGTAATGAAGATGGTCACTATGCAAAAGAGTGCCCTGCAAGGAAGAGTTCCAAGGAGTCACAAGCAGCTCCAAGACGAGGACGAGTCAACACTCTGGATGTTTAGACAGTTACAACTGCAGACCCAATCCTTGTGTTAGAATTGTCTACTTGTCATAGGAGGCAGAAATTTCGTGGAAGGATTATTTGCTTGCCTATGAGAAGTGTGGACACCATTTTGGGTACGAATTGGATGACTGCAAATCATGTTGCAATCGACTGTGTTAATCAGCTATTAGCTTCGCTTCAGAATCAGTTGAATTGTCTAGGACAAATTCTGAAGCGGTTACCTAGTTCACCTTAGATGGTCAATCTTCATTCCAAGGTGCGGAAGCACATGTTAGTATGTTATCTGCATCCACTGAAACTAGTTTAGATTTGGCGAACGTTCAGGTTGTGAATGACTTTCTGGATGTTTTCACGATGAAGTTTCTTCTGAACCTCCAGAGAGAAAGGCAGAGTTTACCGTAGAATTGGTTCCTGGCACGGGATCAATATCTATTGTTTCTTATAGGATGTCTCCTTTAGAATTAAAGGAATTGGAGTCTCAACTTGAAGAGTCGATGTTAAAGAAATTCATTCGACCGAGTGCTTCTCTAAGGAGTGCTCTGGTGTGATCAGTCAAAAGGAAAGATAGTAACATGACATCGTACATCGGTTATCGACAACTGAACAAAGTGACGGTCAAGAATAAATATCCCTTACCAAGGATAGACGATTTGCTTGAGTAATTTGAGGTGCTACAGTGTTTTCTAAAATTGATCTGAGGTCAGAATATCATCAAATAAAAGTTAGAGCCTTAGATATTCCGAAGACAGCTTTCTGTACTAGGTATGGACATTACGAGTTCGTAGTGATGCCATTCGGTTTGACTAATGCTCCAGCGGTATCCATGGATTACCTGAACCGAGTTTTTCCTCAATTACCTAGATCAGTTTGTAGTCATTTTCATCGATGATGTCTTGATGTGCTCGAAGACCATTGAGGAGCATGTCCAACATCTCCTCATTGTTCTGAGTGTACTCCGAGAAAAAGAGTTGTACTTGAAACCTTCGAAGTGTGATTTTTGGGTGTCAGGGGTAAAGTCTTTGGGACATGTGATTCCCCAAGTCGGGAGTTTCTGTAGGTCCCAGTGAGAAGGAAGCGGTGTTGAATGGGAGTGACCGACGTCAGTCGCAGAGATCAAAAGTTTCTGGATCTAGCCGGTTACTGTAAGAGGTTCGTTAAAGGGTTCTCACAGTTAGTTGTCCACTTACTCGGTTAACTCGTAAGGGTCATCCGTTTACGTGGGATGCTGATTGTGAAGAATGTTTTCAAGAATTGAAGGTCTGGTTGACTTCTGCTCCACTCCTGATTCTTCCGGATCCGTCATTGGAATTTCAAACTTTCGATGACGCTTCAGGGAAGGGTTTAGGATGTATTCTGATGCAAAATCAACCAGCGATAGCTTATGCGTCCAGACGATTAAGGTCTCATGAGAGGATTTATCCGACTCATGAATTGGAGTTAATAGCTATTGTGTATGCACTGAAGATTTGGAGACGTTACCTGTATGGGTCTCGTTTCGAAGTCTCTAGTGGTCACAAGAGTTTAAGGTATCTGTTTGATCAGAAAGAACTGAATAGCAGGCAGAGGAGTGTGTAGAATTTCTGAAGGATTATGACTTCGGGTTGAAGTATCATCCAGGAAATTCCAGTGTTGTAGCTGATGCGAGTAATAGGAAATCGCTACACACGGCAGTTTAGTGATGCATGAGATGGAATTATCGGAGTCTTCCAGAGACTTAAATCTGAATTCAAGATCAAGGAGAATCCGGTTAGTGTTGAGCCATATGAGGATCTCTAGTTCCCTAAGGGATTCTATACGCTTAGCACAGGAAGTTGATGTGAAGCTACAATCACAAAGGTATTTCCAGATTTTACCATGGATAGTGATAGAGTCAGTTGTTTCAACGGTAGAATCTGTGCGGCCGATGATGAGAACAATAAAAGGCAATTATTAGAGGAAGCACGCCGACGTTTATATTCTGTTCCAAGATGTACAGAAATGTAAAGCAGATGTACGAGTGGCAAGGTATTAGTTTGTTAATCTCTTCTTGTGAATGTTAACAATGAGATTGTAATAAGTAATTCCGTTTAACAAGTCAAACGTGAATACGAATATGTAAGTGACTGAAATTTCCGAAGTGAAGCTTGGCGTGCGGTGTAATAGTTTTGAAAAATCGTTTTTGTGAAGACCCGCATGCTAAAGTTAATTTTGGGAACGAATCAAGAGGCTAATAGAATATGATTGAGGAGGAAAAATCCTTGGAGGATTACTTAGGTTGAGGGGAAGCTCTCAACGCTATTGACTAATTCGGAAAAGAGCTCTGAGTTCTGTTTGATAGTTGTTTGGAGAACAACTGAGGTGATTTTCATTACATTTAATTTATTTGATGTCCCCGTGGTTTATTTCTACGTTTAAGATAAACGTTTCTGGTAAATCCTCACTTCATCTTCCTTCGAGAAGTATTATCTCGAAATCTTGGGGGCGAGTCAAGAAGTTTCACAAGTGACTTTTTCGTCACATTTGTCAATGTGTACGAGAACTGTTATGGATTTTAGAAGATTTGTTGAGAACGCGTTTACACCCTCTGAGGAAATCGTGTTTGTTTTTACCTTTACCGAGGAGTACTTTGATCTGGGTTAATCAAAGTTGGGGAGCAAGTGAGGAATGAAGCTTAGGAAGTGTTTTCGAATGCGGTGCCGAGCCTATGTAGGTGAAAGAGGAGTTTCTCGTGTTGATTCGTAACCAGAGAGTTCGTATCAAGGTAGTAGTGGATCATACTTGGAGATTGATGTGCCCACTTGGGAAGAGTTCCTACGCTCATTTCGTTAGTTCGAGATTGTTTTTCAGCAACTTAAGACCTTTCTGAGAATGTTGATTCTCGATTAGTCAGATGAAAGACTCGGCGAAATTTTGAGGACAAAATTCTTTTAAGTTGGGGAGAATGTAACATCCGCAAAATAATTAATAGAATTATTTGGGTGTTAACCCAATTAAATTAATTTAGTACTTGACTGGTAAATTTATTGAGTGCAAAAATTAATTATTGGTCGTTATCGGATCGTTAACCGGATAATACGGACCAAGGAAGTTTTGGAATCGAAATAGGAGATTTCGATCAATATGGTAATTTGACCGCGTTACAACAAATATATTAAATAAATATATATGTGTATACGTGTGTGCATGTGAGAGGAGAAGAAAAGAATTAATTAAATAAATAAATAAGTGTGTGTGTGTGTGTATGTGTTAAAAGGAAAGAAAGGAAAGAATTAAGAAAGATTGCATGCGAGAAACAGAAGAGAGAAACAGAGAAAAGGAGAAGAGAAAGAAAGGGGGAGGAAGAAGAAGAGGAAAAAGGGGGCAATTCCGCTCATCAAAACGACTTCCGTCCAACACGAAAAATGTTCAGCGCTACTTCCTCTTCGTTTTGGTACCAAAATCTTCATCATCAGCTCACTCTCCTCAAATCCACCATTTTCGAAATTTGGAGAAAAGTGGAGGTTTTGTTGTTCAAGCTCAAAGGGAAGCTTTGGGTGGTGTTTGGGAGCGAGCTCAAGGTGGATAGCGCAAATATTGAAGTCCGATTTGGAGTTTGTGAAGAATCAAGGGTTTAGAGAGCAAATTGGGGTTTTGTGAATAGTGACTTGAGGTTGGAGAAGATGATGAATAGTGTTTATGAAGAATTTCGGGAAATCGGTATTTCGGTCAAAAAGCGGTTTCGTGATCGAGCGGAAAGTTTTGGAAGCGGATTGGAGCGACGTCGGAACGGAAAGTTTATGCGGGGAGCGTTCGTGTGGCTACTCGGTGATTTTGAAGTCTCGGTGTCGGCGCACGCTTCAAGGGTGAGTTCTACTCACGTTTAGGATTTTGTTTTCTGAATTAATTGATTTAATGTTTTATCGCTTTCGCTGGACTGGAATATTTCTGGATATTGTCTGTTTCGTGTTAGGAATCGATCGGAGCGAGTCTCGAGTTGTGTTGCGTTGAAATGGAATTTTTGGTGATTTGATTTCGAAAGATTTTGACTTAAAAACCGTTAATTGGAAAATATGTCGTTTTTGATAAAACCCGTTTTGATTGAGTTTTTGATTGGGTTGATTGATTGTGTGGTTTTAGTTGGGTCTATTTTGTTGGTTGTTTGGTCTGTTTTCGATCGGAACAAGAATCGGAATTGAGCGGAACGAGTATCGGGATCAATCGGAAAGCAATTTTTCATAAAACAGGCCATTTTTGCAATGCTGTCAAATGAGCACGACCCGTGCGTCCAGGGGCACGACCCGTGCGCCCTGTTCTGTCCAAAATTTTCAAAGTGCCCAAAATGATTCCGTTTCGATTCCAATCCTCTCCTAATCCTTTCCTAACCCTTCTATAATGATATTAGGCTTATAATGCCATGATTTTGGGTATGTTTAAAAAGGGGTTTTATAAAACACTTTTGAAATTGAAATCGTTTCGAAAAGCCGAACAATAGTACACGTGTGCGGATATGTTTTATTAATAATAAAACGGACTATGAGTCCTATGTGATATGGCTTAACCGACGCGGGATGATTATTATTTATTGTCTAAACCGGTCTACGATTCACGATATATATATTATATCGACTATGGGAAACGGCCCAATGCGGGTATTATGTTCGACTAACGGTCAAATGTAGATGGACTAACTATTCATTGAGTATAGGTGAACTAACAGGTCATCGAGTGTAGATATATTTAATATATTTACGTGGTATGGGTGACGACCCATGTTGACATACTAGGCGGGGAAGTCATGAGCCCTTACCCTAGGCTCTGTGCCATTAGGAGACACTATTGGTTATGGGGTTCGCCGGGATTACCATGTCTGGGGTCGGTGGTGTGTCAAAGATTAAATAACGCGGTTCATCGGGATTACCATGTCTGGGGTCGGTGCCGTGTTATGTAGTGCGATTCATCGGGATTACCATGTCTGGGGCCGGTGTCGTGCTAGGTTGAATTGCGTGGTCTATAAATTAAACTACAAGAAAGAAAGTTCTATAGTATGGTTACCGGGATTACCAAAGCTGGGGCTGGTATCATACTATGTTGACTAGTACGAGCTCACCGGGATTACCAAAGCTGGGGTCGGTGTCGTGCTAAATTAAAAAGAATGTAGTTTATAAAGTAAACTACGAATGTATAAAAATGTTTTAAATGGACCGAGAGTGTAGATAGGGGTCTCGGTAGAACTCACTGAGATTGTATCTCATTGTTTATATGTTGTTGTTTTTCAGATAAACAGGGAAAGTGGAAATCCAAGAGGCACGAGTAGGTGGTACTCGGATGGTTGCTGAAGACTTAGCTTTTATGCTTAAGTTATGTTTTCCCTTGTTAGTTATGTATTTTATTTTCCGCTTTCTTGTACGATATTGAACACTGTATTTCACTGATGGTTTATGGTCTTATTTATGTTTAAGACTGTTCTGTTGTTATTCAGTGGAAATTTTATAGTGGTGTTCAGTATTTAAACAGGAAAAATATCTCTGATTATTTTATGATGGTATACTTGGGTATTTTTACTCGATAAAAATACCGGGGTGTTACATTTTCTACCCAAGAACTACGTAGCCTTTGATTCTCTACCCGGAGATACGTAGGAGCAGATGGGGGCCCACATCTGTCAAGTGCATTAATAAAAAACCCTTTTTAGTCTTTTCTAAACGTTTTCTTTCTTAATTTTCAATAAAAATACAAAAATATTTATTTTCGTTAAGCCTTTTTCAATTCATTATTTTAATAAAAGGGAAATTATTATTTTTAAAAGTTAATATAGTTTTGCACAATTAATTAGAGGTAACTTTTTTCTAAAGGATGCTGTGGGGTGCTAATACCTTCCCCACGCATAATCGACTCCTGAACCCAAAATCTGGTTTTCAAGACCATTTTCATTTTCAAAGGGATTTTTCAATGTTTTCCCTAATAATTAAACATTGATTGCGACTTCATTGAACGCGAGAGATCCTTCGGATTTTTCAGTCCCTACAGCTAGCGACTTCACTGGGGACATTTTGAGAGTCAAGCCTTAGACCTATTCTCTTAGGAATCCTTGCAGGACATAAAGGAGCTTCAAACCTGCACTCAAACAAACACTAATACATTTTTCTCATTTCCCTAAAAAAAACCCAAAAAAAAGCCTATTTTATTCTTGCAAGCATCTCTCATTCATTCTTATTTTCCATCTCTGCATATCATAAAAAAAAACATCTCATTTTGCATGACCGTCGGGGAATTATAAAACTTTTTCTATAAGAAAGGTGGATAAAAATATAAGAAAAAATGCATTTGAGAGTCAGACCACCCGAATTATACTTTACTCTTCGAATAAAAAGTTTACAGTTCCCCGACGCGACACATTCGCATTTCATGCATCCATTCATATGCTCATGCATCTGGTTTCCCTTTTCCAAAAAATAAAAAACAAAAATATAACCTTCTCATTCATTCAAAAAACCATGTCATTAATCATACATTTTCCTTTCCATGCATTAAAAATCATAGCGTGTATCATGCATTTCCTCGCATATATAAAAAAAAACAATTTTTAGCAATATAACATAAACATCTCATTTAGCATGCACCACCATTCACTCATAATCATTCAAAAATAACCAGGCATTTCATCATTTGCAACATCATGAAATTCATACATCATTTCACTCATGTTGTCATCCTAATTAAAAAAAGAAAAACAAAAAAACCATGTTGTTTCATCATTACATCGTCTCATCATTTTATTCATAAATCATTTTTGCATGCATGCACCATTTCAAAATAATAATAAAAAATCATGTCATTATTCTTGCATCATCCATCATCAAAAAATATATATCCAGTTTGCATTCCATTTTAAATTATAAATGATACTTTGCATCATTTACATGTTGCACTCTCTCTAAAAAACCAAAAGAAAAACCAGTTAGAATAGTGAGCTTTTAAGTGATCATTTCTTCATGCATTTGCATCATGCCTATACAATATAATTTGTTCATTCATGCATTACCAAAAAAAATAGAAAACAAACATGAGCATAATTTTAAAAAAAACTGTGATGAGAGATGAGGCGTTCTTGCGAAATACATTTTAATTGATTGTTCGTCCTTGGCAAAGCGTAACCTGGGGTCGAACTTAGTTGCAAACTCAGGGTGTTTCAAGACACTCAATTTTCAAAAAGAAGAATGTTCTGGACTGGACCAGGGGGTCCATTTAGCAATACCAGGAGGTCCATTTAGCAATTGGATATGGATTGGCCCAACCATTTCGGCCCATATCCACAACATACAAGCCCAATTAAGGCCATCAGACTCAGATGGTTAAGACCAATTCTACTGATCCGACGATCCATAAACGGGCTAGATTTCCTATAAATACCGGCTCCCCACTACAATAGTAAAAGCCTTCAGGGGCGCTTTTTTTAATCCATTAGGGGCTCCTGTTGCCAAACCTTCTACAGGAGCGCCTAACAAGCGCCTCTAATTATTAGCCAACAGGGGCGCTTGCAAAAAAAGCGCCCATGTTGGTCTTAGCGCATTTGACAATCAGGGGCGCTTGCAGTTAAAAGCGCCCCTGTTGGCCTTAGCGCGTTTGACAATCAGGGGCGCTTGTAGTAAAAAGCGCCCCTGTTGGCCTTAGCGCGTTTGACCAACAGGGGCGTTTTTACTGCAAGCGCCCCTGTTGGCCTTAGCGCGTTTGACCAACAGGGGCGCTTTTAACTACAAGCGCCCCTGATTGTCAAGTGCGTTAAGACCAACAGGGGCGCTTTTAACTGCAAGCGCCCCTGATTCATTGTTTTTTTTTTAAAATATTTTTTTTTGTTTCTGTTATACCCAATATTTTGCATCAACCAAGATCATCATCTGCATAAACCAGAAACCAGAAACAGAAACAACAACAACAACAACAACAACAACCAATATCTACTCAACAACCAATATCTATTCAACAACCAAATTTCAAATCAACTAACCATGGAGGTAAGTTATAGATCGCCAAAATCACAGGCCATGTACCAGATACCGTGCGGGTTAAATCCATCGGCAGACAATGCAAGGCGTAGGTTTCTTGGGTCATGCCCAAAATCAGGATAATCAATATCAATCTTTTTCCACTGCGGAGAATCCGCCGGGTGTCGTAGCATGCCATCTTTAATCCTTTCATCATCATGCCAAGTCAACAGTTTTGCATCTTCCGAACTATGGTACATACGCCTAAATCGAGGAATTATGGGAAAATACCACAATACCTTTTCTAGAGCAGATTCTTTCTTCTTATACCGCGGTGCATTACATTTAGGGCACGACTTTAACAATGCATGTTCATTCCAAAATAAAATGCAATCATTCGGACAAGCATGTATCATCTCATAGTTCAAACCAATGGTGCCTAACATTTGTTTTGCATCATACGTCCGAGAAGGGAGAACATTTAGTAATTCCGTAAAGCTCTTATCCGTCCATCCGTGGCAAGTTTTCAAGTTATACAGCTTTATCACAGCCGATAACTTTGTGAATTCAGTACAGCCCGCATACAACGGTGTCTCCGCATCGGTTATCAACTTCTCAAACATTTGAGGAGAATCATTAAGATCGTCTTCAACCCCCTTTGCCATCTCTTCAAATTGGTCGCCATCAAATGTTTCAGGATAATCAACCGGATCACATCTGAGTACTATTATCCATATTTGAAGGTTCACCTCTTTTCTCACTGTGCATTGTCCAACAAATATAACTTTGATCGATTCCATTGGCCTTTAAATGTCTTCCCAACTCAACTGCAGTAACTCGATTGGCGTAACAACATCTTAAACAAGGACACTTGAACTAACTAGAAGTTCCTAAACGTTGAACAGCAAAGTTCACAAAATATTCCACTCCATCGGCATATTCTTTCGATAGACAATTGGAAGACGTCCACTTTCTATCCATATTAGACCGAAATATATTATAAATTCCTGATAAGAGAACTTAAATATGTTATAGGTGAAAAACAGACAAAGTACAATTTTTAAGAGTTTTTCAGATTCATATCCAAATTCTATTCCTATTCATATCCAAATTCTATTCATATCCAAATTCTATTCCTATTCTATTCTATCAAGCAAATTCAAAATGATTGAACATTATCGGTAACATCCCCAATAACAGTTTTATTCCAAATATGTACAAAAATATCAAAAACAAGAGAACAACAAAAGTACCTGAAAAGGGGGAAGCAACAACAAACCAGAGAGATGAAACGAACGTGAACCAGAGAGCTAAGAGAGATGAACCAGAGAGAGCGCACGAGAGAGATCAACGAGAGCCTGTGCCAATAAATAAATTAGCTAAGACTTTTCTCATTCATTTGGTTATTTTTACAAGTGTCTCTAAGAGACTATATGCAAATAAGATAAAAGGCTTAAGGACTAAAAGGCTAACTGAACAACAACTAAAAATAAAGATCCATAAAAAAATTAATCATTCAAAATACTCTATCATTATCTATTCCATATGCTTCAGTTCAGTTTTCAGAGGTTTATTCATTCTACCATTTCGTGACCCTCCTCACTCTCCAGTATTCAACCATCACGAAGTGGGTAAAGTGCCTGATTCTAACTGAACCACTATACCATAATGCATGGAGATGTTGATTTTGTGTTGTTTTCAAATATTTGTGCTGCTTTGAATATCTTATATGCTTCAATTTTTTCCCAACAAACCATATATATGCAGCAACATACTGTAAATATCAAGCAAAAAAAAGAAATAAAAACAAGACAAATAACCTAAGAATGCGCGCAGATGGTGGTGGCCTGCACGGTGGTGTCGTCGCCGCCGCGTCTGAGAGTTGGGAGGGTGAGGCATGCGCCGTTTGGGTGAGAGAGAAGCTTGCGCCGTTTGCGAAATGGGGTGAGATTGCGAAGGGTTCGGTGGCACTGGTACAAATGCACTGGTGGTGGGATTGCGAAACGCGCAGATGGTGGTGGCCACTAGTGGTGTCTCGCCTCCGCGTTTGAGGCTGGGAGGGGGAGGCGTGCGCCGTTTGGGTGAGAGAGAACGAGGGAAACGAAAGCAAGGGAAACGAAAGGGTGTACTGAGAGGGAAACGAAAGCAACTGAGAGGGAAACGAAAGCAAGCTAGGTATACTAAAATGATCGAAAACGAGAATTAAAAAAAACTAGGGAATTGGGGGCGCTCGTGGAAAGCGCCCCTGTTGGTGGATCCGGTTTTAGGAATTAGCAGCGCTTTTTTCAACAAGCGCCCCTAAAGGCACTCCGTATTTTGAGCTTCAGGGGCGCTTTTTAAAAAGCACCCCTGATGCTCAAAATACGGAGGGCCTTTAGGGGCGCCTTTTAAAAAGCGCCCCTAAAGGCCCTGCGTGTTCTGGGCATCAGGGGCGCTTTTTAAAAAGCGCCCCCGATGCCCAAAACACGCAGGGCCTTTAGGGGCGCTTTTTAAAAAGCGCCCCTGATGCTCAAAATACGGAGGGCATCAGGGGCGCTTTTTAAAAAGCGCCTCTAAAGGGTGCGCCCTTTTTCTGCAATTCTGTTGTAGTGCCCATTGCCATCATAAGGTACAGACTCTCATTCCTAGCTAAATAACTCATCTGTTCTCAATACTGACTTGAGCGTCGGAGTGGCTTCGCAGGTACCCCCCCCCCCCCCCCAGGCTCACACTAACCTCCGGCCAGGCAACAAGAGACCTACCAACTGCAATCAACCCAATACTGCAAGGTACAGAACATTGGCGACCACAGTGGGAGATATCTATCTTTCACATCATCACTACTCCTTGAACTTTTCTCTTGCTACTCCATGGCTCCCAGACGCAGACCCCAGATTCAAAGTGTTGTCGTACCCGAACCCCGACCATAGGGTACTCCTGAGGGCAACGTCGCCAGCCTGCCTGGTGAGGGTACTAGTCAGCCTGCCCAGCCCTCGAATGTCGTGCAATCGCACTCAAGCTATGCTGCAGCAGGAAGCTCGCCTAGGGCAGATTGAAAGGCGTGTGGCTTCCCTGCCCGAGCAGCCTCCGCCCAGCTGGGGAACCCCTCCTCCGACAACGATGGCTTCAAGACGCCATCGGTCTCCCCCTCGAAGGCATCACGTCCATCGTTCCCCCCCAAGGCGAAGGCACGTACATCGCTCTCCCCCTCGGCAGCGCAGGCATGGAGGATCAGGCTCACCTTCAAGGACCCCTCCATCCCCTCCATATGATAACTACCAGCTTCACGACTCCCACTCCAGGACCTCCTCACGTGCATCCCTTAATGTTCCTGAGAGGTCAAGGAGTCGGGTCAATACCCACCAGAGGCACCACCGGGGATCGCCATCGAGGAGATCCCCCGACCGGCGCAGGTATCGAGATTCAGACTATGAAGACACCTCCCCTCGAAACTCAAGAAGGTTTTTCGATGAAGGACCTTTTACTCGAAGGGTGGATGAATGCCGAATCCCATGGGCCTTGGAAAAGCTGCCAGCTCTCAAGATGTATGATGGAACCGGAGATCCAGACCGCCATCTGGCACACTTCTCCCTGATGATGCGCTATAGAGGCGCCAGGGAGCCTGTTCAGTGCAAAATCTTCCCCCTCACTCTCAAAAATTCCGCATTAGAGTGGATTCAAGAGCTAAAGCCAAACTCCATCTCCTAATGGAGTCAGCTGGCGAGAAAGTTCATAGCTCGTTTCACTACCTCCCGGTTGAAACCCAAATCTGATGAGGTTCTTAGGGCAATCAGGCAGGGAGAGAAAGAAACACTTAGAGAATATCTGGAAAGGTTCAACAAGGAGGCTGCCAACGTCAGGAACCTTGAAGACAAGAGGAGGCTCTTTTGGATGAAGGATGGCCTCAAGAAGGGAAGCCTGTTTCAAAGGGACGTGGAGGTTAACAAACCCCGAAGCTTGGACGAGTTCCTTCGGAAGACACAAAAGTACATGGACTATGAAGAAGACAACTTGGCGTACCAAGAGGAAGCCAAGGTTGGAAGTAAGGAGGAAGAACTGGCTTACAAGGCCATTGAAGAACCATGGCAGAAGGGAACCCAAGATGAGAGAATTCCTCGGGAATCCCGACCCCGACAAGGTTCAAACCGGAACCCAGGCGCCCAAGAGGGCGCCAAAATTCTTTTCGCAGAATGGCAGCCAACACATCCAAACCGGCAACCAGGCGCCCTAGAGGGCGCCAAAACTGCTTTCGCCAGATGGCAGCCAGCACATCAAAACCGGCACCCAGGCGCCCTAGAGGGCGCCAAAATTCTTTTGGCATGATGGCAGCCAGCACATCCAAACCCGCACCCAGGCGCCCTAGAGGGCGCCATAATTCCTTTCGCAGGATGGCAGCCAGCACATCCAAACCGACACCCAGGCGCCCAAGAGGACGTCAACTACAACTACACCCAGGCGCCAAAATTCCTTTCGCAGGATGGTAGCCAGCACATCCAAACCGGCAACCAGGCGCCCTAGAGGGTGCCAAAATTCCTTTCGCAGGATGGCGCCCAGTGCCTCCAAACCGGCATCCAGGCGCCCTATAGGGCACCAAAATTCGTTTTGCAGAATGGCACCCAGCGCATCCAAACATGGCACAAGGCACCCAGGAGGACGTCAACTACAAACCACCGCACCTTGGCACAAGGCGCCCAGGAGGGCGCCAACATCAGGAGGCATGGCACAAGGCGCCCAGGAGGGCACCAACTTCAGAACACAGCACCTTGGCATAAGGCGCCCAAGAGGGCGCCATCATCAGGAGGCATGGCACAAGGCGCCCAGGAGGGCGCAAACTTCAGAACACAGCACCTTGGCACAAGGCACCCAGGAGGCTGCCAACATCAGGAGGCATGGCACAAGGCGCCCAGGAGGGCGCCAACTTCAGAACACAGCACCTTGGCACAAGGCGCCTAGGAGGGCGCCAACTTCAAGGGGCATGCCACCAGGCGCCAGGGGGGCGCCAACTTCAGAACACAGCACCTTGGCACAAGGCGCCCAGGAGGGCGGCAACATCAGGACGAATGGCACAAGGCGCCCAGGAGGGTGCCAACATCAGAACGCAGTATCTTGGCACAAGACGCCCAGGAGGGCGCCAACATCAGGATACGACATCTTGGCACAAGGTGTAACAGCCCAGGTCCAACGCATTGGCCACCCCGGCACTATTACCTCACGGTCTTCTCTACCCCTCTTGTAGAATTTTTGCCTTCCGTGGGAATCGAACCTTGCACCTGAGGCATAAGTGCAAGTTAAACACACCTCCCACTACCAATTGAGCGCGCGCTCAATTGGTAGTGGGAGGTGTGTTTAACTTGCACTTATGCCTCAGGTGCAAGGTTCGATTCCCACGGAAGGCAAAAATTCTACAAGAGGGGTAGAGAAGACCGTGAGGTAACAGTGCCGGGGTGGCCAATGCGTTGGACCTGGGCTGTTACACAAGGCGCCCAGGAGGGCGCCAACATCAGGACGCAACATCTTGGCACAAGACGCCCAGGAGGGCGCTGTAACGCCCTAAAATAATTTAATTAAATTAATTAATTAAGTTATTTGAGGGATTACAAAATTATTTAAGTGGAATGATTAAATTGGATTTGTTTTATTTCAGGGGGTGTGATGAATTAAAAAGGGTGGTTTGAATAATGGGCCCAAGTCACTTAAGTGACCCAAACCCATTCCATTTATACTAAAGCCTCAAAAACCTAAAACTATTTTCCATCTTCACCAAAGAAAGGATTCAGCGAGAATACTGAGAGTGTGAAGGAGCAGGGTCGCGAATTCCCAGCAAGAGGAAAAGGAGAGTTTTGATTCATCTTTGCTCTAGGTAAGTTCTTTGATCCTCTTTTCCCTTCCATTTTTCCTTCACTTCCAAGTGGTGATTTCAACCTTCTTTTTTCTTCAATATTGCGAATTCATCCATGGCCTTGGCTTAGTCACTGTTTGCGCGAGGAGAGGGAGGAGGATTGCTATCTTCTTGTTGGTGATCTTGGTGTTGTGGAACCCTTCAATTCAAGGTTAGGGGGCTCTATTTATACTTGTAATAATGCTTAAGTTGGATTGTTGTAGTGATGGGCTGAATTGGGTGTTTTGTGAGATGATTGAACAATTGATTAAATTGGGTTGTTGTAGTGATATAGGTTGAATTGTTGTGTTGTGAAATGGTTGAATCATTGCTACTGACAGTGAGATGAAAACAAATGTTAATGATATAGCTAATGAATTGTTAAGTAAATTAATATAATTGTTGAATTGTTGGTTTAGTTGCATCATTGAGTAATTGCTACTGTTTTTAGTTGTGTTGGTTGTTTGAGTTGAATTGGAATATATTTGTTATGGAAATTAAGTTAGTTGAAATGTTGTATAATTATTATGGTTGAGTTGTTGTTACTTTTGAATTACCACTGTGCTGGGAAGTTAATGAATAAATTGTAAATGTTGGATTAGTGTGCTATTTGAAAGAGAAAAATGGTTGCTGCCTAATGTTCTATTGAAAGGTTATTCCAGGATATTGTTAAGTAATTGATAAGTATTATTATAGTTAGACAATTGTTAAGTACTATTATACTTTGAATGTTGAACAAATGCTACTGTATGATCATTTGATGAGTTAGTGGAATTGATGATAAGTTAGTATATATGTAAGATGGTTGCTACCTTGCTATGATAATTATAGTTTGAATAATTGTTAAACATTCAATATAGTTTGATAGTTAAATAATTGCTACTGATTGGATTAGTTGATGAGTTAAGTAGTTGATGAACTAAGTTAATTGAATGGTAAATAAAGGCTACTGTTGAGTATTTCGATGAGCTTGTTGGATTGTAAGAATTAGATTACTAGCCTAAGGGTAATAAGCGGTGTGTACGGAGTTGTAGTTAATCGGAGATGTGAAAGCGGTGAGGGACTCCGGTCCAAAGCGGTGCGGTAACCTTAAGACCTTATGTTGACTATATTAAGTTGAGGAATGCAAAGCGGCGAGTTTACTAATTATTATGGATTATGTGTGGTGTTGTGGTGCATAGTCATAGTGTCGCATGACTCATGTTGCATAAAGCGGTGTGTCGGCTTCGGCCAAAGCGGTGTGGTGGCTTCGGCCAAAGCGGTGAGTGCCCTCCAGGCTAATAGCGGTGATGATGGATCCACATGCATGTTGCATTACATGCATTAGTCAAGCATTCGATGAGTTTTATGGATGAATTATGAATATGATGATTGTTGTTGATGATGTGATGAATTGTTATGAATTGGTGTTGCTGCTGCCTTTCTTACTATAACGTTTTTCTTAATCATTATTATTTGTGTAAAGAGACTCACCCTACTGCCTTTGTTGCTTCTTATGTCGGCAACTCGCAGGTGATCGAGAGTGAGGGCATCCTTATGCCTCTTTTCTAGTAGTGTGTCAGCTCTGATATGTAGCACCAGTGGGAGGGCGTAGTATTATTATATTTGTCGTTTTGATTGTATTGGATTGTTATATTGATGTATTGATGCCATTCCGATATGTTGAGGCTGTCTTAATTATGTGCTGTAAACTAAAACAGGTGTTGTGGGCCCGTCCCCAAATTATTGGTGCTATATATCATGCTGTTAGATTGTTGACCGTATATCACTGTTTTAATCTGGTTGATTTATAAGCGGTGAAATGTGACGCTTCCTTTCAAAAGAAATTTTTTTTTTAAACTCTGATATAATAATATAATAATAGTTGATATAGAAGGGGGGTGTTACATTAGTGGTATCAGAGCTGAAGTTGGTCTGTCCGACCAAGTGTCTAGGTGTTATGTCTGTTGTATCTAATTATGTTTATTTGTGTAGAAATCTGATTCGATGGCAAGACGTGTTGATGCTGCTTTGGCTGCTGCTCTGCAAGCCATAGCTCAAGCTGTTGGGAATCAGCACACGGCTGCTGATGCAAATGCTCGTAACTTAGCAACGTTCCAGAGGGAAAATCCACCCACCTTCAAGGGTCGGTATGACCCCGATGGAGCCTTGGCCTGGTTAAAGGAGATAGAGCGGATCTTCCGTGTCATGGAGTGTTCTGCTGCTCAGAAAGTGAAATTGGGAACTCATATGCTAGCAGAGGAAGCTGACGACTAGTGGTTGGGAATGCTGCGGAGATTGGAAAATGCTGGTGTGGAAGTTACTTGGGAAGTTTTCACGAGGGAGTTCAAGAGAAAGTACTACCCTGAGGATGTGCGGGCTAAAAAGGAAGTGGAATTTCTAGAGCTGAAGCAGGGAAATAAGACGGTAGCTGAGTATGCCGCCAAATTTGAGGAGTTAGCCAAATTTTGTCCTTACTATGCCAATGATGCTGATTCGGAGTTCTCCAAGTGTGTCAAATTTGAGAGTGGTCTGCGCCCTGATATAAAGAAAGCAATTGGGTATCAAGAGATTCGGGATTTTGCTAGATTGGTTGATAAGTGTAGGATCTATGAGGAAGACAGTAATGCTGCTTACAAGGCTGTGAAAGAAAATAGGAATTCTCAGTTTAGGGCAAAGCCCTATGATGTTGCTGGGAGTAAAGGTAAGTGGAAAGCAGGTGCCGGTCAGAAGTCAAGTGGGGGAGGTGCCCCTCCGAATATGGTGTGTTATTCTTGTAAGAAGCCTGGTCATAAGAGTAATGAGTGCCCCGAGGCCAATTGTTTCAAGTGTGGTCAGAAGGGCCATAAAGCTGCTAACTGTGAAAAGAAAGGGATTGTTTGCTATAATTGTGAAGAAGTGGGGCATGTGAGTGCTAATTGTCCTAAACCCAAGAGGGAGAGAGCTAAAGGGAAAGTGTTTGCGCTGGCAGGATCCGAAGATGCTAACGAGATTAGAGGTACTTGCATTATTTATGGTATTCCTGTGATTGCTATAGTAGATACCGGTGCTACTCATTCTTTCATTGCTTCATTATGTGCTGAAAAATTGGGTCTTGAATTGTCTTCTATGATGAGGGAGATGGTTATTGATACTCCAGCTAAGGGGTCGGTAACTACCTCCCTAGTGTGTGCTAAGTGTCCTCTGTCAGTCTTCGGCAGAGATTTTCTTGTAGATCTTATTTGTTTGCCTTTGGAGGGATTAGACGTTATCCTTGGTATGGACTGGTTAGTTGATAACCATGTGCATATCAATTGCTTCGAGAGATCCGTGAGTTTCCTTGTCCCTGAGGAAGAAGAATCTGCCTTGCTGCCTGCTGGTCAATTGCGTAGGTTAATGAGGGAAGAAGTTCATCTATTTGCCTTGATGGCGTCTCTGTCTGTTGAAAGTCAAGATATTATTGAGGGGTTGAAGGTAGTGTGCGAATTTCCGGAAGTGTTCCCTGATGAGATTCCGAGTGTTCCGCCAGAGAGGGAGATTGAATTTGCTATTGATCTTGTGCCGGGTACGAGGCCTGTGTCTATGGCACCGTACCGGATGTCGGCGTCTGAATTATCTGAATTGAAGAGTCAGCTAGAAGAGTTACTTGAGAAGAAGTTCATAAGGCCTAGTGTGTCGCCTTGGGGAGCACCTGTATTGTTAGTGAAGAAGAAGGATGGAAGCATGAGGCTTTGCGTGGACTATAGACAATTGAATAAAGTGACAATCAAAAACAGGTATCCGCTTCCGAGAATTGACGACTTGATGGACCAGTTGGTGGGAGCTAAGGTGTTTAGTAAGATCGACTTGAGGTCGGGTTATCACCAAATCAAGGTGAAGGATGAGGACGTTCAGAAGACAGCTTTTAGAACGAGATATGGGCACTATGAATATTCGGTAATGCCGTTCGGTGTTACCAACGCACCTGGAGTTTTTATGGAGTACATGAACCGTACCTTCCATAGCTACTTGGATCGTTTTGTAGTGGTATTTATAGATGATATTTTGGTGTATTCCAAGACGGAAGAAGAGCACGCAGAGCACTTGAGGTTAGTGCTAGAAGTATTGAAGGAAAAGAAGCTTTATGCAAAATTGTCAAAGTGCGAGTTCTGGTTGCATAAAGTGAGTTTTCTTGGCCATGTGATTTCTGGTGACGGTATAGCCGTAGACCCAGCCAAGGTTGATGCTGTGTTGCAGTGGGAGAGCCCAAAGTCAGTGACTGAGATAAGGAGTTTCTTGGGTTTAGCCGGTTACTACAGGAGGTTTATAGAGGGTTTCTCTAAGCTAGCCCTTCCGTTGACTCAACTGACGTGTAAGGGAAAGGCTTTTGTGTGGGATGCCCGGTGTGAAGAGAGCTTCAATGAGTTGAAGAAGAGGTTGACTACATCTCCTATTTTGGTATTGCCTGTTCCAGAGCAACCGTTTGTAGTGTATTGCGATGCTTCCAAGATGGGTTTAGGAGGTGTGCTGATGCAAGATGGTAAGGTAGTGGCCTATGCGTCTAGGCAGTTAAGAATTCACGAGAAGAACTACCCTACTCATGATTTGGAGCTTGCGGCGATTGTCTTTGCCTTGAAGATTTGGAGACACTATTTGCATGGTGCTAAGTTTGAGGTGTTCAGTGACCATAAGGGGTTGCAGTATTTATTTGATCAGAAGGAGCTGAATATGCGACAAAGGAGGTGGCTAGAATTATTGAAGGACTATGACTTTAGCTTGAACTACCATCTGGGGAAGGCTAATGTTGTAGCCGACGCTTTGAGTAGGAAGTCCCTTCATGTGTCTGCAATGATGGTGAAGGAACTCGAATTGATTGAGCAGTTTCGGGATTTAAGTTTGGTCTGTGAGGTAACGCCTAAGAGTGTAAGACTGGGAATGTTGAAGATTCACAACGAATTTTTAGATGTTATTAGGGAGGCTCAGAAACAAGATATTAAGTTAGTTGAAGCGGCAGTTGGGATTGATCATTCCGAGAATAAGGATTATGAGATAGATGCCCAAGATGTGTTGAGACACCGTGGAAGAATTTGTATTCCTGATGACGAAGAAATTAAGAAAGCAATCCTTGAAGAGGGTCATCGGAGCAAGTTGAGTATCCACCCAGGAGCCACAAAGATGTACCAAGATTTGAAGAAACTGTTTTGGTGGCCTGGCATGAAGCGAGAAGTAGCCCAATTTGTGTATGCTTGTTTGACATGTCAGAAATCTAAGGTCGAACATCAGAAGCCGGCAGGGTTGATGTGTAACACCCGTTTCTACCCCTTTCATTTATAACAATTATCAGAGTGCACAAATTATTTTTTTGAAACGGAATGCTACACTTACTTCAAAAACACGTCAATTGTTTAATTTAAATTAAAAACATTACGTGGCATCATGGGCGGCCATTACTCAAAAATATGGTTACAACTTTAAAATAAAATCCAACAAGTCATACAAGACAAAACACTATCTAATAAGACGCCCCCCAGGTGCTACGTATCAGAGCGACTCGAACTCAAGGGAATGAAGGTCAAAGCCTTCAAGTACGGTTACCTGTAAAGTAAAATCAACAAAAGGGGTGAGTCTCAAACCCCATAATAAAGTACATAAGGAGTAGTATATACAGATACAGGACTACATCAAAACACATTAATATTCACTTTAATCACCAGTTCAGCACCAACTAAATATTCACCAAATAAATAATCACCCAGTAGTCACCAAATAAATAATCACCAAGTAATCGCCAAATAAATAATCACCAAGTAATCACCAAAATAAATAATCACCAAAACATTCACCAAACGTATGTTTAATGTATGAGATGCAACCCAAAACTCCACTGGGCATATGCATGTGGATCCATTCACCAAAAATGAGCCTTGAGGGCATTCACCAAATAAATAATAAGGCCGAAGCCCGAGGCCGAAGCCTATTCACCAAAATCATGCATATGATTATGCGACACCATGACAATGCATCACACACCAGAATCACCAAATAAATAATGGCATAGCATATTCACCAACAGTTGTTTATTCACCAACACCCAAAAGGGGATTACAGACCCCATTCACCAATAACAATATACACCATATATATATATATTTGCATACCACAATATTACACAGCACATTATCTTCACCGTGACAACACCATTAAAAATTACAAGGAACAGCACCTTAGTCTCATGAAGAGCACCAACATTTTATTTAAGAGGAACAGTAATGATTTCCAATCCAAACAACAACTAGTACACAGTCACTTGGGACTTTCAGAAACGACCGGGGAAAAATATTAAATTTTGGTTTTGGCCTGGACAAACAGATAGACAATTAAATGAGCGTCGTAACGCACTTTGAACCACCAAAAACGGACACCCGAGTCAAAAGTTACGTTAAAAACAAGTTTAGGAAAAATTAGGCAACGCTGCTGAAAACTGGCGCCTTAGGCGCCCAGCGCCCAGGCAACACACGCACACGCCCAGCGCGCAACACAGGCGCCCAGCGCCAGGCGCGCGCCACACACAAACGCACGCAAGCAGGCGCCCAGCGCCCAGCGCGCAACACAGCGCACGCACAACAGGCGCCCAGCGCCCAGGCGCGCGCCACACTTGCCCAGCACACACACACAGCGCCCTTGGCGCCCAGCACAGGGCGCCTGGCGCCCAGCACACTGCCCAAACCAGATTTTTATATAAATTCAGCCCAAACATCATTTCTCCTCAATTTTAAAACATCAAAATTATATTTCTTTTCCACCATCTAAAATCCTCACTCACCCAAAAGTCAATTTTATTCGAAATCACCAAAACCATATGGGCAACTATCAAGGCACACAACACAACATAAAATGCACTTAGCACATGGCACACCAACACAACACAACATACACTTAGTCAAAACACAATAATTTGGCACGGGGCGCCTAACACAAGGGCGCCTACTTCCATGACCAAAATTCCGACAACGTCAATACTTGGCGCGGGGCACCCCACTCAAGAGCGCCTAATTCCGCACCTAGACAACAATTTCCAGCAACACTAAAAATACTACAATGGCGCCTTATGCACCTATAACACCCAAAACATCAAATTCACCAACAACAACACATGAGTACCAAATGCTCAATCATCACCAACTATTCCAAACACCACAAAATTACTCCAAACTCAATTAATTAAGCCCAACATTATCATTTATACATTTATTCGAGCACTTAGTACGCAATTCGAAATTCATCTTACAGAGCAACAATTCGCATATCATCACAATGAGCAACAACAATAACAACAACATATTCATATATCATAAACAACATAAAAATCAATATAAACAGGACATAGGACCTAACCCCTACATACATCCCATTATGTTCCCTATTATAAGGCAAGACCCACCCTTACCTTGGTTTCACCGAAGACGGGGATCCCTCCACGTGCACACCGAGTAACCACAGCAACTGAGCTCCTCTCCTCTCCTATGGAAGTCGCACCCCTCTCTTCTTCTTTCTTCTCCCTTGCGCTATTTTTCTCCTTTCTTTCTCTCTTCTCACGCTCTCTCCTTTCTCCTCTCTCAACTCACGCTTTCTTTTCTTTTTTCACAAATGAGGCACCACTTCACTAACCTAGCGCCTAACAGCTCAAGTCTACGGGCTTGGGCTTGGCGCACTGGGCCAATCATAACACCTCCGAAGTACCAACACCACCCCCTTCAGATAAATAAAATAATATAATAATAACTAAAACCACCCAATGTTATTATTATTATAATCATTATTATTATTATTATTATTTCTATCACCAACTCCTATTTAATTTAATTAACTAAATACTAAATAACTATTTAATTAATTTCGGGGTGTTACATGATGCAGCCATTGGACGTTCCAGAATGGAAGTGGGATAGTATCTCCATGGATTTTGTAACTGGGTTGCCGAATACAGTGAGAGGATTTGATGCTATATGGGTGATTGTGGACAGGTTGACGAAATCTGCTCACTTTTTACCGATTAATATGACTTATCCGGTTCCGAGGTTGGCAGATATTTATGTTAAGACAATTGTGAAGCTGCATGGTGTTCCTTTGAGTATCGTGTCCGATCGGGATCCCAGGTTTACTTCTGAATTTTGGAAAAGCTTGCAAGAGGCCTTAGGTTCTAAATTGAGATTGAGTTCTGCGTATCATCCCCAGACAGATGGGCAGACGGAAAGAACTATCCAGTCACTAGAGGACTTGTTGAGAGCATGTGTTCTTGAACAAGGAGGTTCATGGGATTCGCATTTGCCATTGATTGAATTCACTTATAATAATAGTTTTCATGCGAGTATTGGGATGGCGCCTTTCGAGGCATTGTATGGTAGGAGGTGCAGGACACCCTTGTGTTGGTATGAATCAGGGGAGAGTGTGGTGTTAGGCCCTGAGATTGTGCGGGAAACTACAGAGAAGGTGAAGATGATCCGAGAGAAGATGAAAGCCTCGCAGAGTAGGCAGAAGAGCTATCATGATAAGAGAAGAAAGGACCTGGAGTTTCAAGCTGGTGACCACGTATTCTTGAGAGTCACTCCGGTGACAGGTGTGGGTCGTGCCTTGAAATCTAAGAAGCTAACCCCTCGTTTTATTGGCCCATACCAGATTTTGGAAAGAGTTGGGAAAGTTGCCTATCGGGTGGCATTGCCACCTAATTTGTCTAATCTGCACGACGTGTTCCATGTATCTCAGTTGCGGAAGTATGTACCTGATCCGTCGCACGTAATCCAGATGGATAATGTAGAGGTGAGGGAGAACCTCACCGTGGGAACTATGCCAGTTAGAATTGAAGACCGGGAGGTAAAGGTGTTAAGAGGCAAAGAGATCAATTTAGTGAAAGTGGTTTGGTTGGGAGCCGTGGGAGAGAGCATGACGTGGGAATTGGAAAGTAAGATGAAAGAAGCCTATCCAGAGTTATTCGATTCAGGTAATTTCGAGGACGAAATTCTTTAAGTGGGGGAGAGTTGTAACGCCCTAAAATAATTTAATTAAATTAATTAATTAAGTTATTTGAGGGATTACAAAATTATTTAAGTGGAATGATTAAATTGGATTTGTTTTATTTCAGGGGGTGTGATGAATTAAAAAGGGTGGTTTGAATAATGGGCCCAAGTCACTTAAGTGACCCAAACCCATTCCATTTATACTAAAGCCTCAAAAACCTAAAACTATTTTCCATCTTCACCAAAGAAAGGATTCAGCGAGAATACTGAGAGTGTGAAGGAGCAGGGTCGCGAATTCCCAGCAAGAGGAAAAGGAGAGTTTTGATTCATCTTTGCTCTAGGTAAGTTCTTTGATCCTCTTTTCCCTTCCATTTTTCCTTCACTTCCAAGTGGTGATTTCAACCTTCTTTTTTCTTCAATATTGCGAATTCATCCATGGCCTTGGCTTAGTCACTGTTTGCGCGAGGAGAGGGAGGAGGATTGCTATCTTCTTGTTGGTGATCTTGGTGTTGTGGAACCCTTCAATTCAAGGTTAGGGGGCTCTATTTATACTTGTAATAATGCTTAAGTTGGATTGTTGTAGTGATGGGCTGAATTGGGTGTTTTGTGAGATGATTGAACAATTGATTAAATTGGGTTGTTGTAGTGATATAGGTTGAATTGTTGTGTTGTGAAATGGTTGAATCATTGCTACTGACAGTGAGATGAAAACAAATGTTAATGATATAGCTAATGAATTGTTAAGTAAATTAATATAATTGTTGAATTGTTGGTTTAGTTGCATCATTGAGTAATTGCTACTGTTTTTAGTTGTGTTGGTTGTTTGAGTTGAATTGGAATATATTTGTTATGGAAATTAAGTTAGTTGAAATGTTGTATAATTATTATGGTTGAGTTGTTGTTACTTTTGAATTACCACTGTGCTGGGAAGTTAATGAATAAATTGTAAATGTTGGATTAGTGTGCTATTTGAAAGAGAAAAATGGTTGCTGCCTAATGTTCTATTGAAAGGTTATTCCAGGATATTGTTAAGTAATTGATAAGTATTATTATAGTTAGACAATTGTTAAGTACTATTATACTTTGAATGTTGAACAAATGCTACTGTATGATCATTTGATGAGTTAGTGGAATTGATGATAAGTTAGTATATATGTAAGATGGTTGCTACCTTGCTATGATAATTATAGTTTGAATAATTGTTAAACATTCAATATAGTTTGATAGTTAAATAATTGCTACTGATTGGATTAGTTGATGAGTTAAGTAGTTGATGAACTAAGTTAATTGAATGGTAAATAAAGGCTACTGTTGAGTATTTCGATGAGCTTGTTGGATTGTAAGAATTAGATTACTAGCCTAAGGGTAATAAGCGGTGTGTACGGAGTTGTAGTTAATCGGAGATGTGAAAGCGGTGAGGGACTCCGGTCCAAAGCGGTGCGGTAACCTTAAGACCTTATGTTGACTATATTAAGTTGAGGAATGCAAAGCGGCGAGTTTACTAATTATTATGGATTATGTGTGGTGTTGTGGTGCATAGTCATAGTGTCGCATGACTCATGTTGCATAAAGCGGTGTGTCGGCTTCGGCCAAAGCGGTGTGGTGGCTTCGGCCAAAGCGGTGAGTGCCCTCCAGGCTAATAGCGGTGATGATGGATCCACATGCATGTTGCATTACATGCATTAGTCAAGCATTCGATGAGTTTTATGGATGAATTATGAATATGATGATTGTTGTTGATGATGTGATGAATTGTTATGAATTGGTGTTGCTGCTGCCTTTCTTACTATAACGTTTTTCTTAATCATTATTATTTGTGTAAAGAGACTCACCCTACTGCCTTTGTTGCTTCTTATGTCGGCAACTCGCAGGTGATCGAGAGTGAGGGCATCCTTATGCCTCTTTTCTAGTAGTGTGTCAGCTCTGATATGTAGCACCAGTGGGAGGGCGTAGTATTATTATATTTGTCGTTTTGATTGTATTGGATTGTTATATTGATGTATTGATGCCATTCCGATATGTTGAGGCTGTCTTAATTATGTGCTGTAAACTAAAACAGGTGTTGTGGGCCCGTCCCCAAATTATTCGTGCTATATATCATGCTGTTAGATTGTTGACCGTATATCACTGTTTTAATCTGGTTGATTTATAAGCGGTGAAATGTGACGCTTCCTTTCAAAAGAAATTTTTTTTTTAAACTCTGATATAATAATATAATAATAGTTGATATAGAAGGGGGGTGTTATAGGTGCCAACATCAGGGTACGACATCTTGGCACAAGGCGCCCAGGAGGGCGCCAACATCAGGACACAGCATCTGGGCACAAGGCGCCCAGTAGGGAACCAACATCGGGACACGACACCCCATCTCGGTGCCTGGTACTAGGATTACACCAAGGGAGGTGTGAGTCACGGTCGCGGTCAAGAGATCTTATACGACCCGACAAGACAGGTGAAGTAACGCTTCGGGTAGATCGAAAAAAATTCTTCAAGCCAAGACTATCCTTCGGCAACTGTTCTGGACTGGACCAGGGGGTCCATTTAGCAATACCAGGAGGTCCATTTAGCAATTGGATATGGATTGGCCCAACCATTTTGGCCCATATCCACAACATACAATCCCAATCCCACTTAAGGCCATCACACTCGGATGGTTAATATCAATTCTACAGATCCGACGATCCACATACGGGCTCGATTTCCTATAAATACCGGCTCCCGTTGCCATCATAAGGTACACACTCTCATTCCTAGCTAAATCACTCATATGTTCTCAATACTGACTTGAGCGTCGGAGTGGCTTCGCAGGTACCCCCCCAGGCTCACACTAACCTCCGGCCAGGCAGCAAGAGACCTACCAACTGTAGTCAACCCAATACTGCAAGGTACAGAACAAAGAAGTTACTCACTGTTTGCAGCTCATTCACATTTTTTTTGTCAGCAAAACAATGCATCTCATCCACCCCATGGTAAATGATCAAAATGGTCAATTTTGTTAACTAATGGGTCATCAAAAATTTCTTCTATCATGTCTCTAATTATGTTAACTCTCTATGAAGCATTCGTATAGTGAACTTGTATGCAAGGTGCATTTACTCTTGTTTGAGTCAGTCAGTGTCCACTCTGTGCATCTTATCTTCATCCCTTGTCCATGTCTAGTCCCACCCCAACCACCCAATACATATTCCCCACACAAGTGCCTAGTTAACTTTTTGGTTTGTTCCCATTAATGAAATAACACTTTTGAATTCCCTTGGTGCAAATCATTTACAAAAAAAAACAAAAAAATTCAAAAAAGCCTGTTAGGTTGAATACTCTCATGAGCAATCTATGCAAAAATTAAGGCATATAAAAAGAAATAAATAAAAAGCAAATATATAAAAATAAAGAAATTTTTGTCCTAAAGTTATGTTTTGAGAAAATAAGCAGTCATGATTTGAAATGAAGTTTGGTCATCTTCCCATATCCTCAAAAAAGGCTCTTTACTACCCCTTTCAGCCGAAAAATCAAAAAAAAAAATTTCAGCCAACCTATACAATTTCGGTCACCCTAGACAAGGATCAATTCCACACCTAAACATGGTGTATCACTTTTATCACCTCACCCAGCCCAAAAAAAAGGAGAAAGAAAAATCACAAAAAAGTTAAATTCAAAAAAAGAGAGGATTGAAAATCCTGGAAAAAAATAAAACAAGTAGTAATTGTGAGCTGATACATCTTGCCATGAAGCGCATAAGATATCCTTGTCTCAATAAACCCTCAAAACACCTCATTGGGCCCAATTATCCCTCCTTTCATAAACACCTCCTCCTTTCATAAACCCTCATTGGACCTAATTATCCCTCCTTTCATAAACCCTCAAACACCCGTTTACAACCTCTTTCTTTCATAAACCTCAAACCATTCGTCACATCACAAACCCTTTCTTTCATAAACCCTCAAACACCTCATTGGGCCTAATTATCCCTCCTTTCATAAACACTCAAATACTTCATTAAGCCTAATTATCCTATCCTTCACAAACCCCTAACCATCGGCCACATTACAACCCTATAAAGTCCATTCCGAACAATGACTGACTGCTTTTGTTTTCTCAAAGTTTTAATTTTAGGACAAATAAGTTTATTTATTTACAATATGTTTGTTAAAAAAAATCAAAAAAAGAAAGTTAAAAAAAAAATCAAAAGGCTTGCACTCCAAGGTTCATTCAAGTTGCATTGATATAAAGACAATGTTTAGTGATCACCAAGTGAAGTTTTCATCATATCAAAAAAAACTCAAGACTGTCACAGTCTTTGGGATTCACCTAAAAAGAGAACCAAAAGTTTATACTAGGATCACCACCTAGATCCCAAAGTGGGACATTCCTTTTTATCATCCATACCACTTGAACTTGGAGATTTAGCCATTGTCTATCCCATTCATATACCACACCCAATCCATATAGCCATACGACCAACTCCAAAAACCCATAACCTTAACTCTGTCACCTCTCACAGACTCACTAAAAGCAACCATTTGAAATACCATTCCAAAGTGGGGCAATCCCGTCATCCTTCACTCCACCTAAAATTAGGGAAATTCACCTTCCACCCATTCAATTCCCTTATTCACATCCATAAAACAACACCAGGGCAATTTCTCAACCCACTATCCTAAATACAGCCTTTCACAAACTCTAGTCAGGGCAACCAATTGTCATAATTGGGGCAACACCAAACCCCACGGGTTGAGACAAAATCTCTTGCTTCCCGCCTCTCATTTCAAAGCCAAGGCATTCCCAATTCATCATCTTCTACACCCCTAGCTGTTTTCACCACTACACAGTGGCAAGTTATGCACTCACCGTCATCAACGCTAAATTGGGGCAGTCCCACATTTCTTGAGTTGGTGAGAACCTACCTCTCATGACTTTGGCAAAAACCTGTCATTTATCCATTCATCTGTCCGTACCATAAATCTCTAGAACCCCGAGTCAACTGACTCATTCATCTATCACTACTACAATTTAGGCTTTTCGCATCAGTTAAAAATGACTTTTCGCATCGGTTCCGTGTCCGTTACAGATTCAGGTGATGTTAAAAGTACACACCTTTTGCATCAGGTACGGACCTGATGCGAAAAGTATTTTTCGCATCAGTTGTATTACCACCCGATGCCAAAAGTCCTTTTTAATTAGATTTTAGCACCTTTTTGGCATCGGATTTTCAGAACCACCTGATGCGAAAAGTATTTTTCGCATCAGGTCCTGATGGGAACCGATGTTAAAACTAACTTTTTTTAAAAAAAAAATTCTTGGTCACCTTTTCTCTTTTGCAGAAAATCTTCATAATGCAACATTCTATGATCAATTATTATTTTTCCATCAGCAAAAACTATGTCTTAATATTATCCTAACCTAATTAGACGAACAAGAATAATGCATTCAAAAGATAACATGTCATCAAGTAATAGTAATGTCTACAAAATGTCAAATATAAAGTTTAAAGATCAACTGCTTCTTGGTTAGACGTACGTAGTAGACTGGTAATATTTACATTTGGTAGTAGTGTTCTGTAACAGCCCAGGTCCACCGCAGCGGCCACCCCGGTCCCACTGTTACCTCACGATCTTTTCTACCCCTCTTGTAGAATTTTTGCCTTCCGTGGGAATCGAACCTTGCACCTGAGGCATAAGTGCAAGTTAAACCCCCTTCCCACTACCAATTGAGCGCGCGCTCAATTGGTAGTGGGAAGGGGGTTTAACTTGCACTTATGCCTCAGGTGCAAGGTTCGATTCCCACGGAAGGCAAAAATTCTACAAGAGGGGTAGAGAAGACCGTGAGGTAACAGTGGGACCGGGGTGGCCGCTGCGGTGGACCTGGGCTGTTACATAAAAAGCTCAATTGGTAGTGGGAAGGGGGTTTAACTTGCACTTATGCCTCAGGTGCAAGGTTCGATTCCCACGGAAGGCAAAAATTCTACAAGAGGGGTAGAGAAGACCGTGAGGTAACAGTGGGACCGGGGTGGCCGCTGCGGTGGACCTGGGCTGTTACATAAAAAGGCGCCTTTTTATTGTAACAGCCCAGGTCCACCGCAGCGGCCACCCCGGTCCCACTGTTACCTCACGGTCTTCTCTACCCCTCTTGTAGAGTTTTTGCCTTCCGTGGGAATCGAACCTTGCACCTGAGGCATAAGTGCAAGTTAAACCCCCTTCCCACTACCAATTGAGCGCGCGCTCAATTGGTAGTGGGAAGGGGGTTTAACTTGCACTTATGCCTCAGGTGCAAGGTTCGATTCCCACGGAAGGCAAAAACTCTACAAGAGGGGTAGAGAAGACCGTGAGGTAACAGTGGGACCGGGGTGGCCGCTGCGGTGGACCTGGGCTGTTACATGTTCCAAAAACATGCACTTGATCCATACAAAAAGATTTGAAACACTTCAGTGATGGTAATGATTTTCACTCCCTTTCTATGTCCTTAAGTAGCTTCTCTCCTTTTGGTAGATTCTGCAGAAGATAGAAGAATAAATATATTAGACACATTAGGAATTGATTGAAAGCAAAGAAAAAAATAACTAAACATGAAAACTACCTTGAGATGTTGGACAAGTTGAATTGTCTGTTTCCTTAAAGAATCTCTAAAGATGTGAACCTGGAAGGTAAATTGAGTCCCAGGAATGAGCTCAAAGGTACAAATATCACCAACTTTCAACTCATGCTCCTTCACAAATGCTTTCCATCCCCCTGACCCTGAGAGAACAAATCTTGTTCTTCTATTCTGATGCATCTATCTACTTCACCAAAAGCATCACTTACAAAATAATCGATACCACCTACAGTCAAATTACCACCAATCTGAAAAATGTACTAATTATAGTAAATACTTGCTTTCCAAAACTAATGTAGCATCTACTTGTGATTTGCATCCAAAAATACTAATGACAATAATATAAAAGAACAAAAACACAAAATAGGCACTTGATTAGTCATTAAGATTTGTTAGTACTGATGCGAAATTTTCATCTCAACAAATTTTCAAAAGGACCATAATATTGAGTGAGAAGCAAGATGAAGTACAAAGATACAGGTTTCCATAAAGGAAGAAAAGTTTGAGGTGAATATGCATCAATCTATATAAAAACAACCGAAGCTTTGGGTAAAAGATTTACCTGTTGCACTTGCGCTTTTAATGTGTCAAACTGAGTTTCTGTAACATAGACCAACCATCATCTGCAAACCCATTAACAGCTTCATTGAATCCCCTGCAAAAAAAATGAAATTTAAGTTTGAGACTACTACAACATAACTAGCCAATTATGCCAGGGAATAATATTATTATTATAAAGGATAATGGCACAAACTTGCTTAATCGCTGACTAAGCGCACGTAGAGCTGCTAGCCTTCTTCCCCATCCCGTGACACTTGGGTGAGAAACTTCTTGAGAAATCTGCCTCAAATGATGTAAAGCCTGAATAACAATTGCAGGGTTACATAGGTTTTCATTTATAATTTCAAATTAGTAACCATGACAGAAAAGGCTTGCAGCCATAGTGGTTCTCTGAGCAAGCAGCATGGAAGACTCATAAAGTGGGCGCAAGAGTTCAGGTACACTCCAGGGTTGATTTCAAATAAGCCAGCAAGTTAATTGAAAGCTACACAAATTTGTTTTATATTTTATCATCATCATAAAGTAATAATAAAAAGGTAATTACAAACCTCTAAAACCATATGATCAACAATATGAATAATAGATCCCCCTCCTTCACAAGGTCTAATCAGATACCCACAAATATGAATAATAGAGCTTTTCATTTGTGGTCCACATCAAAACTTATAATACAGAATATATATCATGGCCTTAACTTTCACCAAGTTATTTAAATTCATCTAATGTTGTAGTCAACCTAGGTTCCAACCACAATCCGCATCAGCTTCCCATAACTAGTTAAGTGTTTAGCTATTATAACACCAAGAAAAGATAAAATCAGTTAAAAAGAACAAGAAGCACTGGAAACAGCTGTAGTCTCAATTGAAAGAAAGCATGGACGTAAATACAAAAAGGTGGGAGGCTGACATGGAGATTTTGAATTGAATATTACGGAAACAATAGAAATCAGAATCTAAAACTCCTTAATTATCTAATGAGAGGAACGACTCTTTTGTCGGTGCATTTCAATCAAAAACCTAACCAGTAAAAGAATTAAAACCAAAAAGGGAATGGCAAACCTGAAGAAGAAAGGAATAGCGATTTTCGCGTTTTCTTTGTCATCAACTATGTCCCGTAAACACCCTCCACTATCTCTTATCCCAGCAGAGCTTTTTCTTGGAAAATTTACAGAATACCAAACGCCAAAACCATGTGAAAATCCACAGCAATATTTCAAATTGAAAGTGATTAAGATTAATTGGAAAAATAAAGTATATAAAAAGAAAGAGATAATAATACCTAAAGGACTGTTAGCAGGAGTGTTGGTGAAACTGGTTCTAGAGTTTGCGATGAGGGAGGGTTTGGAAAATGGGTTTCCGGCGAGATAAAGGTTGACAGCGAGAGGTCCTTTGAACTTGCTGGACGCGCGAGGTTGCTGAAAGAGAACTGAGACCAAGAGAAAAGGGTTAGGCGAGAGGTTCTTGAGAGCGAGAGAAGAGAGAACGCGAGAGGTTCTTGAGAGCGGGAGAAGAGAGAACTGAGACCAAGAGAAAAGGGTTAGGCGGCGCTAGAGAGAAGAGAGGGCACGATGGTTGAACTTGAATCTCATTTTACACTTTTGACATCGGTTGTAAAGTACCTGATGTCAAAGGTCTGTTCTAAACACCATTTATTTACAAGTTTGCCACCGTGTCTTCACTTTTGGCATCGGTCATTTAGCAACTGATGTTAAATGTATGTTTTATACCCATTTATTTACAAGTTTGCCACCGTATCTTCACTTTTGGCATCGGTCATTTAGCAACAGATGTTAAAAGCGTATTATGTGTGCCATTTATTTACTAGTTTGCCACCGTGTCTATTTTTAACATCAGTTCAATTTTAACCGATGTTAAACTCTGATGTTAAAAGCCTTTTTTCCACTAGTGTATATTTGCACTACTCTGCATGTTTACTAAACAATACTTCAAAGAGAGTGAACACAAGCTAATAATGTGATACTGAAAAGCCACTCAGTTAACTTTGTGGACCTGAAATTCAGCCATCATGGGGCATCATAGTCAAATGGAAGAGCAATATGAACGAGTTTGCAAATACGACCAGAAAGTATACTTTTGCACATCATAATGTCTGTAAATAACAACCTTGAGATGGCCATGTTTGAGTTTAAGCCATTTTTTTCCAAGGAATGATTATTTCAAAATATTCACCTCTCTACTTCTCGCATAGAAAGTCTCGTTTCTCATTAAAAAAATGCAAAAACACATCTGCGTGCATCACTAATATATCAAATCATAAATCATTGCACCACATATTTTATTCCAACATAAAGCATGCATCTACCACAACTTTTGCCTCCAAGCATTACATTTGCACATTCATTCATTCATATACTTACATCATATATTAAAAAAAAAAGAAGCAAAAAGAAAGCAATCAGAGGCAAAAAATCATCCACATTGCATTCATTACCCCCACCAAAGTAATGATCATTGCACGCGCAAACATTACATACATGCACACATATAACATTATTTTTGCTTCGATAGATGTGCCAAGTGTTGTCCCATCGTTGTCAAAAACTTCCTACATCACTAATCATATCGTTTACCAGGCATTCAGGTGTTTCCTTTTATTCACCATAGCATTTGCATATAATCATTGCAATCGCATTCATATCTTATCCACATACACAGTTTATCAACTTCATTAGCCCATCAAACTTTAGCATCCATTATCCGCCACATATCATTCACTACCCCAGCAAACACCAATTGTCGCACACGCTTGCATGCGCGCATACTACATTCATTGCATTATTAAGACATGCCAAATATAGATAGTTTTTCCTTATCAGGAAAATGTATTTATTAGGTATGCCCAGGCAAATATGCCAAGTATCGATCCCTATATCCTTCCCCTCGAAATCGGCGCTCCAAGCGCCAACCCCATATCGCAATTCGGATCACCAAGCTGATCCTTCAGACCCCCAGCGGTCCTTCAAACCCCCAGCTCTCCTTCAAACCAACAATTGGCCCATCAATCCAGATCGCATGTCGCGTTATCGAACAACCGACGGATCATCCGACCCCAGGTCCTTCAGTTCAGTTCGAATTAACATGTCAAAGCAACGGCTTCGAACTCTACCTTCAAATCACTATGTTGACACTGAGCGCGACAGATCATCCGACCCTAGGTCCTTCAGACTAGCTGTGTCAGCCTAAGACATAGTGGACGTCCTTCGAGGTACGCAAATCAGGTCAACGACCTGATCTTGACCCCCATGGCCGCTCGAAAAAGGCCACCCCCAAGCTGACCGTTTTACTAGTACCGTTGCTAGTTTGCGCTCCATCAGACCATCTTGGTCCATCAGGCCTAGGCATGCCCTTCAAACCCCATCGGTCCTTCAGTTGAACTCAAGTCAATGCACCAAACATTGATTTTGAACTAGACCTTCAGATCCCCAGCGATCCTTCAGACCCCAGTGGTCCTTTAGAGCCCGTGGCTCCTTCAGATCCCTAGTGATCCCCTTTTTCCGGCTTTTAGGACAAAATTAGTGTCCTTTTATCTTTATTTCTATTCCTACTATGAAATCTTTAAAACCCTTCATTTTTTCTACGGAATATAAATAATGAGGGGCAGCTGTTTTAAACTGTAATAATATGGACTTTTCAGTTTTTATGCTTTAAACTGTATTTTATTGTTTATTTGTTAAAAAGACAAAACAAAATAGTAAATAGAGAAAATCCAAAAATATATTTTTATGGACTCTTTTATATCAAAAATCACAAAATCAAAAAGGATTGTTACTAAATAAAAAAAGTTAAATTACAAATAAATAAAATTGTACAGGGATGTAAAAGTAAAAAAATAGCTTTGTAGAGCTGAGAGATTGAGAGCCCGCACAGCAGCAACCAACGGCCCAACAAGCCTCTACACTCCTACTTGCCCAACAAGTCTCTACACTCCTTCAGCCCAACAAGCTGCTTGCCCAGCAAGTCGACTTGCCTAGCAAGTCAACTTGTCCAGCAAGTCTCTTCATCTAACCCTTCACTTATTAAAGGACGCCTTGTCCACAGTGAAAATGACACCACAGTGATTCAACAAGAACACTGAACACATTCTCTCTCTCCCAGTGAAGTTCTCGCTCTCTCTCTCCCCCTCCCTTTTTTATTTTATTTTTCTTTTAATTAGTTTATTTTTTATTATTGATAACTATTTTTCACTATTTGCACTTTTCATTTTTTCTTCTTTGTTAACTTTTCGTTCATATTCAAAACAGAAAAACAAAATCATTTTTCTTCAAAAATAAAAATCTTATTTTCAAAATAGGGGATTAAGTCAGCCGTACGGCCGGGTTAGTCATCGTTTTAGGACAAATGGGCCATACGGCTTAAGAGTCCTAAAATACCTATTCAAATAAAATCACTCCCTACACAAATCATTTTCTCCCAAAAAATCAAAAATCTTATTTTCGAAAACAAGGGATTAAGTCGGCCGTACGGCCGAGTTAGTCATCGTTTTAGGATAAATGAACTGTACGGATCACAAGTCCTAAAATCCCTAAATTAAAAACACAAACAAACCAAACTTTTTCTACCCAAGAACTACGTAGCCTTTGATTCTCTACCCGGAGATACGTAGGAGCAGATGGGTGCCTACATCTGTCAAGTGCATTAATAAAAAAATCCTTTTTAGTCTTTTCTAAACGTTTTCTTTCTTAATTTTCAATAAAAATACAAAAACATTTATTTTCGTTAAGTCTTTTTCAATTCGTTATTTTAATAAAAGGGAAATAATTATTTTTAAAAGTTAATATAGTTTTGCACAATTAATTAGAGGTAACCTTTTTCTAAAGGATGTTGTGGGGTGTTAATACCTTCCCCACGCATAATCGACTCCCGAACCCAAAATCTGGTTTTCAAGGCCATTTTCGTTTTCAAAGGGATTTTTCAATGTTGTCCCTAATAATTAAACATTGATGGCGACTTCATTGAACGCGAAAGATCCTTCGGATTTTTCGGTCGCTACAATCGTTCCTTGGAAGAAAGATTTTTGATGGCTTGAACTTGAACTCTGGTAAGCTCAAGGTTGTCATCTTTGAAGACTATGGCTTGTAACAATGTATTAGTGGTGTGCATTTGTAGATTTGATCACATGGGTTTTCATTTGGTTATGGTGACCCATGATGGTTAAGCTTTCAAGTCTAAGAAGCTAACTTGGGGGAATTATCAATATCACGTTATTAACTTGTGTTATCTCCCTTTGAAGCATTGTTTAATAAACATGTATAACAGTGTGAATACAAATGAATGTGTTAGTTGGCTCAGGGTTCTAAAAACATTGGGTATGGACAAATGTGACACGTGACTGGAGTGAAGGATGGGGTTATTTGCGCATGCCTGTGAGAGATGAGCTTGCCCCAAAGTAGGAAATGTTCGACTGCCCCAATTTTGACTTCAAATAGTGGGGAGTGAAATAGTCTGCCTTTGTCTAGGGAGGACAGTGATAACTAAGGGTATAAACTGATTGAAGGATTGGGAAATATGCTGGTATTGGGGTAACAACGGCTAAGGATGAATGGAACGGGAGGTGAAAGAATTCTTTCGACACAAGGGATATGATGCCCCAATCTATACAAAAGACAAGGTTGCTCCAATTCGAGTGAGGTTGTGAAAGTTTGCAGAGTTAGGGTAATGAGTAGTGTAACGCCCAAATATTTAATTAAAATTATTTAATTAAATATTTAGGTATTCAATTATTTATTTATTTATTTATTTATTTATTTAATTGGTATAATTAAAATTAGAAGTTATATTAAGGTGTGGTATTCTATTAGGAAGTGGTGGCACTAATTAAATTGGGCTTAAACTGAAGGAGAGCCCGCGATCCAGGTCCACTAGCCTATGCGCATATTTAAACCTAAAAATTGGGGTTTTGGCTCATTTTGTGCAAAAGAAAAGAAAAGTTGCGAATTGAGGGAGAGTGAGAAGAAGAGGGGCGCGACGCAACCAAGGAGGAAGGAGAAGAGGATCTCGCTTGTTGCTGTGTTCTGTTGGTGACTTCTCTCCAGGGTCTTCTAATCCTAACAATTAAGGTAAGGGTGAGACCTCTCTTTCACTATAATGGTGGGTATGATGGGTATTAGGGTGGGGGCTTAGACCTATATGGCCATGATCTTGCTTGATTTGTTTGAATTGGTTGTTGATTGATGAATTACATTGATTACGGTGGTATGAATCGCATATGTGTTATTTGGTGAATTCGTTGTGTTGCTGAAATTTTGAGTCCCTAGGGCGCCATAGGCGCCAAGTGTTGTTGTTGTCCATGTTGCAGAAAATGGTGCCCTGTGCCTGGGCGCCATCCTTGGTTATGTTGCGTTTGGTGTTGGTGTTGCAGGAAATGGCGCCCTGTGCCTGGGCGCCGTGCTTGTCCATGTTGCCTGGAGTTCTGTTGCTGTTTTTGGCGCCCAGTGCATGGGCGCCGTGTCTGGTGTGTGTCCTGTGTGCCAGTGTGCTGTGCGTGTGTTCCTGTGTTTGGCGCCCTGGGTGTGGGCGCCGTGTGCCAGGGTGTGTGGGTGTGTGGCTGTGCATGGGTGTGTGTGTTGCTGTGTCTTGGCGCAGGGGCGCCTTGGCGCCCTGTGCGTGGGCGCCAGAATCCTGTTGTTTGCTTGCTGGGCGCCTCCCTGGGCGCCAGTTTCTGGATTGTGTTGCCTGGGGGCGCCATGGGCGCCAAATCCTGTGTCCTGTTGCGTTTTGTGTTGCCTGGGCGCCAAGGGCGCCAGTTTCTGTTGCTGGCCAGTTTCCAGCGTGTTGCCTGCTCGGCGCCCAGTGCCTAGGCGCCATTTTCAGGATGTTGCTCAAATGTTCCCCGGTTTTGTTTTTGACATATCTTTTGACTCGAGTGTCTGTTTTAAGTGTTTTGAAGTGCGTTGAGAAGCTTATTCAGTTTTCTGCCGATATATTCTACTTTAAGGTAAAAATTATTATTTTTCTGATAGTTTCTGGGCGCCTCAAGTGGCTGTCCCCAGTGGTCGTTGTTGTTGGCGTTGTAAAACTATTTCGGTGTTTAAAACCCCTTTTTGGTGTCCTTCTTGGTGTCGTGAAACTGGAGTAAAACCTTTTGGTGTAATCGGTAATCTTAGTGTCCCGGTGTCAATAATGATGTGTTGATGGTTTTGACGACAATGCCCCTAGTGGCTATTATTTTGATTGACGATGGTATTGAGGATGAATAAAAGTTGCGGTCTTATAAGTGACGATGATGCCATAACGGCTATTAGCGATGATGATAGTAATGACGGTGAATGTTAGTGGCAATGATATGTGTGACGATAACCTGACAGGTGATGTGCCTTTTATTGGCAAATTGGTAAGTGATGGGTCACTAAGTTGATTGTGATTGTATGTGACTGTCTCCGGTGCATATCATGGTGCTTCATACATCTCATGTGCATAAACAAGTGACGATGACGCCATAAATGCTATTTAGTGACGATGATGCCATAAAGGCTATTTAGTGACAATGATGACAGGTACCACATGCATACGCCCGTTGAGGTGGGTTGCACTTCATACATGTTCACGACATTGTGATGACTTGCAGTGACGACTGATTTGATGTTGCGATGTGGTTTATATAGCGTTGTAGCTCTAGCATAATACTTATCATATGCACTATTATATTGTTAGATGAACTCACCCTTTCTGTTTGAATGTTACCCCTATGCGGTAACGTGCAGGTGATCTCGAGTGAAGGCTTAGGTACCTTCGTTAGCTGAGTCTGGTCGTCTGCTCTGATACGTAGCACTCAGTGGGGAGGGAATGAACCTTAGTTCTTATGATTATTTGACTATTGTAGTTGATGTTTTTATGACTTGCCGCTGCGTAGATGCTGAGTTTTTACTATGTTGATTGAATTGAGCGTTTTGAGCTCACCCCAGTTGTGATGTGCTATGTATCGCATTATTATTGACGATGAAACTATTTTATATTGATGCATGATGTGGTGTGGATTTATGTGTGACATCCCGTGTGGTGAAAAATGATTTTTTAAAAAAAAAACTCTGATTTTTAGTAAATAAGTTACCGGCTAGAAAAGGGGTGTTACATTAGTGGTATCAGAGCAAAAGTTCGGTCTGTCCGGCCAAGTTGTCCAGTCATTGACAATCTAGTATTGTCGACTTATTCTAACTGTTGTTTTTGGTTGCAGCTTGAGTTGATATGGCTGGGAGGAACGACACTGCGATTGGTGCTGCTTTAGCTGCCATTGCTCAGGCCGTGCAGAATCAACAGAATGCTGGAGAGAACGCTGGGTTTCGGAGTCTGACTACATTCCAGAGAGAGAATCCGCCCACTTTCAAGGGCAAGTATGATCCAGACGGTGCCATGGCCTGGTTAAAGGAGATCGAGAGAATTTTTAGAGTGATGGACTGCACTGTGGAGCAGAAGGTCCGTTTTGGTACACACATGTTGGCAGAGGAGGCCGACGATTGGTGGTTGGCTACTAGGCAGAGGTTAGAGTCTGTTCAGGAGGACGTTACTTGGGAGGGGTTCAGCAGAGAGTTTCCGAGGAAATATTTTCCGGAAGATGTCCGAGGGAAGAAGGAGATAGAGTTTTTGGAGCTGAAGCAAGGTGGCATGTCTGTGACTGAGTATGCGGCGAAGTTCGTGGAGTTGGCGAAGTTCTATCCGCACTATAGTGAGGCTACAGCTGAGTTCTCAAAATGTATTAAGTTCGAGAATGGTTTGAGGCCTGAAATTAAAAAGGCAATTGGCTACCAGAAGATCCGTGTGTTTGCTGACCTGATAGATAGCTGCAGAATTTTTGAGGAGGACAGTACTGCGCACTACAAAGTTGTGACTGAGAAAAAGGGCAAATTTCCGAGTCGAAGCAAGCCATATGAGGTTCCTGCGGGTAAGAGTCCTCATAGAGCTGCTGGAGGCAAGAAGGCTAGTGGGGGAGATGCTCCTGCTGGCATTGTATGTTTCAAGTGAGGCAAGGCTGGCCACAAGAGTTTCATGTGCAAATCCGATGGGAGGGTTTGTTACCGTTGTGGTAAGGAGGGTCATGTAGCGGCTAAGTGTGGGCGCAAGGACATGGTGTGTTTCAACTGTGGTGAGTCTGGGCATATCAGCACGAAGTGTTCAAAGCCGAAGAAAGAAAGGTCTAGTGGAAAAGTGTTCGCATTGGCAGGAGAGGAGCCTGCTGAGAATGATGGTCTCATTAGAGGTATGTGCTAGATTCATGGTACTCCTCTGAAATCCCTTATTGATACTGGTGCTACCCATTGCTTTATCTCTAATGATTATTGTAAAAGATTGGGCCTTGTTTTATCTGCTATGTGTGGGGACATGGTTGTCGACACTCCTGCTAAGGGGTCGGTGACCACTTCTTTGGTGTGTTCTGTGTCCCTTGTCGATCTTCGGCAGGGACTTTGTCGTGGATTTTGTTTGCTTGCCATTGAGAGGATTGGACGTAATCTTGGGCATGGAGTGGTTAGAGCATAACCATGTCCATATCAACTGTCGTAGCAAATCGGTTAGTTTCGGAGAGGAAGATTCTGTTTTGTTATCCGCTAGTCAGTTGAAGAAGTTGATGAATGAAGGAGTTCAGCTATTTTCGTTGATGGCATCGTTGTCTGCTGAGAGTCGGGCTGTCATTGAAGAGTTGCAGGTGGTGCGCGAATTTCCAGATGTGTTTCCTGATGAGATCCTTAGTGTTCCACCTGAGAGGGAAGTGGAGTTTTCTATTGATCTTGTACCTGGTACGAGGCCTGTGTCTATGGCACCGTACAGGATGTCGGCGTCAGAATTGTCTGAGTTGAAGAAGCAACTTGAAGATCTGCTTGAGAAGAAGTTTGTTAGGCCGAGTGTATCGCCGTGGGGAGCTCCTGTGTTGCTAGTAAAGAAGAAGGATGGAAGCATGAGGTTGTGTGTTGATTATAGGCAGCTGAATAAGGTGACCATTAAGAACAAGTACCCACTGCCAAGGATAGACGATTTGATGGATCAGTTGGTGGGTGCTCGAGTGTTCAGCAAGATTGATTTGAGATCAGGTTATCACCAGATCAAGGTGAAGGATGAAGATGTTCAGAAGACTGCTTTCAGGACGAGGTATGGGCATTATGAGTATTCGGTGATGCCGTTCGGTGTCACTAACGCGCCGGGTGTATTTATGGAATACATGAATCGTATATTCCATACTTACTTGGATCGATTCGTGGTTGTGTTCATTGACGACATCCTGATTTATTCGAAGTCGGAGGAAGACCATGCAGAGCATTTGAGATTAGTATTGGAGGTCCTGAGAGAGAATAGGCTGTATGCCAAGTTGTCTAAGTGTGAATTCTGGTTGTCAGAAGTGAGTTTTCTGGGTCACATCATTTCTGGTAGTGGTATTGCTGTGGATCCTTCTAACGTTGATGCTGTGATGCAGTGGGAGAGTCCGAAGTCGGTTACGGAGATTAGGAGCTTCTTAGGGTTGGCTGGTTACTACAGAAGGTTCATCGAAGGTTTTTCTAAGTTGGCCCTTCCGTTGACACAGTTGACTTGTAAGGGTAAGGCTTTCGTGTGGGATGCTCGTTGTGAGGAAAGTTTCCTTGAGTTGAAGAAGAGATTGACGACGTCTCCTGTTTTGACGTTGCCAAATCCGGGCGAGTCGTTCGTCGTGTATTGTGATGCTTCAAAGATGGGTCTAGGTGGCGTGCTTATGCAAGATGGGAAGGTGATTGCTTATGCGTCGAGGCAATTAAGGGTTCATGAGAAGAATTATCCAACGCATGATTTGGAGTTGGCTGCAGTAGTCTTTGTGTTGAAGATTTGGAGGCACTATTTGTATGGTTCCAGATTTGAGGTGTTCAGTGATCATAAGAGTCTGAAATATTTATTTGACCAGAAGGAACTGAATATGAGGCAGCGAAGGTGGTTGGAATTGTTGAAAGACTATGATTTCGGTTTGAACTATCATCCGGGCAAAGCTAATGTCGTGGCTGATGCTTTGAGCCGGAAGTCTTTGCATATGTCGGCAATGATGGTCAAAGAGTTAGAGTTGATTGAGGAATTCAGAGATCTAAGTCTGGTTTGTAGGACGACACCTCATAGTGTCAAGCTGGGGATGTTAAGGATCGATAATGATTTTCTGGGCAGCATCAGAGAGGCTCAGAAATCAGATGTTAAGTTGGTAGATTTAATGAATGGGATTGGTCAATCTGAGAGTGAAGATTTCAAGTTGGATTCTCAAGGTGTGTTGAGGTTCCGTGGTAGGATCTGCATTCCGGCGGATGTAGAAATGAGGAAAACAATTTTGGAAGAGGGTCAACGAAGTAAGTTGAGTATTCATCCTGGAGCGACAAAGATGTATCAAGACCTGAAGAAGATGTTTTTGGTGGCATGGCATGAAGAGGGATGTAGCACAATTTGTGTATGCCTGTTTGACTTGTCAGAAGTCGAAGGTGGAGCATCAGAAGCCTGCTGGATTGATGCAACCATTGGAAATTCCAGAGTGGAAGTGGGATAGCATTTCGATGGATTTTGTGACGGGATTGCCAAATACAGTTAGAGGTCACGATGCTATTTGGGTGATCGTTGATAGGTTAACGAAGTCTGCTCACTTTGTTCCTATTAATATCACTTATCCGGTGTCGAGGTTAGCAGAAGTTTATGTCAAAGAGATTGTGAAGCTTCATGGAGTTCCCAAGAGTATTGTTTCGGATAGAGATCCGAGGTTCACTTCAGATTTCTGGAAGAGTGTGCAAGAAAAGTTGGGGTCTAAGCTGAGGTTGAGTTCGGCGTATCATCCTCAGACAGATGGTCAGTCAGAGAGGACAATTCAGTCATTAGAAGATCTGTTGAGGGCTTGTGTTTTGGAACAAGGAGGTTCGTGGGATTCCTACCTTTCGCTGATTGAGTTCACGTACAACAATAGTTACCACTCTAGTATCGGGATGGCACCTTTTGAGGCATTGTATGGTCGGAAGTGTAGAACCTCGTTGTGTTGGTATGAGTCTGGAGAGAGTGTAGTGCTTGGACCAGAAATTGTTCGGGAGACAACCGAGAAGATAAAGTTGATCCGTGAGAAGATGAAGGCTTCGCAGAGTCGTCAGAAAAGTTATCACGACAAGAGGAGAAAAGATTTAGAGTTTCAGGAGGGTGAGCATGTATTATTGAGGGTCACTCCAGTGACCGGTGTTGGCCGTGCTTTGAAGTCGAAGAAGCTCACTCCTCGATTCATTGGTCCTTATCAGATTTCCGGGAGAGTTGGGAATGTGGCGTATAGAGTGGCCTTACCGCCAAACCTTTCAAATTTGCACGACGTGTTTCACGTGTCGCAACTTCGGAAGTATGTTTCGGATCCATCTCATGTGATCCACATGGATGATGTGGAGGTGCGGGATAATCTCACGGTGGAGACGATGCCTGTGCGGATTGAAGACCATGAGGTGAAGGTGTTAAGAGGCAAGGAAATTGCATTGGTGAAGGTGGTCTGGCTGGGGGCTGCCGGTGAGAGCATGACTTGGGAGTTGGAGAGTAAGATGCGGGAGTCCTATCCAGAGCTGTTTGATTCAGGTGAGTTTTCAAGGACGAAAACATTCTAAGTGGGGGAGAGTTGTAACGCCCAAATATTTAATTAAATATTTAGGTATTCAATTATTTATTTATTTATTTATTTAATTGGTATAATTAAAATTAGAAGTTATATTAAGGTGTGGTATTCTATTAGGAAGTGGTGGCACTAATTAAATTGGGCTTAAACTGAAGGAGAGCCCGCGATCCAGGTCCACTAGCCTAGGAGCATATTTAAACCTAAAAATTGGGGTTTTGGCTCATTTTGTGCAAAAGAAAAGAAAAGTTGCGAATTGAGGGAGAGTGAGAAGAAGAGGGGCACGGCGCAACCAAGGAGGAAGGAGAAGAGGATCTCGCTTGTTGCTGTGTTCTGTTGGTGACTTCTCTCCGGGTCTTCTAATCCTAATAATTAAGGTAAGGGTGAGACCTCTCTTTCACTATAATGGTGGGTATGATGGGTATTAGGGTGGGGGCTTAGACCTATATGGCCATGATCTTGCTTGATTTGTTTGAATTGGTTGTTGATTGATGAATTACATTGATTACGGTGGTATGAATCGCATATGTGTTATTTGGTGAATTCGTTGTGTTGCTGAAATTTTGGGTCCTAGGGCGCCATAGGCGCCAAGTGTTGTTGCTGTCCATGTCGCAGAAAATGGCGCCATGTGCCTGGGCGCCATCCTTGGTTGTGTTGCGTTTGGTGTTGGTGTTGCAGGAAATGGCGCCCTGTGCCTGGGCGCCGTGCTTGTCCATGTTGCCTGGAGTTCTGTTGCTGTTTTTGGCGCCCAGTGCATGGGCGCCGTGTCTGGTGTGTGTCCTGTGTGCCAGTGTGCTGTGCGTGTGTTCCTGTGTTTGTTTTATAATTTTTTTAAAATTAAGTGAATATAAACAAAGTGAAGTTGGGCCAAAACCAAGAACGAAAACCGGGCCCAATCAAACAATGCGTTAAAATGAGGCCCAAATAGAAGAAACATGCCAATTACAACACATTATTAAGGATAGGCCCAATTAGAACAAGTTGCTAAAATCAGGCCCAATTAAAACAAATTACGGGGATAAGTCCGGTTACGAAAGCACACGCCCAATTAGACGAAAAGGTATCTCGGTCCAATCGAACAAAATACTAAGCGTCGGTCCAAATTAAATTGAGACAGCATCGAATGAGCCCGAAAACCTTTCTCGTAATAACGTGACCTAAGACTTATGACACGTGAACTAAATAAAAAATGACTGTAGTAAAAAGGGAGCGGATAAAGTTGGGGTATAACATTGTGGGATTGTTATACCGGTTTACTAGTCGACCTAATATAGAGCATTGGTACGCTATTGCGAGAGTCATGAGATACCTTAAAAGAACCATGAATTTGGTATTACATTATAAGATATTTCTAGCTATACTTGAAGGATATAGTGATGTTGATTGGAATACTCTATCAAATGATTCCAAAGCAACTAGTGGCTATATATTTACTCTAACAGACCATATTGGCTCAGTCCACTGTGGAGCCTAAAATGATAGCGTTGGCAACCGTTAGTGAAGAAGCTAGTTGGTTGAGATGCTTACTAGCAGAGATTTCTTTATGGGAAAAACCGATGCGAGCTATGTTGATCCCTTGCAATAGTACCGCAGCTATTGCAAAAATAGAGAATCGTTATTACAACGGTAAAAGACGACAAAGACGTCGTAAACACAACACTGTTACAGAGTGCCTCTCAAAAGTAGCTGTGAGACTGGATCATGTACACATTGATCAGAACTTAGTTGATCCTTTGACGAAAGGATCAGCCAGAGAGAAAGTCCAAAATACATCTCAAAGGATGAGATTACTGCCATTAGAATCATGAGTCACTCACGATGGTAACCTGGCCTAAAAGACTAGAGATCCCAAGAATTAGGTTCAATGGGTAATAACAAATTGTGAAGTGATACGAGATGAACATGCTAATATAAGTAAAGTAGCATGATTCCTGAAGCGATGTAAGTGCTTATAAGTGTGGAACTCACACATTGGGTTAAGCCCCAAAGGGGTACCCAATCTTGTGAATAAGAAAGGACACACACAAACTGACCACCACACGTGCGCCATCTCTGTCCGTCTGATCGGCGGGGGCGGGCCTAGGCCTGGACTGAGTGGTGTATATTTATTTTTTCCGAAAATATTTTTTATTTTTTTGTGCGTTGCTTACTCTCCAAAACCAAGTCTCCAACGGTCATGTTGACCTAGTCAAAGTCAAAGAGCCGTTACGTTTTCTTTTTTCTCTCCAACGGCCATGTTGACCAAAAAAGCCGTTGGCTAGTTAATGCCTATTTTTCCCAACGGATACTTCCTCTTCACGCCTATAAAAGGAGACCTCTCCTCACTTTTGACTCACCTAAACTTGAAGCATTTCCAAGTTTTCTCTCTTCTCACTAAACTTCTGTCTTCTTTTCTAGAAAACTTGAAACATTTCCAAGTTTATTTTCTAAAGAGTGGTTTACATAACCATATTGAGGGTGTATTTCTAGAACGAATTTTCACAGTGCAGTGATCTTTCGTATCAGTTCCGATTGAGCTGTTTTATCATGGGGACGTCGGGGTTGATAGCCTATTTGCACAATTTTGAGCAGTGCCACGTTACGTCTTAAAGAGAGCGACCTAGTCTGCGACTCATCCGAGTAATTTTTTCGGTTTGATTTTGAAAAAACTATTTCGAAATAACATAAGTTGAACTTCGTAAGAAAAAACAATGGACATTTGAATGATGGTGTTAAACTCTTCAATTCTCTGTATAAGTTTTGGTTTTAGGAAAGCTCCCCTCTGCAAAAGTTAGGCATCGTGGAGTTATGCTTTTTGTTTTTTTTATGGTTATGCTTTTTTTGAAAAGATCTGTAATGCAATTTACTGCTATGCTTTTTGGATACTACAGTTGACCATCTTCATCGCAGTGTGTGTTTAGGTTTTTTTTCGGACCATTGTGTTACATGGGTACGGGTACGGTATCGGATGAGGGTGAGGGTGTTAGTACGTGATACGTGGTTTTTCGAAAAATCAGGGTATGGGTACGTAGAAAAAACAAATAAATAAAACATATAACAAAAAATATACAATGAAAAAGGTAAGTACCCACGAGTACCCAATGAAAAAATATACAGAAAAATTATTTAAATAGCAGAAAATAGAAAAAGGTATTCAACGTAATAGGAAAAGTTTCAATATCACAAAAAAAAATCTAATTTTTACTAAACGACAAACATATTTTTATATATTAGGCCACAAATGTAGATTGGTAAGTACCCACAAGTACCCAATGAGTATCGATATCGGATACGTACCTGGTACAGATACAACTCTGATTTTAAAGTACGCATGCTTCAGATGCGGCTACCTACATAGAGTGCGTATTTATGCAGTGGTAAGAATTAATTTTGATAGAATTTATTTTAATAGAATTGATTTTGTAGAATTGATTTTATTTAAAAGTGAGCATAACATGATTTTTGTTTGGTTACTGTTATACCCTAATTTTGTCCGCCTAGGTCGAAACCCTAATTTTCCACAAAAATAAATAGTTTCAGAGGTGTGGCATTATTTTGAAAGGTGAGAAGTGCTATGGGCATGCATTTTTGAGTCTTGAAAGGCATTCCAAAGTTTTTAAAATCATTTTTAGGGTTGGGATGCACTTCGGGGAAAAATTAGGGTTTTTTGGGCAAAAAGGGTGTTTTGGTCATTTTACCCAAAAAGATAATTTCTCAGTAAAAATCACTGTGCAACTTTGGAGGAATTTATTTGGATCAAAATGAGTTGGGTCATATTTTTTATGCGCATGCATTGATGAATTTTTGCATAAAAAGTCAAACTTCAAAGAAAAGGGCAAAATGGGAATTTCCTTCAAGGTGAGGTATCAAATCAATTTTGGGAATGGTGATATCATGGAATTTTGGGCCCAATGATTGATTCCTAGGATATGGCCCAAAGTGGCATGAATAATGAGGAATTATCTAGAAAAGAATAATCAATAATCTTTGGAATTTTGAAAGGTCAAGTATAGTACAACATGACAACTTGCAATTCCACTCACTCTCTCTCCTCAATGCCGCAGCCACTCTCTCATTTCCAGCCCATATTTTGTGCTTCTTCATGCCCTTGATCCATGTGCGTTGTATTCCTAGCCATTGATTAAAATTCTAGGTCAAATCCTAGGCTACAACTTAGTGTGAAATGACCTAATTGACCTCAACAATTTTTGTGCTACAAAAACTCACCCATTTCGCATATGATCAGCCCACTCTCACTCATTTGTGCTTTCTCATTGTCCCTAATCCATGTGCATTGCAATCTAGACCCTTGATTCAAATTCTATCTCAAATCTCAATGGTTTGCAAAAGCACAAAGTCTATTATACCCTTAATTTTGCATCTGATATAAAACCAAAAATAGGAGACCATCAAGAGAACATCATTCTCATTTTACCCTAGCACACAATCAGATCACAATTCCTCTCCTCCTCCCCTCTCAAACCCGAGACCACCTCCCACCATTTCCACCACCAATTCTTCAATTTTCAACCATCCAAACTTCATTATTCTTGATTCCTACACTAGATCCACTTCTAATCTTGCATTATCTTCAAAGTTCATCATCAAATCCTTCAAGATCAAGTGATTTTCGTGGGATTCAAGAGGAGGTTCAATTGTTCTTGGTTTCTATTTTGATCTTCTTCTTCGTTTCAAGCAACATCTAGAGGTAAGCTCACAAACTCTTGCATTTTCTTTAATTTTCATTATGTAATCTCTCTTCTACTCCTCTTTCCTTCTTGAAAGAAGCTTTGAGGACTCATTTCAAACATTATTGGACAAGGACATTGGGAGCCTTGGGTGTTTGAGATGGGTCCTTGGCCTTGAAGGGAAGATTCTTGTGTTTGAATAATTTTCCTTGCATTTCTACACATTTTCCACTAAATTGCATGAAATAAAACCTTGTTTTCCTCTTCTTTTAGCTTCGGCCATGTAGTGTTTTTTTTCTTGTTCATGCATTTCTTTGTTCATATCTTGTGTTGAAGTTGAATTTTTGGTGGGTTTATGCCTTACATAGCCTCGGGTTTGAGGATTAGAGACCTAGGGATTTTTGTTGCTTTTGTTTCTTTGATTTTGTGTTGAAATAAATGATGAAATAACAATTGTTTGAGCATGAAATGTATGCATAGGTCCTAGGGTTTATACTTATGAGCTCATTGATGTGATTTGGTTGCAAGAAATTGATGAAATTGTGCTTGATTTTGCCCATGATTGCATTCGGCCATAGGCCATGTCTTTTGGCCAAATTTTGCTCAAAACTTTGTTATTTTGAATGAATGAATGCAAGATCAAAATAACAAAGTTTTGCATTTGGTTTTGGACATAGAATTCGATTGAAAATGATTTACCTATTTTCTGAAACTCTTTTCCAAACCAATTAATTTTCAAAGCATTTTCAATAAACAAAAATGAGCAAGTAGTGGAGGTCACCCATAACCTTTGTTAGTTTGATCTCTATGAACGCTCTTCAATTTCACATGAGTACTTAGCGATGATTACCCATAACCTTTGTTAGTTTAATCATTCGCTAATGCTTGTCCTACTTCGAAAACCTTTTCGAAAATATAATAAAAGCAAGTTGTTACTAATAGTCAATCAGAGCCTTTGTTCGTCTGACTAGAGGTAACAACTCTTTTTGAGTATTTAGCAGTGATTACCCATAGCCTTTGTTAGTTTAATCACTCGCTAATGCTCGTCCTATTGCGAAAACTCACCAAAAGATAAAAAAACAAAAACCTTTCAGAAAAAGACAAAGGAGAACTATGTAACAGCCCAAAATAATTAGTTAATTTATTTAATTAATTATCTAGGGTTTGGGTTTGAGAAAAATAAAATAAAATGATAGGAATAATTATTTAGGGATTTTATGTGATAGAATATTAGAAATAATTAGTTGTTAGTATATGTGGATAGGTGGTGGCGAATTAGAGGTGTTAGTGGAGGCCCATGATTAAGTCATAAACTAAGAAAGCCCATGATTGGTTAAGTGAGCCTATAAATAAGGAGTTTTTAAGTTAGAGTTTCATTAGTTGAGAAAATTAGATTTTGTGAGAGAGTGAGAGCTAAGGAGTGGCGGCCAAGGCAAGGAAAAAGAGAGGAATTTCGTGGCTTCCATAGAGAAAAAGAAAGAGAGGAGTTCGTGACCAAGAAAGAAAAGAGGAGAGAGAAGAAAAGCTAAGTTTTTCAAGGTTTCTAAGCCTAAGGATTCGAGTTCTTCAATAAGGTAAGGGGGCTCTCGTTCATAGTTAATAATTTATAAACCACGAAATCATGGGTACTAGGTGTTAGGAGTAGTTGTTTAAATTGCTGTTGATGTTTATAATATCTATATGTGGCTGAAGTGTGATGGTTGTTTGTGTTGTTGAATTCACTGTTTTGAGATGTTCTGACATAGGTTTAGTATTTCAGTGACTAAGAACGTTTTACTAATTGAAAAATTATGTGGTTTGTCATTTCGAAAACTTGATTGAATGCTTGTTAATTTGGCGCTGGTTTGGTTGCGTTTAGAGCTGTGAAGATCGAGTTATGAATTCCACAAGTTAGGGTAATATTCTAGAAGCATTCTGGACATAGGTTCGGTATTTTTAAAACTGGGAACTTTCTGTTCGTCAAAAAATTATGGGACTTTTTTTGATAGAAAACAGACTTAATTTTGGTCACTTTGGCACTGGTTTGGTTAAATTTGGAGTAGTGTAGCTCGAGTTATGAGCGTCCCAAGTCAGGTCAAATTTCTGGACTTAAACTAGGTATAGGTTCAGTGTTTCAGGTCTTTTGTTAAGGCTAAGGTTTTGTTCCATTTGGTCAAGTGTAAGTCAGTTTAGAGTGATTTGAAGTGGAAGGACAGAATCTGTCCAGTCTGGGAACCATTCGGGTTGTTTCTAAAAACTGTACTAACTGGCTAATAATGTAAAGGTGATGTTTATGGCGATGTCGTGATGTGATTGTGATGTTTATGATGCATATTAATGGTGAATATATCTTGGTGATTGGTGAGTATATAAATTATTGGTGAGTAATATAAATACATCATTTGGTGTTTTGGTGTCATGGTGCATAGTCATGGTGTCGCATAATCATATGCATTTCTGGTGAATAGGCCTCGGCCTCCTAAAATATTTTTGGTGTTTGGTGAATGGGGCCTATGATCCTCTTTTGGTGTTGGTGAATAAGTAAAACTATTGGTGAATATGCTATGGCGTACTTTGGTGATTTTGGTGTGTTTGATGCATTGTCATGGTGTCACATAATCATATGCATTTTTGGTGAATAGGCTTCGGCCTTATTATAAATTTTGGTGAATGCCCTCAAGGCAATTTTGGTGAATGGATCCACATGCATATGCCCAGTGGAGTTTTGGGTTGCATTTCATACATTGCATACACGTCCCGTGTTTGGTTGCGTCTTCTTAAACTAATGGTGTAACTGTATTCTGGGTGTAACTGTATTTGGCGTAACTGTATTTGGTGTAACAGTATTCGGCGTAACTGGATTTGGTGTAGCTGTATTGATGGTGTAGTTAAATTGATGGTATCCTTGGTGTGCCTATTATACTGTGTTTCTTGTTTTATCTATTATTATCTATGTATTGAGACTCACCCTAATGCGTCGTGTTGCCTCGTATGTCGGCAACCTGCAGGTGACGGTGACTGAAGGTGGCTAGAGATTCTTCTTCTAGTATGGTCGAGTCGGCTCTGATACGTAGCACTCGGGAGGGTTGTCCTTGTGTCTTTCCTATGTGTTATGTATATGCCTTTCTTAGTTGTAAACCTTTTGAAGTATGATTGCCGAGTTAAACCTTTTTATTTCCGCTGCATGTTTTTGAAAAGAAGTTAGTTATAATTAAAGTACTCTGTTTGCGAAGTGGTTTTCCGGTTCGAAAAATGTGACACTCTTTTGGCGCGAAAAACTCTGATATTTTTTTTAATAAACCGTTGGGTAGAAAAAGGGGTGTTACATTAGTGGTATCAGAGCAATGGTTGGTCCGTCCGGCCGAGTCATCGAGTCGTTGTGTCGGTTAGCGACCAACTGTTGTCTTTTATTCTGACTGTGGTTTGTGTTGCAGAGATGATCCTGATTGTGAAGGTAATGGTAAGAGAACTAGTGGGGGAGATGCTCCTACTAGTATTGTATTGCTTGTTATGTTTTTTTTTTCTTGTGTGAACTCTGTGCTTTGCTTGTGTGTTGTATTTGTTGTTTTATGTTTAGCTTATGAATTTCAAGGACGAAATTCTTTTAAGTGGGGGAGAGTTGTAACAGCCCAAAATAATTAGTTAATTTATTTAATTAATTATCTAGGGTTTGTGTTTGAGAAAAATAAAATAAAATGATAGGAATAATTATTTAGGGATTTTATGTGATAGAATATTAGAAATAATTAGTTGTTAGTATATGTGGATAGGTGGTGGCGAATTAGAGGTGTTAGTGGAGGCCCATGATTAAGTCATAAACTAAGAAAGCCCATGATTGGTTAAGTGAGCCTATAAATAAGGAGTTTTTAAGTTAGGGTTTCATTAGTTGAGAAAATTAGATTTTGTGAGAGAGTGAGAGCTAAGGAGTGGCGGCCAAGGCAAGGAAAAAGAGAGGAATTTCGTGGCTTCCATAGAGAAAAAGAAAGAGAGGAGTTCGTGACCAAGAAAGAAAAGAGGAGAGAGAAGAAAAGCTAAGTTTTTCAAGGTTTCTAAGCCTAAGGATTCGAGTTCTTCAATAAGGTAAGGGGGCTCTCGTTCATAGTTAATAATTTATAAACCACGAAATCATGGGTACTAGGTGTTAGGAGTAGTTGTTTAAATTGCTGTTGATGTTTATAATATCTATATGTGGCTGAAGTGTGATGGTTGTTTGTGTTGTTGAATTCACTGTTTTGAGATGTTCTGACATAGGTTTAGTATTTCAGTGACTAAGAACGTTTTACTAATTGAAAAATTATGTGGTTTGTCATTTCGAAAACTTGATTGAATGCTTGTTAATTTGGCGCTGGTTTGGTTGCGTTTAGAGCTGTGAAGATCGAGTTATGAATTCCACAAGTTAGGGTAATATTCTAGAAGCATTCTGGACATAGGTTCGGTATTTTTAAAACTGGGAACTTTCTGTTCGTCAAAAAATTATGGTACTTTTTTTGTTAGAAAACAGACTTAATTTTGGTCACTTCGGCACTGGTTTGGTTAAATTTGGAGTAGTGTAGCTCGAGTTATGAGCGTCCCAAGTCAGGTCAAATTTCTGGACTTAAACTAGGTATAGGTTCAGTGTTTCAGGTCTTGTGTCTTCAATTGAACTCTGATTTGAACGATTCTTTTTCCATTAGAAACTATACTCCAATTGCTTTTGTTAAGGCTAAGGTTTTGTTCCATTTGGTCAAGTGTAAGTCAGTTTAGAGTGATTTGAAGTGGAAGGACAGAATCTGTCCAGTCTGGGAACCATTCGGGTTGTTTCTAAAAACTGTACTAACTGGCTAATAATGTAAAGGTGATGTTTATGGCGATGTCGTGATGTGATTGTGATGTTTATGATGCATATTAATGGTGAATATATCTTGGTGATTGGTGAGTATATAAATTATTGGTGAGTAATATAAATACATCATTTGGTGTTTTGGTGTCATGGTGCATAGTCATGGTGTCGCATAATCATATGCATTTCTGGTGAATAGGCCTCGGCCTCCTAAAATATTTTTGGTGTTTGGTGAATGGGGCCTATGATCCTCTTTTGGTGTTGGTGAATAAGTAAAACTATTGGTGAATATGCTATGGCGTACTTTGGTGATTTTGGTGTGTTTGATGCATTGTCATGGTGTCACATAATCATATGCATTTTTGGTGAATAGGCTTCGGCCTTAGGCTTCGGCCTTATTATAAATTTTGGTGAATGCCCTCAAGGCAATTTTGGTGAATGGATCCACATGCATATGCCCAGTGGAGTTTTGGGTTGCATTTCATACATTGCATACACGTCCCGTGTTTGATTGCGTCTTCTTAAACTAATGGTGTAACTGTATTCTGGGTGTAACTGTATTTGGCGTAACTGTATTTGGTGTAACAGTATTCGGCGTAACTGGATTTGGTGTAACTGTATTGATGGTGTAGTTAAATTGATGGTATCCTTGGTGTGCCTATTATACTGTGTTTCTTGTTTTATCTATTATTATCTATGTATTGAGACTCACCCTACTGCGTCGTGTTGCCTCGTATGTCGGCAACCTGCAGGTGACGGTGACTGAAGGTGGCTAGAGATTCTTCTTCTAGTATGGTCGAGTCGGCTCTGATACGTAGCACTCGGGAGGGTTGTCCTTGTGTCTTTCCTATGTGTTATGTATATTCATTTCTTAGTTGTAAACCTTTTGAAGTATGATTGCCGAGTTAAACCTTTTTATTTCCGCTGCATGTTTTTGAAAAGAAGTTAGTTATAATTAAAGTACTCTATTTGCGAAGTGGTTTTCCGGTTCGAAAAATGTGACACTCTTTTGGCGCGAAAAACTCTGATATTTTTTTTAATAAACCGTTGGGTAGAAAAAGGGGTGTTACAAACTACGTAAGCTTTGAGTTCTCCATCGCACCGGGAGATACGTAGGAGCGGGTCGTAACCCCCGTCAAGCACTTTTTCTCTAAAAAACCCTTTTTTTCTCTCCTTTCTTTCACATAAATAAGATTTTCACCAAGTCTCTTTCAATGCATTTTTTTTAAATAAGAAGTAGGGAGGCAAGATTAAAGTATTTTCAAACCAACACACTAAAACCACACTTTTAATTAAAGGTTCCCTCTCAGTAGAGAGGATGTGTGGGGTGCTCGTACCTTCCCCACGCATAACCGACCCCGAACCCAAATCTTCAGTTTTCAAAGGCCAATCGCTTTCCAAAAAAGGTTTTCCTAATATTTTCCTAAATAAATATTGGTGGCGACTCCGTTGTTTTAAAGAAAGTTGTAAACGAGAACAGTTCTCTCCCAAGGACTTTTTCGGGCGCAACAGTTACATTTATGAAAAAGTGATTGTTATCGATTCTTGTTGTTTTGGATAGGTTTGATCAAAACTGCTTTTGGTGGTGAAATTACCAAAATGGATCTCAACTTCAAATTACATTAAAAACAAAATTTGATAAATTAGACACACATAAAATACTAATCTTTTTATGTGAAAAAAAAACTAATTCTTTTGACATCATAAAAATATCTACAGTAACGTATTAATCTTTCAAAGATAATCATCACCATAAAGGTACATGTACGGATATCAAATGTATTTTTCTATTTTACATATATATTTTTTAAGGATATTTTAGTCTTCCTTAGAGGCTAATTTGGCTAATATTTGAACCTTTAATGACCATATTATTATTTGTAAAAAGACTTTTTTGTCCATATCGTAACCGTTGCATTTTCTGCCATGTTTGTCGAGCACGATGTTCTTGCTGATCGCGACACCAATGCAGACTTATTCTGGTAAATCGCTCTTGAAATTGTCTCTTAAGGTATGTCTTTGGATTATTATTTCAAGTTGCAATTGTCAATTTCACTTCAACTATATATCTTGAAAAATAAAATTAGGAAACTCAAATTCATGAATAGAGCAACAACCAAAATGAAAATGAGAATTAGCAGAAACCCCCCTCAAGAATTGTTATGACTTGTTGAATCGATGTTATTGGTGGATTCGAAGGGTGGTTGGGTGACAATGGCGTAAGACATCATGTGTGCATTGATAGTGTTCTGGAGTCAACCAGGGGGTCCCATTAGCAAAACCAGGAGGTGCGCTTAGCAAGTAATATGGATCAGCCCAACCGATTCAGCCCATATCCACCTCATGCGAGCCCAACATGCTTGGACGGTCAAGATCGACTCTACCCATCCAACGATCCACGAGAGGGCACGATTTCCTATAAATACAGGCAAATTTTGCCCTAAGAAAGGTTCAATCTCTAATCCTTAGTACCTTCACTCATATATTCGATATACTGACTTGAGCGTCGGAGTGGCTTGCAGGTACCCCCCCCCCCCCCCCCGGCGCTCACTGACCTACTGACACGACAGCAAGTGACCTACCAACAGCAGTCCACCAAAAAGCTGCTCGGTACAGAACATTGGCGACCACAGTGGGAGATTTTTATCTTTTCACACAATCATAACTCAAACTTTTCTCTTGCTGTGCGATGGCTCCCAAACGCAGACCCCGCACTCAAAGCACTGTCATGCCCGCACCCCGACCGGAAGGTACCCCCCGAGGGCAACGTCGAGACTATACAGGACGAGGGCACCAGTCAACCTGCCCAGCCCTCTGACGTGAATCAGCTTTTGGACCTCCTGGCCAGTCGCACTCAAGCTATGTTGGAATAGGAAGCACGACTAAGGGAGATTGAAAGGCGTGTGAACACCCTGCCAGAGCAACCTCCACTCAGCAGGGGGACAGTTCCTCCAACGACGGTGACCTCAAGGCGCCACCAGTCCCCACCTCGGAGACATCATGTCCACCGCTCTCCCCCAAGGCGAAGGAACGTACATCGCTCTCCCCCCACGCGACGCGGGCATGGGGGATCAGGCTCACCCCCAGGAACCTATCGGCCTCATGACACCCACTCCAGCACCTCCTCACACGCGTCCCCTAACACTCATGAGAGGTCAAGGAGCCGGGTCGTCACCCGCAGAAGGAACCACCGGGATTCTCCATCGAGGAGATCCCCTGAGCGACGCAGGTATCAAGAGCTGGGCTATGAAAACACCTCCCCCCGAAACTCAAGAGAATTTTCAGAGGAGGGGCCGTTTACGAGAAGGGTAGACGAATGCCAAATCCCAAGGGCATTGGAAAAGTTGCCAAATCTCAAGATGTACGACGGGACTGGAGATCCGGACGGTCATCTGGCACACTTCTCCCTAATGATGAACTACAGGGGCGCCTGGGAGCCCGTCCATTGCAAAATCTTTCCCCTCGCTCTCGAGGGTTCCGCATTAGAGTGGTTCCAAGAGCTGAGGCCGAACTCCATATCCTTATGGGGGCAACTGGCGAGAATGTTCACGGCTCGTTTCACTGCCTCCCGGCTAAAGCCCAAATCCGAAGAAGTACTGAGAGCCGTCAGGCAGCATAACCACGAGACACTAAGGGAGTATATTGAGCGCTTCAATAAGGAAGCTTCGGGCGTTCGAAGTTTGGAGGACAGGCAAAGGTTGTTCTGGATGAAAGATGGGTTGAAAAAGGGAAGTTTGTTCCAGGTCGATGTAGGCATCAACAAGCCTAGGAACTTGGGCGAGTTCCTTCGAAGATCCCAGAAATACATGAACTATGAGGAGGATGATATGGCTTACCCAAGGCAGCCAAGGCAGGGGGCGACAGGGAAGTCACCCAGAAGATACGCTGGCGAAAGGTAACAAGAGGCGTACACCGTGAGGGACGCCCCCCAAGACTCTCAGGTCTTACACCCGCTCGTCACCTCAAGGGCGCAAATCCTGACTGAATGTGCCAACGCTGAATTCAAAGACATCAAGAGGCCAGAGCCTTTGGTGTTGAAAGAGGGCCAGAACCCCTTGAAGAAATGGTGCCGCTACCATCAAAGCGGAGGCCACGACACCGATGGCTGTCGAGCGCTGAAGGAAGATATTGAGGAGTTGATCCAGAAAGGAAAGTTGTCACAGTACGTGAAGAAGGAAGGGGAACCGAGTGGATCGCGCAAAAGAGCCTGATCCCCCGAAGGTAGATACAAGTCCCCTAGGAAGGGGAAGGCCCCAGTCGTTGATGGGGTCGAAAATGCCAATGATGAATCAACCGATAAAGAGGACACCCGGAAGCCCAAAGGAAGGCCAGTGGCCATGGTGATCCACGGGAGAAACCCCCATGCTGGCTGGGGGTCAAACAAATCATTGAAGAGGAAGTGGAAGGAGATCCTCAGCATTGCGCCAAACTCAGTCGCCAGGAAGGGGCCAACCAGGCCGCCCCTATCCTTCGACGACAATGATCTGCTCGATGGGAAACCGAACAAACACGTCCCACTGATCGTCACTGCCATTATCGCCAACGTTGAGGTAAGAAGGATCCTGGTTGACCAGGGAAGTGCAGTAGATATCATCTTCGAAGACCTGCTGCAAGTGCTGAATATCTCCCCCGATGACCTGACTCCATACCGAGGAGGGGACCTAACCGGGTTTAATGGATCGAAGACAAAGCCGCTCGGCCACCTAGAGCTAATGGTCACCTACGGAAACCCCGACGGTAAACCGCCGTTGTTCAAAACTGTGAAAACACCCTTCCTGGTCCTCCCATGTAAGTTAGTCTACCTGTGCATCATTGGGAGGCCCACGTTGGGGAAGTTGGAGGCAGTCACCTTAACGGTCCATCTGAAAATGAAGTTCTACACTCTGGAGAGTGAGGTGGTGACCCTTCAGGCGGACCTGGGAGCAGCACGCAGGTGTTTCTACATGAGCTTTAAAGATGAGAAGGAGACCGTCGAGCTAAGAAGCTCGGGTAAGCGGTTCAGAGAAGAAGCTGGGGTGAATCTGACAGATTGGGATGCCAGAAGTGACTCAAGTAGTGAAGAAGAAGCGGAAAGCCAACCTAAAACCAAGGGGTCAAAAAAGGCTATGAAGAAGTTCAAACCGGATGGAGAATGTCCTCACCTCCTTGAGGAGGTTAAAAAGAAGCTCACCATCCACCCAAGGGAGAACGGGGACCTATTCCTCTATTCTGCATCTGGCTCATAGTTCCAATGCTTAGAACGTTTTCTCTAAAGAAGTTGGTTGTTTAAGTTTAACACGTCTACTTTAAGAAGTTGGTTGTTTAAGTTTAACACGTCAAAACAATTTACAACACGCGTGCGAAGGAATTAAACCTTACTATTTACGGTTCAAGATATTGTTTCGCAAATCACAGTTTTTGCTCTAGCACCATAGAGAAAACCAAGAGAAACTGGCGCCCAATACAGAAGCAGCCAGTGCCCAGGAGAGCGCCTGGCAGGGCGCCTATAAGGAGCAGCCAGCGCCCATGAGGGCGCCTGGCAAGAGGTGGTCTGAAAGCCAAGTCCCGACTCAAACAATAGGGGACCAGGCAACCAGGCAGAACCAAGGCACGAGTTGACCTACTCGGTTCACGAAGCGGCTATCAAGAGACGTCGCAACCTCTGATGGGTGAGTTAAGTTCGGATCGATTCTGATAAACTCCCGTCAGAGTCCTAAGGCGCGAAGCGGCATATCGAAAAGGTCGCAACCTTTGATGGGTGAGTTAAGTTCGGATAGATTCTGATAAACTCCTGTCAGAGTCCCTAGATGGGCGAAGCGGCATCGCAAATGTCGCAACCTCTAATGGGTGAGTTAAATTCGGATAGATTCTGATAAACTCCCGTTAGAGACCTAAGGCGCGAAGCGGCATATCTAAAAGGTCGCAACCTCTGATGGGTGAGGTAAGTTCGGATAGATTCTGATAAACTCCTGTCAGAGTCCCTAGATGGGCGAAGCGGCATCGCAAATGTCGCAACCTCTAATGGGTGAGTTAAATTCGGATAGATTCTGATAAACTCCTGTTAGAGACCTAAGGCGCGAAGCGGCATATCGAAAAGGTCGCAACCTCTGATGGGTGAGTTAAGTTCGGATCGATTCTGATAAACTCCTGTCAGAGTCCCTAGATGGGGGAAGTGGCATCGCAAATGTCACAACCTCTAGTGGGGAATTTAAATCGGATCGATTCTGATAAACTCCTGACAAAGATAACATTGCCACGAGACGATAGGAGGTGATACGTTCAGAAGTGTGAAAAATAAGCAAGACAAAGGAAACGTGGATATAACGTAAAATCATCAGTCAGGCTCCATAAAGCAAACGTACAACGAAATCCAACAGGACAAAAAGAAATTAGAAGTCAAAAACAACTGAACTTCTAGAAGAAATAATCAGGGGGCAATGACGTCGAAATCAACCATGTTGGAACGATATCTAACAATCCTCCCATCTACAGCCTCATGGTCAAACCGGAAGATGCTCGACTCAAGAACTGCATCCGGGTACGTGCACTGAACATGACCTATCGCTTTATCATAGGCAGCATAGGAGAAGCCCATGGCTTGCCCGGCCATCTCCCGCACCCTTTCCTCGGCCGCATCTTTCTGTTTCTTCATACTGTCCAACTCAGATTGGAGCTCCTCCATTTGCTTCTGATAACGACCAGCAGCGTCTCTTGCCCGACGAGCAGATTCCAGCGCTTCGGGTAAATCCACCTGAAGCCGGCTTATATCCAAGAGAAGCCGATCCCTTTCCCCGATCACCCCTGCGCAAAGAGAGAAACAAACACGACAAAGTTTAAAACCAACACCACCAGCGCCCATGAGGGCACCTGGCAAAGCACCTCTAAGAAAGCAGCCAGCGCCCATGAGGGCGCCAGACAGGACACCAAGGTCAAAACGGGCGGCGCCCATGAGGGCGCCTGACAGGGGTGGTGGCCCGTGCAGGTTTAATGAATACCGTAAGAAATGACTCAAGAGGATTACCTGAACGAGATCCACACTTCTTTTCAGTTTCCCACTTCGCATGCTGGCCTTCCCCAATTTTAACCATGTGCGCGGCAAGTGCGAAAGGATGCTCATAGAAATGATCACGCTCTTCGGGAGAGAAGATAATTTCACCCTCTTCGTCAGCAGGGGAGGAAGCCCAACAGGGGAGGGACAATCAGCAGAAGGAGGTCCCTGAGCACAACTTCTCTGGCGCTTGGACTTACTCTGAGTCCCCTGGGTGCTGGAGTCGACTGGAACCTTCGGCAACATAAGTAAATAATTTATCAAAAGAGAAAACAAAGATACATCAAGACCTAACAAGCAACCTAAGAGCTTGGCAGCTTCAGGAACCGTGGAAGCCTTGGGCAGCTCACTACACAAAAACTTTTGTGGCACAGTGGACAAGCCACCGACGATCAGCATGCTCAAAGTCCTCTGCTCAGGATCAGATAACGCAGATGGGAGGACGCGATAAGACCGAGAGGTGCGGTCAGCATCGACATTACACCACCCAAGGCGAAACTTATCCTGAACCAGACGCCCTTGTTCATCAAAGAAGCCCATGCTGTCGACGACCTTCTCACTAGAGGGAACGAGGTAAAAATACTTGAACCTCCAATCATGCTGGTTATCTGAGTACACTTGAAAGAAAGTATAGTTTGTCCGACATTTCAAATGCACAAACTCGTAACGAATGACGCCATCCGAAGTATCTCGACGACGCTGCACCTCGAAGATAACCATAAAAACCCTCAAGCTGCATCTTCTTTGAAGAACTCTCATCACCAGCTCGAAACACTTCACAAAACACCACGAATTTGGGTGGAGCTGAGAGGGAGCTATCTTAAGGTGATTCATAACCTCCAGTTGAAAGGGTGTAAAGAATGGGGAAACCCGCACCTTGTAAACCACATTGTGAAACATCATTAATTTTCTACCGTCGGGGACTCTGCACACCCTATCTTGGGCGTCAACCACCTCAACCCGCCAGTCGCCTCCCAACGCATCTTGCAGACAGCGGGGAGGCTCTTTTCCTAGAAGGTAGAAGCTCCTGGCGAAACAAACAACACGAGCAACCCAGTCATAACTAAAAACCCCAATCTCCACCACTTCATGCTCAAGCGGCAGATCATCATCAGAAGAAGTATCAACAAAGCCAAGGTCGCCAGTCCCCTCCGAAGGCACGGTATCACCAGTCCCCTCTTCAAAGTCGTCAGCTTGACTCTTAGCAAGGTAAGCGGTAAGGTGCATCCGAGCCGTCTTCTTCGTCCTTGCCATCTCTCAACTTACGGGACAAGGGGCAGAACAAGCAGTCACGAGACAGACAGGAAAACTTAGAGACAACCCCCCTCCCCCGAGGTTGGAGACTTTGCAAGACAAGACATGCTCAAAAGAACAAAGAAGCTAGAAAGATAAACGGAAAGTCCGCCCAGAAGTTACCTCAGTAAATTAGAAGCGGCAAAGACTCGCGGGAACGTCAATGGATGATGGTAAGAGCAACTCCCCTCGACACCAATCAAGCCCTGAAAATTCATAGGTAAGAAGGCAGGTTAAGAGTCGGGAGGAGCAGCAAAAATAAAGTGGAGTGCCAAGCACACATCCACACACCGCCAGCGCCCATGAGGGCGCCGATGAGGGCAGCCAGCGCCCGGGAGGGCGTCTGTGAAGAGGCAGCCAGCGCCCAGGAGGGCACCTGGCAGGGCGCCTGTGAAGAGGCAACCAGTGCCCATGAGGGCGCCTGGCAGGGCGCTAATATGAAGCAACCAGTGCCCATGAGGGTGCCTGGCAGGAGGGCACTGTCAACAACGTAAATAAACAGTAACGAACAACAAATACTTACCAGGAAAAAGACGTTGAAACAAGTGGACTCTACTCCCTCCTCTCCTTTTTAAGGAGGCACTAGGTTGGTGACTTGGTCCCCACTCCTTCTTCCTCCTTGAAGTAGGCACTGGGGTTAACAATTACTTGGCCCCTACTCCTTCCCACCCTCCAAGAAAGCGCTCCAATGATGGATTGGTCCCTACTCCTCCACGAAATTTTAAAATAAGAAAATGTGGACCACAAGACAAATACCCGCCTATTTATAAGAGTTAGCGTTTCGCGCAACACCACGGATCTGGCAGATCAACTTGGCCCATATCCACTACGTACAAGCCCAATACGCCTGTCACCTTAAGACGTGCTAAAACACAAAAAAGATAGAAAAGCAGGCTAAAAGACAAGATGAGCAGAAAAGAAAATAAAGTAAAGTGCCAAGCACTCGTCTACACAAGTCGGCACCCAAGAGGGCGCCTGGCAAGGAGGGCGCCCATGAGGACGCCTGCAAGGTAGCAACCAGCGCCCATGAGGGCGCCTGGCAGGAGCTGGGGGGCGCCATGGGGGCGCCTGGCAGAAGTAACCTGCGCCCATGAGGGCGCCTGGCAGAAGCAACCAGCGCCCATGAGGGCGCCTGGCAGGACCAGGAGGGCGCCCATGGGGGCGCCTGGCAGAAGCAACCAGGCCCATGAGGGCGCCTGGCAGAAGCAACCAGCGCCCATGAGGGCACCTGGCAGGAGCTGGGGGGCGCCATGGGGGCGCCTGGCAGAAGTAACCAGCGCCCATGAGGGCGCCTGGCAGAAGCAACCAGCGCCCATGAGGGCGCCTGGCAGGACAAGGAGGGCGCCCATGGGGGCGCCTGGCAGAAGCAACCAGGCCCATGAGGGTGCCTGGCAGAAGCAACCAGCGCCCATGAGGGCGCCTGGCAGGACCAGGAGGGTGCCCATGAGGGCGCCTGGCAGGGGGAAGTCTGAAAGCAAATCCTTCACAACGGGGTGGTCAGCACTATGCAGTAAGACACCCACGAGAGCACCGAACCTTGTCTCGCAAAATCTGCTCCACGATAAGCCATCCAGCACACGCAAGCAGGGAACAACACCCAAGGCACCCAGGAGGGCGCCAACTCTCTAAAACAAACAAGCACCCGGGAAGGCGCCCACGAGGGCACCAGCATCAGGATGTCTTGGCACAGGGCGCCCAAGAGGGCGCCAATCTCAGAGCATCCAGCCACAAGGCGCCCAAGAGGGCGCCAACCTCAGAGCACTTGGCACAAGGCGACACCAACATCAGGATACGCCACCCTAGTTTGGTGCCGGGCACAAGGATTACACCGAAGGAGGTGTGAGTCACGGTCGCAACAAATTGATCTCATACGACCCGACAAGACAGACAAAGCAACGCTTAGAAATTTTTTCTCCTTTTCTACTCTAGAGAGTGAAAATGACAGAACACGGTTGTTACAAAGGCAGTGTCCGGCGTAACCTCACAGATCTGGCAAACCGAAGAAAATCCTTCACGCCAAGATCATCCTTCGGAATAATCTCGGCTTGGGGGGCAACTGTTCTGGAGTCAACCAGGGGGTCCCATTAGCAAAACCAAGAGGTGCGCTTAGCAAGTAATATGGATCAGCCCAACCGATTCAGTCCATATCCACCTCATGCGAGTCCAACATGCTTGGACGGTCAATATCGACTCTACCCATCCAACGATCCACGAGAGGGCACGATTTCCTATAAATACAGGCAAACTTTCCCCTAAGAAAGGTTCAATCTCTAATCCTTAGTACCTTCACTCATATATTCGATATACTGACTTGAGCGTCGGAGTGGCTTGCAGGTACCCCCCCCCCCCCCCCCGGCACTCACTGACCTACTGCCACGACAGCAAGGGACCTACCAACAGCAGTCCACCAAAAAGCTGCTCGGTACAGAACAGATAGGAATTTCTTTAAAGAATTTTTGTTGTTTGTTGTTGCTAGAATTTGAGATGTGAAGTTGATTTTTTCCTTTGCAAAGACTATATAGTTCTCAATGATGTTATGCATACTCCAGAGATGATGAGGAAGAATTTCATTCTAGTCATTATTTTATTTAAGTTACAAGCCTGCGACTTGCTGCTTTCCCTCTCCATGAAGCTACAAGCCCAAACTTCCTTCTTCTGGTCCCTTTTCTTGCCTCCCATTTTCAGCAAAGGAAACCTGGCAGCATTGGCAGGTACCACCTGTAACGCCCCAAAATAATTTAATTATTTATTTAATTAAGTTATTTAAGGCTTACAATATTTATTTAATTTAATTAAATAATTCGAGTTTAATTATTTTATTTTATTTTATTAGGAGGTGTTGTCACTATTTAAGTGGTGCAAGCAAGGGCCCGTAATCCACAATTAGGCCCGTGGCCCATTTCCTTGTCTTGTATTCGACTTCCAAGGGGGTCTAGGGATTAGTTTGCATTTTGTTCTCTATTGGAAAAATAAGAAAAGAAGCGAAAAAGAGAGAGTGAGAAGAGGAGGGTTGCGAAAGGAAGAGGAGAAGAAAGAGAGAAGGCGAAGCACTTAGGAGAGAGGAGGAGGCTCGTTGGTGACTTGCATTCTTCACTTGGAGCTTGGCTATCAAATTCGACTTCCATAAGGTTAGGGGGTCCTCTTTTTGTTCTTAATACTTATGCGAATTAGGAATTGCTTAGGGTTAGGGTCCTAGGTTAGTTCCATGATTGAATTGTGTTGTTGATGAGGAATTATAAAATTGTGATGCTTGTCGTTGAATCATTGTGTTGAGAATTTTAGGATTGATGTTTGAATTATGGCAAAATGCGAATTGTAGACCAATTGTTTGAATATATGATTGTTTGGTGATTATGTGGTGAAATTGGGAATTATGGTGACACTTTGATTATATATATATATATATATAGGAGTGTTTTGGTGATTTTAATTGATAATTGGAAGTGGAAAATTCTGTTTGGGAGCCCCTAGGCGCCTTGGGCGCCAATTGCATGTTGCTGAAAAAATTCTGTGTTGCGCCTAGTCATGGGCGCCAGGCGCCCAGCAGTGTGCTGCGCCAGTTTTCCAAAAATTCTGTGTCACTGTGTTGCCATTCTGTGTTGCTGTCCCTGTTGCCTGTGTTGCCTCCTGTGTTCCTGTGCTGCCAGTTTTGGCACTTGTTGCTTGAGTCATGGGCGCCAAGGGCCCCAAAGTTCTGGTGATAGTTTTGTGAAAATTGTTTTCAGGTTTTTATACTTGGGTAAAATGGCTCATGAAAACTGATTTTGGTCAACAAAGGAGTTGAGTTGCGTATTTTCACTAGGTGCCTAGTGCATGGGCGCCAAAAATAATGTTCAGCTTTTGATAAAATTTTTGTTGGGTTTTAATGTCCTGAGCATTTGGCTCGTGTAAAATAATTTTCGAAGAAAAATGAGTTCGGTTTTGAGTTGGTCTTAGGCGCCTAGTGCCTGGGCGCCGTGTTGCTGTGCTGGGCGCAATGCGCCTGTGTGCGTGTTGTTCCCCTGGGCGCCTAGCGCCTGTGCGCTGTTGCGCGCTTGTTCCCCTGGGCGCCTAGCGCCTGTGCGCTGTTGTGCGTGTTGTTCCTGGGCGCCAAGCGCCTATGCGCCTGTGCGCTGTTGCGTGTTGCCTCTCTTGGGCGCCAAGCGCCCATGCGCCAAGCGCTGTGTTGCCCCTGGGCGCCCAGCGCCCATGCGCCAATTTCCAGAATGTCTAACATTTTTCCTAAATTGTTTTTAATGTAACTTTTGACTCGGTTATCCAAATTCAACGGTTCAAAATGCGTTTTGAAGCTAATTTCAGTGCCTATCCAATAGTCTCAATTTTATGCAAAAATAAATTATTTTTACTGGTGTTTCTGGCTGATGGTGTTCAAGTGTCCAAATGGCTATTTTTACCCACTTTCCCTATGTCGTGTCAATGTCCTAAGCTGGTCTATTTAAATTGGTGTTGGTGTGAGTGGTGAGCTGAAATTGGTGAGTATGATAGGGTGAGATTGGTGAGCAGAGGCTACGGCCTAATTTTAATTTGGTGAGCTGATTAATATACAATGGTGAGATCATGAATTTTAAATGATAAATTGATTGGACTTGGTGTGTTGTGATGCATTCCCATAGCATCTCATGGACATATGCATTATTGGTGAGCAGAGGCTACGGCCTAATTTTAATTGGTGAGCAGAGGCTTCGGCCTAGGTTGAATTGGTGAGCAGAGGCCTCGGCCTAGTTTGATTTGGTGAGCAGAGGCTACGGCCTATTTGTATTTGGCGACGGATCCGACATGCATGTACCCGTGGAGTTTGGGTTGCATTACATACATAATCATATATTATATAGTGCTGTTTGGAATTTAGTATGCTGATGCGATTGTTTCCTATTGTTATGAATTGGTGTGCCTGGTTTCCTTTTCCTATGCAGTGCTTAATTCTCATATGTTATTAATTATGAAAAGAGACTCACCCTACTGCTTTTATGTTGCTTCTTATGTCGGCAACGTGCAGGTAATAGCGAGTGAAGGATTTCTTATGCCTTCGTCTGGTAGGAAGTGTCACGCTCTGATACGTAGCACCAGGGGGGGGTGTCCTTATGTTTATGCTGTATTTTCCTAAAACTGTTAGTTTCCATTGGTGATGTATTGGTTTTAATTTGAACTGATTATTATTCCGCTGCTGTTGGTGATCTGATTTAGTTGATGCGAACTAAACCTTCGTATGGTGTTATGTATCTTGATTTTTATGGAGTAAGTGTAGCACTCACTTTAATTGTTTTCAAAAAAAAAAAAGGAGAGACTCTGATTTTATTAAAAGTAAAGTTATTAGAAAAGGGGTGTTACATTAGTGGTATCAGAGCAGTTCGGTCTGTCCGGCCAAGTTGTCCAGTCGTAGTGTCAACTGACAACGGTGAGTTGTCAGTTATATCTAACTGTTGTTTGTTTGTAGCAAGTGGGCTGAGAGGGCTGGGAGGATCGATGCTGCTGCTGCTGTAGTTGGGCTGCTGCCGTAGTTGGGCTGCTGCTGTTGTTGGGCTACTGCTGTTGTTGGGATGCTGCTGATTGTTGTAGGAGGTTATGTGTGGACTATCGTCAGTTGAATAAGGTAACTATCAAGGATAAGTATCCGCTTCCGAGGATCGACGATTTGATGGATCAGTTAATGGGTGCCCGTGCTTTCAGCAAAATTGATTTGAGGTCCGGATATCATGAGAATAAAGTAAATGATGAAGATGTTCAGAAGACAGCGTTCAGGACAAGGTAGGGGCACTATGAGTATTCTGTGATGCCGTTTGGTGTCACCAACGCGCCGGGAGTGTTTATGGAGTACATGAATCGTACTTTCCACAGTTACTTGGATCGGTTTGTAGTTGTGTTTATTGACGACATTCTGGTGTATTCTAAAACAGAAGAGGAGCACGCAGAACATTTGAGGTTAGTGCTAGAAGTGTTGAAAGAAAAGGAATTGTATGCAAAATTGTCTAAGTGTGAGTTCTGGCTGAATGAAGTAGGTTTCCTTGGTCATATTATCTCTGGTAATGGTATAGCTGTGGACCCAGCCAAGGTTGATGCTGTGTCTCAATGGGAGAGCCCGAAGTCAGTTACAGAAATCAGAAGCTTCTTGGGATTAGCTGGTTATTACAGGAGATTTATTGAAGGTTTCTCGAAGTTGGCACTTCCGTTGACTCAATTGACATGTAAGGGAAAAGCTTTTGTGTGGGATGCACGCTGTGAGGAGAGCTTCAATGAGTTGAAGAAGAGGTTGACCACATCGCCCGTTTTGACTTTGCCTGTTCCTGATCGACCGTTTGTAGTATATTGCGATGCTTCCAAGATGGGTTTGGGAGGTGTATTGATGCAAGAGGGTAAGGTAGTAGCTTATGCGTCCAGACAGTTGAGGACCCATGAGAAGAACTACCCTACTCATGATTTGGAACTAGCTGCAATTGTGTTTGTGCTGAAAATTTGGAGGCACTATCTGTATGGTACCCGATTTGAAGTGTTTAGTGACCACAAGAGTCTGAAATACTTGTTTGATCAGAAGGAGCTAAATATGAGACAGAGACGTTGGTTAGAATTGCTGAAAGATTATGATTTTGGCTTGAACTATCACCCCGGCAAAAGCTAATGTCGTGGCTGATGCTTTAAGTCGGAAGAGTTTGCATATGTCGGCTTTGATGGTGAAAGAGTTAGAGTTGATTGAGCAGTTTCGGGACATGAGTCTGGTTTGTGAAGTGACACCGCAGAGTGTCAGATTGGGGATGTTGAAGATTGGCAATGAATTTTTGGTCAGTGTCCGAGAAGCCCAAAAGTCAGATGTAAAGTTGGTAGACCTGTTAGTTGTGAATGATCAAGGTGTGGATAGAGATTTCAAGTTAGATTCCCAAGGTGTATTGAGATTCAGAGATAGGATCTGCATTCCTGACGATGCTGAGATGAAGAGAATGATTCTTGAAGAGAGCCATAGGAGCAAGTTGAGTATTCATCCCGGAGCTACGAAAATGTACCAAGATTTGAAGAAAATGTTCTGGTGGCCTGGTATGAAGAAGGATGTGGCTCAGTTTGTGTATTCTTGTCTGACTTGTCAGAAGTCTAAGATTGAGCATCAGAAGCCTGCGGGGTTGATGCAACCATTGGAGATTCCGGAATGGAAATGGGATAGCATTTCCATGGATTTTGTAACTGGGTTGCCAAATACAATGAGAGGGTTTGATGCTATATGGGTAGTTGTGGACAGGTTGTCTAAGTCTGCTCATTTCTTACCAATTAATATGACTTATCCAGTTCCAAAGTTGGCAGAGATCTACATCAAGACTATTGTGAAGTTGCATGGCGTTCCGCTTAGTATTGTATCTGATAG